>CM046853.1:69776241-69867413 GCA_025617745.1 Heliocidaris erythrogramma
CCAGGAAGAGTGCTTTGTTTCAACTTAGATACAGAATTGTCATTAAAATGTAAGTAATATTAACGCAAATAATATCAATATCATAGTCCTATCCTCATGACGTCTAAAACTACACCACCTGCAACACAAAATCGGCTTTAAATCCATCGAATCCCTGAAGACCAGGATGGCATGTGTGGACAACATCCTCAAGGAGATTGGGCCATTGGAGACCAGTATTGCCTGATATCTCAGTAGAGACTCCAGAAGCTTTGTGACAGTGTGAAGAAAGTGTTTCGAGCATTAATCACAAGGACTGGATTCATACTGATTGACAAAGTCAATAGATCACCAAGGGTATGAATAATTTTGAACATCACCCAGTTTGGATAATTCACCTTTTCTATTGTTATGCAAATGAGGTGAAACCAGAAACAGCATTCATTTGCAGAAGATAACTAAATGTATTCAAGTGATGTGCAGTTTAAATTCAGTTAACCATTCATTTTTAGGAAAAATGCAAAAAACTAGATTTTTCCAAGGGTATGAATAATTTTGTTGTTAACTGTATCACTTCTCCTTGTCTCTCTTTTAATCTATGGTTGTTTTTTTTCTTTCTCTCTCTTTTGGAGGAGGGGTCTAAATTTTTGTCTTCCTTTCTCTTTTCCGTTCTTACTCTCCTGACTTCTCTATTTCTCTCTTATCCTCTTTTCATTTATCCTTAGCCCATCCTTTTTCAACTTTTCTTTTCTTTGAGTATGATTTTTTTTAACCTCTACACATATATAGCTCAACTACAGAATATTCCTTGTTAGCAATAATGAAATGCATATATTCAAATTCACTTGTATATTACAACAAATATAGCATCATATTTACACTGATACATTTATATAGTTATTGATTACAAACAATATTGTCATGTTACACATGGAGGCAAAACTCTACTGGCTTGCATATGCTACGATTCACAAGAATATTTTCAAAGGAAATGAAAGGGTTTATAATTGCGCATACATATATCTTAAAATATTTTTAAAAACAGTGGAATTTTTAAAGAAAAATATATTTCTGTGATTCAAAAGAGAAATATGCCTTGTTTGTTTCTTCTACATCTGTGTGGCAAACAAACATAGGTTTAAGAAAATAGCTGTATTTAGGGTAGATTCATAGCCCCTTAAAGTTTAAAGTATAAGTTAATACAGAGAAGGTTGAGTTCTGGGGGAAATATATAATGGTGAGCTTTCTCATTCCTTTTATGTCATTTTGGAAGAATATCATAGTAAATATGTCCCCTGAATAGGATTTCTCTACATGCATTTTACCTATAAAAGAAATTTCACTTTTTGCCAATTTAGGTAAAGCAGGATTCTTTTAAAAGATAAATAGTCTCAGACACATACATGTACTACTTATTATCTCTTCAATCTTTAGCCATGAGCTTCAGTCACAAATAAGTTGTTGTATAGTTAAATAAGACCAATGTTTTATATTTATCAATACTTATCAATACTTCTTCAGGTGGTAAACATGAAGTTCATATTTACAAACTTCATACTTCTTCAAATGTATGACTGATGCAACTTTCAAGTAAAAGTCATGATGTACTGAACACTTTACGGTCTTCTTATTCACAACATCACTTCTTCCAGATGATAAGCTCACTTTACAATACAAAGTAAGCGTTATATGGTCATTCAGTGACGACTCAAGTTGATCAACTCCCGAAAGAGGATTACCCCGTTATAAAAGCGGTTCATTTCAGATTCCAGTCAGAGAATACTTTAGATGGAGATTTCAAGATGAGAGTATATTCACCATCAGACTCGCTCTAGACTTAAGCTCATCATCATTATTGCTGTGTTCATCTACATCTGTATCTTCATGTATCATGATCTATAAGTAAATGCTACACACTTCCAACTGGAACTGATTTTGTTTCAATAGTCATCATTATATCTGACTCTCATTACACTCAAAAAAGTAAACAGAGCAAATAAAAGATCCCCTACACTAGAGTATTTCAGACTGAGCATTCTAATCTGAGACTTCTGTCTGAGCCATGGAAAGACAATCGCCTAAGAATTTGGCAGGGGGGGGGGGGGGGTTGGAGGATTGCAAGAACAAGAATCCATTGTTCACTTTCTTGTAAATCTCTTTTTCCTCATCAAGGATCACAACTGATGCAACTTTATGCTCAAATGTAAAATGTACATTTCTATATATAACCACATAAAGAAAAGCCTTTCAAATCAGATCTTGTGATCTGAGGAGCCTACTCTCTTGTCGCTGCACAAAGTCTCTGACAATATTTGTTAACATCCTATATGACTTCATTATTTTAGACCAATGTTCATCTAAATGAATCACTCAGGAGTTTAGCAAGTTGACCAAGTTTCATGTTGTTGCTGCATAGAGTCTTTTTCAATACTTCTTGAATAAGTGTAGGTACGTTCACACTGCCACATATTCCAGGAATATATTTTCCCGGAATGTTTTCCAGTGTGAACACACCCTCTATGACTTCAGATCACTGTTCATCTAAAGGAATCACTAAGGAGTCTACTCTCTGACCATGTATCATGCTGTCGCTGCATTGAGTCTTCCATGATACTTACAAACTCACTGTAAGACTTCAGAGCAGAGCGGCTAACTGAAGCTGCAAGACAATATGGAAAATTGAT
Source organism: Heliocidaris erythrogramma (assembly GCA_025617745.1). Classification (NCBI taxonomy): domain Eukaryota; kingdom Metazoa; phylum Echinodermata; class Echinoidea; order Camarodonta; family Echinometridae; genus Heliocidaris; species Heliocidaris erythrogramma. The sequence continues at coordinate 69,778,905 of CM046853.1, forward strand.
CAAATAGAAAGACGTTCTTTCTTGACAGAGAAATATTTAATGAATCAATCATGTAATAAGAATTCCAACAATTGGTGTTAGATTATATACATATATATATATATAAATATAGACACAAAGTATACATTTCATTGTTATTGAATGTAGTTGTCCAAATATCTGAATAATGATCAACAGGTGAAATTCCAAGCCCTAAGACACAAATTAGACCCTCCCCCCCCCCCCCCCCCCCCACACCCATCATCCATACTACAGCAATCCTGCAGGGCTATTACATCTTAGCAATTACATCACCCGGATACCAATCTCTTATGAAATTAAAAATCACCATAATCATCCCACCCCACAAAAAATACCTGGAGTGTCTCAAGGAGTACATGTCAAGGGTTAATTATTCTGAGGTGGGGGGGGGGGGGGGAGTGGTAAGTGGTAATTATCCATCCAAAGGGTAGGTGGCAGTTACTCATCCGAAGAGGCAGATCAAGGAGTAATTGATCTTGGGGTAGTCCTGGGGAAGGGGGGGGGGGGGGGGGGGGCTGTGCAGGGTTATTGTTGCGAAGGGGTGGGGTGGTGTAATCGACTGTGATTAAGTAGGTGGGCGAAGGTAGTCCAGGGGTTATTTGTGTTAAATGTAACTACATGACTACTTCTTACCCATTAGGTCTCCTGGCTGACTATCTTCTGCTTGGATTCCCTTGGTATTGACAATACTATAGTAAGATGTATGCATAGACTGGAGACTGGTCAGGAGCTACAAGACAAAATAAGAAGAAAAAATGCAACATGAACTCTATGTCCCTGGTTGTATAGCCTCCAAGAATCTCTAGGGTGGTTAATTGCAATTCAGTTTGGATTCAGGAAACCATAAAATGTAATTACATACTTTATTTAGTTTCTATACCTCCTCATCTAACTTTCCCAACATTAATGAACATTACAGATTGTCATTTAGCCCTCTCTTGGGTCTAAAAAGGAAAAAAAAGCATAAAAATCACTGTAACCTTTGTGCCTCTCTGCTCTATATTTTGCTACAGAGAACATAAACTCACTACTTCTGTTAGATTTTCACCCAAATTTTTACAAAAAGTGCTGTGAATCATAACACGTATGTGTCTTTCTACACACAGAATCTCCATAACATTCTACTGGAGAGGAAAACATTTTTTTTAGTCTGGACAATTTAGAGAGGGGTTTAATATGATTGACTTAGAGGAAAAGAAGAACAGTAATAAGATGCATCCTTATCTTTTAGTGATCGTGAATTCTGTAATCTCATTGGTCAATCATGTCTTTGTTAAAATCCCGTATTACCCGTGTACTCGGTCACAAATACAGACCATCCACTGAATATTTCCCGTATTCCGTGAATGAGGTCATATGTCATCATTGTTTTTATGCTTTACGTTGTTTTTTATATTTGTGCGCATGCGCTAAATCCATCCCTGAATATTTCCTGTATTCCGTGATGACGTTATCATCACAGCTGCGCGCATATACGCTGCATGCATCCGCATGATCTTGTTGCAGACAACAAACGTGGCTGAAAGCCGGCGATTTCAACATCACTCGCGGGGAAGAAATCAATGAGAAGATAGTTAGGTTTTATGTTTAATGAATTGTGTTTTCATCGTAACTTTACCAATGAGATTACACTACAGAATTCATGTTGATCTACATTAAAAAAGATAAAATCGTTACCCCCTGCTTGTTCTCACGACATACAGGAAATATCTATGGTCTGGTGTCATATTCCATTCGGCCTCTGGCCTCATGGAATATGGCACCAGACCGTAGATATTCGCCCGTATTACGTGAACAAGCAGGGGGTAACTAATATTACCCCTGAGAACTGTTGGAGTAGGGTGTGTACTCTCTTGATGGCTGGTCCTAGCTGGGTGAGTTTTGGTGGGGCCTTGTTACAGAACTGACGCATCTCACTCTCAAACATGAAGGTGAAACTTGTCACCAGCTGCACAAGCTCTGAGAGAACCAGTTTCATAGTCTGGCAGACCTTGTCCAATGCCTTAGGATCAGACTTGGGATATGGGTACTGAAAACGAAAAAGTAAAGGAGGTACAAGTGCTCAGAAGATAGAGTAGGAGTGGTCTTGGGATTTCATGTGGGGAGTGTAAAAGGAGAAAGTAACATCCCACAATGACAATAGTCTGTATGGTCTTGCGTTATGCCTTCTAGCCAGATAAGGGATACAAGTACTGTCCTAATTTGAAAACAAGCTAAATGACTTTATATAAAAGTAAGTCCAATGTGGACAATTAACAAAGTGACAAAATTTTATCCTATTAACAGGATTTCAGTTTTGTAGACACAACAATGATACAGGGAACAGAATCAAAACACACTCACTGCATTCTGAAGGTCTTTGAGATGTTGATTTGCTTTCTGTAATTCCATGGATAGATGTGTGCTCATCTTCTCAAAAGAATCAATGCTTGGTGGGGCCACTCTGATGTCAACAAAGGAATACAAAACATAGTCACTCTACATGCAATTGAAATAAATAGGGAAGTATAAACATCCATTTTGTGACTACAGTACTCAAAATTCAAAGTTAAAATAAATACATTAGTGGTACTAAAGTTTTTGATAATGAGCAAATTAAATAGTTAATGAAAAGTTTTCAATAAAAAATAAACTGACAATGCTGATTTTAATGATAGCAAACATGAAAACCCATGTAATACGAAGTTGATGAAACTTGCAAAACTGTTAGAAATTACAACACTTTGATGAAAATCATAAGCATACACTGAACATAAAACTCCAGAGAGGCACATACAGGACTTAATAAAGAACCTGATAATCCACTAATGCAAAAATGAATAATAAATACTTTTGCAATTGATATGTCAGAGTATGTTTTGGGATACAACAAGAAATGGCTGTAGATAGATGCACATTTGAGGACAGGACAACTATGACAAGTACCTTTCAGCTAACAAATCCTTGGACAACTACCCGTTCCCCTGGACAACTATCCCTAGGACAATATTACCCCCTGAGGATAATCGACCCCTTGACAACTAGCCACCAGAAAACCACCCCCTTACGAAACTAACCAATAGTGAATCCCCCCTTATCAATAGTAGTTGTCCAGCGGTTGATGTGTGGGGGTAGTTGCCCCTGGGAGGAGGTCCACCAAGTAGTTGCCCTACAATCTCATATTTCTTAAGAGTATCTCTTCACCAGTATGGTCAATATTTGAAGAAGTCTGACATACCTGTGTTCTTCAGAGGATGCCCTCTTGGCCAGAGTGCGAGTGATATCTGGAGGAAAAAGGTTCATCTTTGGAGAGAGGGCCTCCTGTAGATCTCGTCCATGGGCCAGAGAGGACACAAATTGACAGTCATGCCAAAACCGCTCCCATAATGGTAAACTCTCACTGAAAAAGAAAGCAAATATCAAGCAGAAGGTCAGGACTAATCATGATAGTGTTAAGATAATGCTTCTTCCTACAAAAATCATAGCATCTGTAAACATTACTTTGTTACCTTCAGCAAATCATATTTAAATGGTTTACAATTCTGACTCAAGAGAGACATAATGTACTTTAGAGCTTAAATTCTGTGAGTAATGCTCAGAAAAAGTATCAGAATTTTAGAACATTGAAATTTGAGTGATATCAATATCCTTTGATGCCTTATACCAATGGTTCTTATTACATTTTGGCCCAAGAGCCTATCTGGCAGTTCGTATTAAAGCTGCCACCCCCCCCCCCCCCCCCCAATGCAATGCTTGGTCTTTGCCGTTACCCCCAAACTGCATCATTAACATCACCTCCGTTACCCCTAAATCACCTAAAGAACCCCAGGAGAGGAGCTACTGCATTATAAACCATACTATGGGAATCTACACACCCTGATCAGCACTGTCTAATGTCTATTTATCAACCCTACCTGACAATCCCTGGACTGGACGTAACATTGGGGCGTGCTTCTTCTGATGCATCACTTATGGTTACAATGTCAAGCAACTTATCCCAGAATGCTGCCTGCTTCGAGTGAGATGTAGAGACTCCCTATAGAGATGTGAAAATAATTTAATAGCTCTAAATTGCATTCAAACAAATAATTAGCTACTAAAACCTTCATACAAAAAAAACCCAAAGAAAAACAAACCCAAAACTATGATTTCGATCAATAAAATGGAATAGCATACAGTTAGTGTATTTCCCCATCAATGGGGCAGAGCTGTAAAACACATGAAAACAGATGAATAATATAGGTAATGGGTACAAGTAGTACTAGGTACAAGTAAAGACATGAAAATCAAATGTCTAAGTTCAGATAAGTTCAAGGCTAAGGCCTGAACCTTCTCCTATAGCTCAGTATATATTATATGGGATGCCACATGCTCCATACTACATACATTGTTAAGAATAAAGAAAGAAAGAAATAATCAAGTTTTCATGCACTTGGTTCAGATGAGTTAACAAGACTTACCCTGATAAGATCAACATCACCAGGTCTACAGAGTCCCAGACAGGAACACAGTTTGGTCATGGCTTTAAGAAAATGCACACACAGTTTTTTTGTCTTCATTAAAGAACGATATACATAAATTATACTACTGCATAAATCACTTCTCATTGGAGCCACATACAAATAATGTATTTCAAGTACCAAGAAAGATATATGGAATTTGAATCTGATATGTACCACAGATCACCAGTAACACTAAACCCTAAACATAATCTGGACCTGGGATCCGTTTCATAAAACTTGTTATCAATAACAATTTACAATAATTATGATAAGCTACTGATATCCTTAAATCTGATTGGCTGAGAACAAATTTGTCATAGAAATGGGGCACTTGTTATTGACAAGTTGTTTTATGAAACAGGGCCCTGTATAATACGAAATACTGACAATGACTCACTCTGTATCCTGGTGTCCATTTTAGCTTCACTTGTCCAGTACTGGCCGTCAAGAATCTCTGCAAACTTCACATCGTACCTACAGTGACAAGAAACATGCAAGCTGTCGTAAAATGTCCATTGATAATTACATCAAGTTAACAGAAATCTGTTGATGTCTCAAGTCTTTCTGAAAATAATTATGCTTTGTTCAAAATGGATCAAGTTACATTCATTTTGCACAATGAGTGCTAAAAATCATATATGGTAACTTTGCATAAGTCAAATCTGTTGGGACCACAACAAATAGTTTGACTTATGCAAAATTTGACTTAGGAAATGTAAATAACACGTTTTGAATAGTTTGGTAAAAGAAATGATTCGACTTAAGAAAAGTTTGAGTTATGCAAGGTTAACTGTATACTGATAAATCTTCATTAAACATTACGCCATGAAGTACTTGGTACTCCCCTTGCACCTAAACAATAAGCCAATTCATAATTACAGTTTGTGCATGTGCAGATAAAGGTCATTTGTTCAAAGTACAATTCACCTTTCATATTGCGTGCACCATCATGCATGCGCCAATATGATTTCCATTTCAGTTGTAGCGAGTCTACCAAAACAGGTTTCATGTGCACTTTGGGGTTACATTTCAGGGTCATTTGTACCATTACTAATTACTAACTAGCTTATTGCAAGTCTATCTTTGATTTACAATTCTTTTTGAAATAGTTTTAAAGTCCCAAGTAACGATGGAGACATACCTTGATAACAACCATTGTAGTAATCGTATTCTTGCCTCTCCTGGCTGGTAGAGAAGCTCTGAGATCCAGCTTTCGTCTACTCCATCAACATAAGGACAGTCAAGGGCCTATTATCACAAAATTTATGTCGGTTGTAATGATTTTAAAAATATTAATTTGGTCTACTTTTACTCTAGATCTAACGTAACTTAAATACTAGTACATCTATTTGATTTAATCTAAATTGATTTGAATTTTTTAATGTTAAAAAGCCCTGAAATTCATGCTGAATGTTGCTCATATAGGAAAGAAAAAGGACATCATGAGCTAGCTGTCATATTGAGACATGTGTAAATTTTAATACTGTATAAGCTGATATTTTCGCGTACAGATATTTTCGCGAATGCCGACCTCTGCCACATATTCGCGTGTTGTTGAATTCGCGTTCACCACCACACAACAGATCTAGAGAAAATCCCTGACATCAACCAGTTTACGATCATGTTGTTTGTAAACACTAAGCTCACAAGGTCGTTCTCGCTATACACACAACTCCCGTCACGTACTAGTACAGTATGTACATGTATACAGCACTGTATTGTTCGCCTTGTAAAAATGTGCTCTCGTAATGTTGCATGTTCATATGATAATATTTACGCGTGTTGTTAAAATCGCGGGTGATCTTTCATTCGCGAAATTCGCGAAAATAAAATCCTCGCGAAAATAACAGCTTATACAGTACACACTTTACAATGTCAATGGGATGTCATGTCAGCGAACTTGAAGTTGTAAGTTAGTACATGATATGAACGGTTTTGTGAGATGCTGCATGCGCTGCCCAGATTATTTTGGTAAATCTAACATCAGACATTATTTGGAATACTAAATCATATGCATGAATTTATTCACCCAAAAATTAAAACATATAAAGTAAAAACAATGAATGATTTGTGAATTCTGAGTGATTTTTTGTTGCATCAATCCAGGCATCATCGAAATTCAAATACCTAGGGAAGATACTGAACGCAGGCACTACGCCTCTATATTCAGTTCCAAGTTCTTTTTCCTTTTCATTAATTCAAGATGGCTGGATCGTTTCCTGGTGCAGGCGATTCATAATCGTACTTAATGGGCTCATTTTTCCAGCACCTATCCAAAGCTACTTCAAAGCTACTTCAAAACTGGGCTTAACTATAGAATACCCTACCACATAGAGTTTATGTGCATAAACGACCAACACATAGGGTTAGGGTTAGGGTTGTGGTTATGGTTAGTTTAGGGTTATGTTTAAACTTAAAGTTAGGATTATGGTAAGAATAGAATTACGGTAGCTAAAACACATTAAGTCTTTGGATTTAGCTTCATTAGAGAAGCGTTGGTCAACTAATGGACGTGTGGTCAACTTTTGTGGTGGGGTATTCTATAGTTGTTCCCAAAACTGTGCACACTTGGCGGCAGTAATATTGTCGTTGGGAAGATTATTCCATGGTTTACGTATTCGTACATAGACAGAATTTTCGTATCTCTGAGGTTTGGTCCTAGGAATAAACAATTTTTTACGATGTCCTCTTGTCTGATCTCTGGATTGTAATTCAAGATTTGGGGTTACATCAGAATCGTATTTATTAAAAATCTTGTACGTTTTAATCATATCGCCTCGAGCCCTCTTATAAGCTAAGGTAGGGATATTCAACTTTGTGCATAAGGCAGCCCCTTTAACTCTGGGACTAATCTAGTTGCTCTTCTTTGGATATTTTCCAAAGGCAAAGCATGTATGATTGATTGGATAACATGTACATGCTTGTATATATGTGTTGATTGCTTGTACTCTCATACCCCGCAAAGGGGTCTCTAGAGACTAGAGTTAATAAATCTTACAAAATCTTACCATGTAGCCCTATATATTTTTCTTAATTAAGGTGGGGGCTCCACACAGCATGAGCGTACTCTATTAGGGGGCGAACAAGCGATTTGTACAAGAGTGAAAAATTATCCTTATCTAAATTAATAAACAAAGCCTCAGAGTCAAAGCCAAAGGTTCGTCTGATTAAATTCATTAGACAAGTCAGTTTGCCTTATTGATCTAAATCGAAATCCAACAAAACAAATTCATTAGTATGGCAAGGGGTCCTAAAGGCGGATTCACACCAAACACGACACACGATAAACGACACGACAGCACGACATGCTACACGATAAACGGCAAAAAACAGTGCACACCACTCACGACATTCGCTAAAACGTCGTGCTGTAGAGAGGGTGATGTCGTCTTCGATGATGAGAATGTCGTGATAGAATTCATTTCAAATTCATCATTATAGTCATCAAAATAATTGTAAAGATAAGACGGAAGTTTCATATTTTTAAATCTTGAAATCATTTATTCTTTATTTGGATTTTCTGAAAGTTGTTAAATTGGTCATGTGACTATGTTTAAGAATTACAAAAGTGATATTTGCTGTTTATTCAGAATAATCACAGCTAGGTTTTCTTTCTTCATTAATCGAAAAAAAAGGGGGCACAATGCATATTTTTCTTCCCAAAAAAGGGGGGGGGCACAAAATCCGCCTCTGCTTTGGAACATAAATTTTGTGTGAAAATGGTGGTATTCTCTGCGACACACACCCACCGCACACTATATGGGGAGGGGGGGGGGGGGAGTTTTGTCTTATACACTCACTCTTTACCATATTTTATAGACAAAATGACCAGAAAAATATATTTTCTTAATTGAAAATAGTTGTGCAGGCTTCTATATTTTATATGGATTTTGGGTACCTCCTGTGGCGGCACCAGGATTTTTAAAGTGGGGGGGGGGGGGGGGCAAATGGGGGCAAAAGAAAATGTTGGGGGGGGCAAGGGGGGACAAAAAAATTTCCACCCTTTTATTTTTTTTCACTCCGAAAATTATTGGGGGGGGGCAACTGGGGGCAAAGCTTCTGACTGGGTGGGGAAAATGCCCCCCCCCCCCAATGCCCCCCTTGGTGCCGCCACTGGGTACTCCAGACATTAGGAAAGTACTTGAATTTCTTGGTGGACTAACAGAAATTTTTGTTTCCTATTTCTATATAAGTTATCTCAACACAAACTCATGGTTGATAAAAAAAAATCTGCTGATATTTTGTTAACAAAGTAAAAGCAATTCTTTACCCCATATTACGGTGCATCTTAAAATGACTAACCCCTCCCCCCCCCCTTTTTTTTCAGAGTTTCATTGAAAAAAACACAACATACTTTTAAATGTAATTCCCCATTTCTTCTCCCTCTCTCTCTTTCTCTCTACCCCCACCCCCTCTCTCTTGCCATGCCCCTCCCCCTCTCTCTTTCAAAATTTGTAACAAGTTCAGTGCCTATTGTATTCTGTTTGAGAGCTGAAAAATCTGTAATTGGACAATACAAAAACCAATATTTACAAGACTAAAAAAAAGGAATTTAATACTGTAATTCAAATCTTTAATGGGATAAATTACTACAAGCACCTTTAACAAATAGACCAATATGGATTTTCCTTAAAATAGTACATTTAAAAAATCATGCAAATATGACACCAAATAAACTAAATATCTTATAAATTATGGTATTGTAAGGTATGTAAATAAAGTTCAAGCTCCATTAGAGTGCACATTAAATTCATCCCCCAAGAATGTATGATATAGTAAGCAAATACAATTAGCTCGGACACTCCCCCCCCCCCCCTTCTAAAATACTTGGGACGTGCTGTAAAATGCACTTCAGTCCCTAATGATTGGCCTAATGATTATGTAAGGGGGGGGGGGCGGACGTAACGTGATATTCAACAACATTAACCACAGTTACATTTTGAAATAGAGATTTGGCAAAAGTTTAAATGTCCCCACTAAAAGAAATTACTTATTGCAGACTAATAACAATCTAACCGGTGGTAATGCATATCATGTAGCAAATTAAGGAAGAGCAGTAACATACTTGTAGTTAGTTATAGGGGCTGTAAAATGAAATTCTTCATGGGAGTAAGACTGTTATTCAGAATACTGAAATGAATCGATTCTGTCAACTTCATTTTGTTATGCCTTCGGTGTGTCCTTGCACACTCCATTGTGAGATCATTTGAGGATTGAGATCGGGGGGGGGGGGGGCAAGGGGGTACTTGGGTACTAGGAAATACAAGGAAGAGTGTGGTGACACAGGGAGTATCGATATGAGCAGCCGATGGACTGGGGGAGACACTGCTATGTGAGAATGATGAATGGCTTCAAGTTCATTCCCTTTGACCCCCTCTTGTCCTTGAGAGCATCCTTTTGCATCAGCTACCAGGTACAATCTCTTGTAGATGTGTGCCCTACAAAATGAAAAAGGAATTAAACAATGATATAGCCTTCCTAACATCATTACATCATAGCTACAAAGTGACTAGTACAATTGTATAACATTTTTTTTTTCACAAAACACATACATCAAAGTAACTAAACATTTACTTGAATGAACAGAACTATAATAAGATGAGAAAACACCACTTAAAGATCACATTGCAAGAAAATCACAAAAATGGCAATTAATGTATCACTAGAAACTGGGAAGCGTACAGATGGCAATCGTATAAGTTTTATGTCAACTGCGTATCTGATGATTATAAAAACAACATAAATAAAAGCTCTTCTGGCATCTGGAATATCCAAGGATTCGCCAGAAATATAGCGATGTTTTGATGTCGTCACACTAGGGATCGATACTGCTTAAGCAGACGACGTCCTATAATGAGTAAACGTAATTGCAATGCAATTATTTATCAAATTATAAAGAGTTTGGTATATTTAACATGACCTTATTTCACACCATTCTAAAAGGGAAAGTGAAACTGATTCTGATAACCAAAACCGTTTGATTGTAAATACACAGGAGAAGGGTCAATGATCAATGAAATAAACCCCATTTTCAAATTGAAAAGCCCTCCGAATAATATCACAGATTGTATTCGTTCCCTCTTGAAACGCCGAACATGCCCCGGTGCAAGCAGCTGAAAATACAATGGCGTCTTATTTTGTTTACAAGTGACTGATTCCTTTATTTTTTTAACGCTGCATTTTTCATCAAAATAATACCATACACGAAGTTAAGAGTGAGGCAACAGACTAACATTAAGACTTACGCTAGTCAAGTAAGAGAAATAAGTGAAGAGGAGATGACAAAACAGGCACTGAAAAATGTGTAAGATGTTATGGGACATCGTCTGCTTAGACAATACTGGTCCTTCGTGTGTCGTCACACATCTCAGCAGCGTTCAAGGAGCTCTTCAGCTGCTATATCGGGGGCTGTATTTTACCGTTTTATAATTGATAATAATCATTAATTCAAATGTTTCCAAGCGTTGAATTTGGATAACCTTGTATAATTTATGCCATCTATGCAATAATAAGTATTAAGCCAATATTTATTTTGATGGAATTTTCTTGCAATGTGATCTTTAACATAGCAAGGGACTATAACACAAGTATGCATGATCAGTGTTTATATATTAAATGTTATGGTTGTGTAGGACCATGACAAAGCTTATGTAGAAGATCAGGGTATAAATTATTTCCCTATTAAAACGAAGCAGATCAACTATTTGACACGACTTTGAATGAACACCCATCCCCAATTTCCATGAATTCATGCACTGGGAAACAATTGGATTGTTACATGTATTGTACTATAAATAAAATTGTACTTACTCTCTAGGTAAGGATGTGAAAGCAACAATACTAGTACATGTACGTTAGTAGGTGTTTTCCCTTGATGACGGGAAACGGGAGTGTGATGACCTGAAATGATGATGCACCAGTTCCACTTCTCTTCCCTCGTTCATGTTCTTGTACTGCATGAAACAAGCCTGCACATGTATGTTGACCAAACTACATTCAGTACTTTCTCCTGTAAATTTAGTGAGAAAGGAAATTAGATCATTATTGTATTTTTGCCAGGATAAGAAATAACAAAGCAAAATGAAAAATAATAATAATTTTCTTTAAAAGACAAAATAACAATGCTGACAATAATAATGATTTTAAAAATTAAAACAGTAAAGAAATCATTTGACCAGGTGAATTCCGACGTGCTTTATGTTTTATTTATAAGAACATAATTGATGGGGGATGTACTGTATGTAAAGTATCTAGATATAAAAACGACTTAGCAGTTTCCATCTCCAAACGAATCTTTAACTTCATTTTAGAGTTGAATGAAACAAAAATAATTACCAGATCTTTCAAGCTTGCTGGCAATCTTTCAGCAAATGTGTCTCGCCTTTAATATCCTCATCTTTGTACAGCGATTTGCCTGGGTTTCCAGAAGTTCATCATGGCCCATTCTTGTATGCTGCAAAAATAGAGGAAGAAAATAGCAAAAAATAAGACTACAAATAAACGGGTTCATAAATATATGTAAGGTTTATTTCATCTTAGAAATCCACATGTAGTCTCATATAGAATGGGTAGTCTTATGTAAATTTATGTAATTATTCAACTTGAAAAAAAGTGAAACATAAAATTTAACCTATTTCAATCTATCATAAGTTTATTTAGTGATATGGCATATGATAAATCATAATAAAGACACTAGTGATATATAATTTGATTCATAACTTGCTATGCTCCCACTCAAACAAGTGATGGGATTCGTCCCTTTTCTCAATGTAGACTTACGGGTTTATAAACAGCAAGTAGAATATACATAAATACATTGTAGATCTACATAAACTCTAGATCCAGGGGTGGATCCAGGAATCAGGACTTTGTCAAAGGGGGGGGGGGGATATCTCAGAAAACTTTCTGACAAATAAGAAAAAGAAGGTTATCAGATTTTTTTGATCCAGTTTCCCTTCAAATTCTCTGACATGTATGCAAAAAGGGGATGCCCCCCTAAATCTGCCACTGCTAGATCTTAGACATCCCTATTGCAGAGATTTGTAGCCCTACTGAAAAAAATCTCTCTGAAAATTTTAGTTTTATTGCCTTAAGTATGTAAAATTGATCTGATTATTTTCTTCCTCCTTTTTTTATTGTTATTGGCCTGTAACTTTTTACTGCTTCTAGATCTACTGAAAATGCTTTGATTAAAAAAAAACAACAAAACTACCTAAAACAAAAACTAACAAAACAAAAAGATATGGACGAGTCTAACAGTTTAGACTAAGTCAAACTCTATACTATAGACTCTACACTGTACACATCATTCAGAGATTTGTAGCCCTACTGAAAAAAATCTCTCTGAAAATTTTAGTTTTATTGCCTTAAGTATGTAAAATTGATCTGATTATTTTCTTCCTCCTTTTTTTATTGTTATTGGCCTGTAACTTTTTACTGCTTCTAGATCTACTGAAAATGCTTTGATTAAAAAAAAACAACAAAACTACCTAAAACAAAAACTAACAAAACAAAAAGATATGGACGAGTCTAACAGTTTAGACTAAGTCAAACTCTATACTATAGACTCTACACTGTACACATCATTCTTTTTATACTCAACAATGACAAAGAAAAGGAAACACTAGGCCTATATCTAGACCTACAAATAAGAAAAAAGGGTCTCTGACTTAGATCTAAGTTACATCGACATAAAGTTATATAGACTCTAGGTATCATGTTAGTCAATGACATGTACATTGATAATAGGCCTAGGCCTATAGAAACAAATATTTTAAATTCAGAGTATAGAGACTAGGGCCTAGATGCTTGCCTAACTTAGAATCTAGACCAATATTATTTGGCCTAGGCTCTAGATCTGGACCTATTACAGCTTAGTAAAGTACAAGCCCCCCCCCCCCCCCCCCCCCCCCCTCCCCAAGGCCAAAGTAGGCCTAGCCTAGGCTCTTCATAACAAATTAAGAACTAACAATATGCCTAGGGCCTAGTGTGATTATGTCAATTTGATGGTCTAGTAACGTTTAAAGTCAGTGACAGGTTCGAAATTTGCAGCCAGTGTTTTTGTTTTGTTTTGTTTCGTTTGTTTTGGGGTTTTGGGTTGTTTTTTGTTTGTTTGTTTTGGGGGGAGGGGGTCTCTCTCCCTCTCTCTCTCTCTGTGTAGATTTTACAGACACTAGACCATGATAGTCATATCCAGACCATAGTAGCTCTGACTTTAAACGGATTGATGGCCATTGATGGCCAAGCCATAGTCCATACCATGTCCCCTCCGCTTGTCTCCAGACCTGGACCTGGAATGGTCCTGGGACCGGGCTTGAGTTTAGCTTTACTTTAGTTTAGGCCTAGTTTAGTTTATATGTTAGGAATTATATCTAACATGTTAGACAGCTGGATCTATTCTAAGTTAATAGATCTAGAGCCAGGGATCTAGATGTAGATCTTCTCGTTGAATTTGCTCATACAGCTAGGCTAGGGCTAGGCCTAAGTAAAGTTTGGTTTAGCCACCATTTATTCAGTCTGCAGTCTAGTTAGATCTAGGCCTAGGCCTAGGCCTATACTTACTGTATTGTTATTGTTAACGTTGGTTTTGGTCTTTGTCAAGTTGGTCAAACATTGGCCTTTGATAAGTTGGTCAAACATTAAATATATAGACCTCTCATCAAATTAGGCTTAGTTTTACTTACCGAAGATAAATTTTCAGCAACCTTTCAACCAAAGGAAGGATCAATCAGACAAGTATGTAACTTGGAAATCTCGTTTTGGTTGGACTCGACGAAAACATAACGAGTGCTGTGTTTTTGTGCATAGCTCTATGGTACTTTTTGTGCGGTGCGATAAAATAATTTACACGTAAAATCCCATAGAGATATGAGCTGGAGAAATGAAAAGTTTCTGCCATCAATTAGCAGCCTTGGATAAATATGACGTCACTGCAAATCCTCCACGCTAATTGGTTGGTGGCCAAAATGTCGTTTTGTCGTGCTGGGAAAATCGCTCGCTGAGCGATTTTCTGAAACGACTAAAAAACCCTAAAAACGTCGTGCACGACGTTTCGGAAAATGTCGTGGCAGTGTGCACGGTGTCATAGCGTTTGCATTAGAGCGATTTTTCAGAAAGTCGTTCATGTCGTGCTGTCGTGTCGTTTGTCGTTTGTCGTGTTTGGTGTGAATCCGCCTTAAGGGTACGCGGGTCCTAAAGCTACGCACCATACAAATCACATACACGCGCAATGCAACGCGTTCAAATCAGGCTAAAACACACACGCGATACACACAGTCAATTTCAATATCACCCCTTCATTTTTAAGAACAACATTTGACATCGGCATTGATATCGACCTGAAAACGTGCATTATTGACATTCACCCATCGTAATTTTCTCCACATATCAACTTTAGAATATCCAGAATCAGGATATGGAATGAAATTGGTGACAAGCCAGTGATTTCTGTGACATTTTAGCTGCTGAAAACAAAGTGCGTAGCTTTAGGTCCCCCCATCATACTTATACTATGACTGGTGTAGACCACTCATAGCTACATTCCTATACTTCGTGTGTATAATGTAGGCAGTCATACACCTCAACTTTTTAAAACACCGCTGCACAAAAGTCACCAACATTCACTCAAAATCGGCATTTAATTTACAAAAACCGCCCCCAAAATATTCAAGAAATACAATAAATTCAACTCACCGATGTTGGAAAATATATTTCAAAAAATGAAATCCGTAATTTACTCTCGATTCTCGCGAAACGAGCTATCGGAGTCATTGTGTACATTTCCTTGTCGCCGCGGGCACTGACATCTCCCCAAAAGAGTTTTGTCCTTAAAAATTCGGTCCCTATATGGCGTACACGGAAAAGTCCCGATTTTCTGTGTGCGCGATCGTAAAGATCGATGTGCGCTTGCGATCCCGAGTTTTTCGTGGACAAAAAATTTATTGGCCGATTTTAGTCTAAGACATCGGCAGTATGTAAACAATACGCGATCGCGAAACAAATCGGCGGGGATTTCTCCGGTTTTGGACAAGATTTTGACTTTGGATTTTGCTGAAAATATCAAAAGTTCTTCCTAACGGCCATTTGATGTAGGAGTGAGATTTTTAAGGGCTGAATTTGAAAGCAAGGTGTTTAAAATATTTATCTTATTTTCCCCCCATACCTTCAGTACATGCGACAGAAAATACAAACTATTTTACAGAAATGTACGAGTGGTGTAGACTATTTCTTTGTTTTTATTTAACTCAGTGATACGAAAAGTCCTTGCAGCAGAATGACCCCAAACCAAACCGCTCCTGTCGGTGTAGGAATAGGTGCCGTCCGCGGCCAAGGATACAAGGCACCCAACCCGCACCTTTCCCCATGTTTCCCTACGCCGGCATGAGCGGCTTGGGCCTTACCCCCGGCCGGTTAGGGGCGGAATCTACCTCTGCTCGAGCTCTGGTATGCGCGATGCCGATGGCGACCCCGAAAACATATATCAATTATCACTCATTGGCGCGAAAACGATACAGGTTGAACTGAAGACTCGAAAAACTTACATCAAAACGAATCTTAAACGATCGGGATAACTGATCAGCTGAAGTACTATTTTGCCTCGACATGCTGAGGTCTCCAAATTACTAAAGAGTTAACAAGGTCAAGCCAAGGAATCGAAATAAACTTGCCGCGCCACAACAGCTGAAATTTTCGATCATCGAGATCACCATTTATTACCGTAGCTAGGCATATATGCGTGGCCGATCAAATAGAAAATTACGGATTTCCTTTCAATACACAATAAACTCAAAGCTATCCTAGAAAACTTTCAAAAAAATTTCAGGAGTAAACAGTGGGAGTAAAGCTAAGAAATGCTGCTATGGCCGGGATACAGGGTAGAGGGGACATATGCCCCCCCCCATTTAAAGCTGGGTAAAAATCAGGGAGGTGGAAGAGAGATAAAAGTAATGTTGCATGCAATCTGTAGACCCCATACAAATATGATGATGATGATGATAGAATGATGATGCAAACTTGCAATAATTAGGTGATCTGTCGTAGTCGACAGATCACCTCTTAATTTCGTCAGAATTTTCTTTCTTTATTTCTTTATTTTTATTTTCTCCCCCTTTCTTGTTTCCACGAAATCTCAAAGACTTCTCAGTCAATTTTCATGACATTTCTATCAGTCATCAGGTCATATAAGGTCAAGCTCCACAATCTTTTTCAAGGTCATCAGGTCATCATGACGTCATCCAGACGCCATTTTGTAAAATCACATTATCAATCATATCTTCATAACGAGTCATCAAAAATAAAAAATATTTGACACACATGAACTTCAGGTCAAGGGTCAACATAAAATGTCATCAAAATCCGCGCGCGCATCATGACGCGCACGTACGCGCGCGTCAAAATTTAGAAATGCTCAAAATCACTTTTTAATCAAATTAGAGTACGGTTCAGGACATTATAAGCATTTCAAAATTTTCCGCTCGCACGCGTCCGCGCGCGCAAGTCGTAAATAACGTTAAAACGCTGTTTTTTCGATTGATTTGCAATCCTGATACTTTTCTTCATCATTTCCATCAACTTGGAATCAATTTCAATCAATAATAAGGTCGTACGTGCGCGTCAAAGTTCAAAATCCGTGCGCGCGTCTATGGCGAAAATAACGTAAAAACGTCAAAAAACATGCCTCAACAAAATTCACTCTAGCTCTTTAAATAGTCCACAAACCCCCAATTTTTTGTCATCATCAGGTAGGGTATGAATCACAGATTTCATTTCATGTATCATTTGACCCTTATAAACATTATGATGTCATCAAAATGGCGCCAGAAATCAAAATTTCCATTTTTCATGTTTTGACGTCATCACATTTATGCAAATTTGGCTTTAGATTCTTAACTATTGGTCGTTTTTCGCCCAGATTTTGATATGTTATAGCTGAGACAATTCTCTACAAGATCAGTGACCACGGTTTTTCATTTTGATGACGTCATCATATTGAAATTTTCAATTAAAAACGACATGTCATAATTTTCCCTATTTGCGTGTTATGTCTATGGAAGATGACTTTTTTTCGAATCATGAATCTACATGACATCGTTCTCTGAGCAGTGTCTCAGTTATTTTTGGTCTATTTCCTTCCAGATTTTAATATGTTGTAGCTGAGACTATAAGCTCTTATTAGTAAGCCCTCCAATTTTTGATCAGATGTCGGGATCACGCCCAATTTTGAACTACCAAATGGGATTTGAGAATCCCGTTTTTCGCTTACGTGTTATCTCTATGGGAAATATTTTGGTCTATTGGTCAAAGCACTTGACTGCCATGCAGGTGACCCAGGTTCGATCCCCGGTCGGTCCATAATTTTTTTTTTTTTTTTGCTTCTTTTTGCTTGTCAGTTTACCATCCTCTTCGACTATTATAACATAAACAATCACAAACCATGCAATAAAATGCCTTATTTTCCGTGTTATGTCTATTAGAAAGTAGTCTGCAGTAGTTTGTGTACAACCCTATGGAAATTGTGATTCCCTGTCGTGTATTAGAGCTACGGGGTTTATCTCCCAAGTATCCTGCAATATCAAATAGTCCTGTTTGATATCAAAATTTCTCAAAATTGGCTTAGTCAATTATCTTAAATTATCATATCATTATAATCATCATAATCACCATTATCAACATCACCATAATCATTTGATAATGACCGTTACACATTTTGCTACATTCCTCTCCTCAAGAAGCATCTTCATTCATGGCATTCTTGACTTCCTATCTTCAGTTTAGCATTTCCCCATTATTATGATCATCCTGATTACAATCATGATCGTACAAATTGAAAGACAGATCACCTAATTCGTCCTCATGATGAATTAAACTCTAGTTTTATGTTGTTTCAGTTGTGATTTTATTATTTCCATGAAACTTTCACGAATCTCGACCCCTTGCAAAATTCGTGAAAGTTTAAAGGAGAATGAAACTCAACGAACATTAGCTGATAATCAAGTGGAAAATTGGTAGCCTATTCGAAATATCTTGAAAATACTCCTATTTGATTACTTAATAAGGAGAACAATCTCTCTAAATTTTGCAGATTCCTTGCCAGATATTATCCCATGGGGGCTGCCATTTTGAAAAACTGTGATGTCATATGAGTACATGTCCATTTACCTGTATATAATGGATATGATGTTGCATACTGAATAGCTATTGTACAACTAAAGCCACAATGCAAAATGGCAGCCATCTTGGTACCCCCATTGTCTCGCACAGGTGATATCTAAGAGCAGTTGTAGGTCTTTGTCACTTTTTTGTAGAATTGACAAACCTTTGTCTGACCAAACAACTTGTGCATGTTAAATCCTGCTTAACAAAAGAAACAGCTGAACCAAATATCTTGATACAAATAGTATCTTCATTTGAATGTACATGACTACAAAAATGCTTTACATGTATTATGGGAAAATCCAGTGTCATGCATTCCACAGGTGATCATGAGTGTTATTATAGCTAGTGTATAGGTCAGTGGGTATCTCATAAATATAACTGCTCTGACATTACTTTGTAAAGAAAATGGCAGCCCCCATGGGATAATGTCTAACAAGGAAACTGCAACTTTTTGAGACACTGTTATCTTTCTTCAATAATCAAACATGAGTAATTTCAAGATATTTGTAAAAGGCTGACAATTATCTACATGATTGTAGGTTAATGTTTGTTACCTTTCATTCCCCTTTAATGCATGCGAATATGTCTGTTTTTTCAGTACTATTATTTATACTGATACTTTATTGATAATAAATGTTTATAATAATTTATTGTTATTATTAGTCTATATTAATGACTGGAACAAAATATACCCCATTGAGACAGCCTGTGCATTTTCATTTCAAGTGACTGCATGGGCTTTCTTTCTATGTTTTATCTTTATCAATGATGTAATAGTCAGTCCAATGGTTTAATAAAACTCAAAGATCAGAGCAACTATAAAAATGACCGATAATAATAATTTTTATCCTACAATACTTAATCCCCTTCATTTCTTATTCTAATGGTAATAATATTTCTCAAAAGGACTCCAGAAATAATGCATGACGTTATGTCTACATTAGATTATTGTCTACTTTAAAAGACACATAATGCTGGTAAAGTTTGAAGGGGTCAATAGTAGATTTTTTCGAGTTTGTGATCTTTGAATGCACCTTCATTATTCCCCGAACTGAGAACTTTTGGGCATAATATATTAAAATTTTCAAACTCAACCCCGGGTGTAAGCTAGTTACATATCACAATTTTGCAGTAAACCACTGGACTATATAAGTTCCTTGAATATTGCTCTACCGTATTTAACTGCAAAGTTTTAATATTTCAAAAACAAAATCAAATATTGATAGATGCCGTGTGTCTACCATAGGCATAGGAGGGAAGGGGGGGGGGGGGGTGTAGATGCTTCCCTCTATCGGGGGGGGGGGGGTGAAAGTTTTGACCACTTCATGCACTTTCACGATTAACTCTCTAGATTATTCAGGGTCTATAAACAGAGAATATAATGAGCATGAAACACTGTCTCTATACTCGATTGGCTACAAAAACGGATAATAAGGCATCCATGTGACTGAAGGTAGCAACCATATCAGAATTCTCCGGCTCCTTATAGTTGTCAATTTGAATGTGGATGGGATATTTTCAAAAATATGTCCTTGAACTTGATAATGCAATGATGGTACAAAATTTTATTACAAGTTTACTGATTTGGGGGGAATAATCAATTCATTAACTTAAAGGTGCATTACCTTTTTACATGTTGATATCCATGGTTCAAATACGAATGCGAAGTGTTAGTACTACTAGTACTAGGGCCTAGTACTCACTGCATAGTAAATCTACCATAACATATATATTAGGCCTAAATGGAAAAATCGAAATGGCGTCGTCCATGTCAGGAAGATTTTTCCAAACTCTCAAAGAAAGTGGTGGATTGAGAGGATCGTTTTGGAAATTATTGAGGTAACATAAGCATTTTCATGATATTTCTTTTGCCTAAATTTTGATACATAAATAATCATTTTAAGTAATGGAGATCAACATTAATTCCCTTTCAGAGCGTAGAAGAATTGCTTAGCCTAGCCCTAGCTCCGTCAGAGTAGTCCCGTCCGTTGATTATCACGTAGGTCTAGGTTGATTTTCAAGTATGGTCCATGGCATGGCTCAACACCATTAGTCGGCAAAATTCAAGGAAAATGTTACCTTTTACAATATACGATGCCATGGGCATTATCGTGGTTGAGGAAACCACCATTCACTCCACACAGAAGCGCTTCATTGCGTTATTTTATACACGCATTGGTTTCCTCATTCCCCGTCCATAGTCGTGAATCCATTGTATTGATACATAGCCTAGTCATCATAGACTGCACTTAGCTAAGTTAGTCACTTATGTGGGACTGTGTCCAACATTCACTGTTGCAGCAGTCAAAAGCAGACAACAAAATTGCTCTAAACAAGATTTAATTTTCTTAAATTTTCTAGATTACCTGATTCAGGGACTCTTCAACTCTTAGTACTTTGCCACAAATGTAGGGATTCAGACTTGAAAGTGAAATTTTAAATAATTATTTTCCTCTCCTGTATGAATGATCTAGCCTGGAAAAGGGCCTGCTGATACACACAAAAGCTATTGAAGCCTATTCACCCGTAAAAGCTAGTCTGGAGTACAAGGTTATCTTCAGATAAGCTTGTACAGACTATAAGTGAACTTTAGTTTAAGTTTACTTTAACTTAACTTTAGCCTAAGTCTTTATTTTTGCGTGCTAATGAACGAGTGGTTTCCTCAACCACGATATAGCCATACGATGATCAGTATCATTGCCTGTTTAATTGGCAAATCCTAGAATTCATCTTTAGCCTATCATAAATTTGGCGATCCTGGGTTTTAGCGGTCTAAACTTATTTTAGGTTGCTAACTTCAGCTCATCTATGCCCTAACCCTAACCCTAACCCTAACCCTAGTTAGCAACCTAAAATAATTTAGACCCCTAAAACCTAGGATTGCCATAAATTTTGGGCTGTCTTTAATTTTAATTAATATGATATGGCTTTTTGTGGATCTACATGTACATGTAGTTGGACCTAGTTTTAGTCGGCAATCTTTTTGCTCCCTCAAAAATTAAACTAAAAGTAAAACATGTTAAGATTATTAAGAAGTTAGATGGGTTATTCAGGATTGTCTCACTTTAGGTGTTTTTGTTTCCTACATTGTTGCTCGCATTCTCATAATAAATGAAAATTGAAAATATTATTAGTTGACCCCTGTCGTGCCTGTGACTGTGTAATTCTACTAAATTTCTACCAACAATATTTACTCCAAAAGAAAACATGATGAAGTTGAACAAATCGAGCAAAATGAGATTAAGAAATTCTTTTGTTCTCATTGGCAAAACATTGCATAAAAACATTTATTATTGTTGAAACAGGTGAACATGTTGAGGAGACATAACTTTGCTTCAGGATGGGTATAAATGGAGGATATTTCAACAACAACAAAAAAACATAACCTGGTTTGAAACATATGACCACTATTCGTGGTGTGGTTTGAAACAGCAATACTACACCAGCACTCCGCAGAGATCATACTTCTGTAGCTGTATTTTACTTTAGAATCATCTGTTTGAGCTATAGAAATAAGATTCTAATTGTATTTTCATCACTAATATTGTAACTTCTCTGACACTTTAAATATCTCTTGATAAATATCAATAATCTACCTCCTACACATAGATGTACTTATGTCAATTTTTCATTGTTACAGGGGAGAAGACCTGAAGATTGGAGCACTTGCTGGTGAGGACAAATATGGCAACAAGTACTACGAGAACAACAGATTTTTCTTAGGTAATGACACTTTCCATCTTTTATCCTGAAATACTGCTCTTCGCCATCTACATTGTTTGGGATGTTATACTGAGTGAAATGTCTTGTATGAAATTACATGTATAGTCTAGGTTACATTTCCTTTCTCCCGTAGTTAATGAAATGCACCCAAAAGAAAAAAAAAAAGAAATGCAAAGGAGGAAAAAAAATTCCTTTAGATCACAAAACTATATCATACCCTGTAATAAATTATGTAATTTGAATAATGTATAAACTTGTATAGGTGATATGATTTTAAAGTCATGTTTTGACCTGTAACAAGTGCCATGTGTTATGTACCTTTCAGCCCGGAACAGATGGGTGCAATATCGCGACGACCGTTACTGGAATTATGATGCAAGTCTGGTTCCTCCAGAATGGTAAGTGATACAATTGAAGGGTTGAAAATGTCAGTAAGTGTTAAGTGATATTAAGTCTTCAATTTTTCTTCGATTTGTACAAACTCAAACACAAACAGTACTTGTGAATGGTGGATAAAATCTGGGGGAGAGATTCCAAAGTGAGTCATATAAAGTATGTTTCATCATTAACTAGGGGGGGGGGGGGGGGTGGGGGTAGGCCCTGCTCGATTTACTCATACAGAAGTATTTACAGTGTAAAGTATTAAATAAATCTACTTTTGAACCAAAGTTGTATTAACCTACACCATTACTGTTTTGATGGAAAATATTACTACACGTATTTGATAATGATTATTGTAAAATTCTGTTAACAAAGGTCCTCTCTATATGAGAATAGCACAGAATAGTATAGATTTGGTAGAATGGTAAATTGTGAATTAGTCCTTATCAAAACTATATAATGTATGCTCAAGCTTATATGAAAGGTTATTTGCACAAATTACTTAAATTTTCTTTTTTCTTGTTGATCAATTCTGTATCTCTGGTTTTTCTTTTTCATATAAATAGGCACAGATGGCTCCACAATATCACGGATGATCCACCAACAAAGGTCCCACCTGTCCCTCGCAAGTTCATCTGGAAAGAGCACAAGGAGAATTTTTCTGGAAGCAACAAAGAATATGTACCTTACTCCACTACGCCCAAGAAAATCCATGAATGGGTACCTCCCAGGAGTTAGTGCTCATTCATTGGATTTAGATATTTTATTTGAATAGTCGTTCAATTGCCTCATAGCTTGTAGCTTGGAAAGTGAACCAAGTTTTTAAGGATGTCAGTTTAAAGAAATACAGATAAGGTCCTCGTTGCCAGACCAAAGGACCATGCAAACTTGAAAGATTGCTCTATTTGGTTAAATCAAAGTAACATCCCATGATGTTGTTTACAATCTATAGCACAATTAGAGCACCAGCTTCCTCGATAAGAAACAAATCTGGTGTGTGTGCTATTTATCAGAAATATTCTACTCATTTTAATTTTATTTTTTCCTGTTTTATTTACTTAAAACATTCAATATGGAATCAGTTTTCCTAGAACTATAGCGATGACTCTCAAAAAGCTACAAGGAATGTTATTTCCTGATAACTTTGTTGTACATAAATATTTCATCTGACAGATGTAATAAACTATATACTAATACATATGTGTGTGTCCACTTGGATTAATTACTTCCTGTGAAGCTGAAAAAATATATAATTAAAACAAAAATTGCAGGAAAATAGGGCACAGACAAAATGAGCTCCATTAACCATTGCAGTAAAGATGGAATGCAAGTTTTACACTCAAACATTGGCCAGTCAAACGTCTAGAAAGTTGCCTTTGGTTGTGATTTGCATCAATTGTGATTTTATGTAGGAGTCCCGGGCATATCAAGTAGGTACTACACACATAGTACAGTGGAAACACGCTATAAAGAGCTCCGATATAACGAGATTCCTGATATAACAAGGTTATTTTACTAATCCCAGGTCTTTATGTGAATTCTTCTTTTACCCCGATATATGGAGATTCCTGATATAACAAGGTAATTTTCATGGTCCCAAGGTCCTCGTTATAGTGAGTTTCCACTGTATGATTTTAGAAAATATGCACAAAGGAGAGAGTGAGAGAGACATCAAGCGAGGGAAAGAGAGAGGGGATTGATTTAATATATTTTTAGAAAATACATGTATGCACAAAGTAGAGACATCAAGCAAGGGAAAGAGAGGGGACCAGGGAGAGAGTGAAAGAGAATTAGAGCAAAAAGACAGAGGCTGAGAAAGAGGGAAATATAATTTGAATGGATAAAATAATGAGGTTCCATGTCATGTCCAAAGAAAAGAATGTTTCTGCAAGAGTGCAAGTACATGTACTGTGTTTATATAAGTTATTCAGGAAAATTTTCTGCAATAATAATCGGTAATAGCATGCATATTTCTTTCAAAGCCCAAGTTTTTGTAAAGACATAAATTCTCCCAGAAGCATACACAATACTGAATGTTGAAAATAATAATTCAGACCCTAAATGAACAATACATGTATATAATAAGTAAATGTTAATGTTTATTGTTTCATGATATCACTCCACCCTGTCAAGCCAATACAAGTATTAGTCTCTTCAGAATCTTGCTCTAATCAGTAAGGATAGAGGTATAACACTGATGTTTTTAAACAAGAGATCCAGGGGGCACGACGCTCACCTGAGCTGGATCAATTCACATCTGGTGCATGTTCTCTCTAGCACCACCAGGAGATATGTTAGAAATTGAAACAACTAGGAGGATGTACATGAGATGATGTTAGAAATTAACATAATTCCGCTCCCCCCCCCCCCCAGTCTGAGCTTCCTACCAAGTTCGGTTAAATTCCAATCATGGGTTTTGGAGAAGAAGCTGAAAATGTAAAAAGTTTATGGATGGCGGAAAACTTGCCCCCCCCCCCCCCTCCAGTATGTTACCCCCACAGACCCCCTATAAGGCCACCCAGAAAAAATTCATTAACAACTTTCATTTTTCGTCTACTGAGGTATCTCCATACACAATACCAAGTCTGAGCTATTCCTGGTTCTGGAGAAGAAGATGTTTGAAATTTACATAGCTTTTACACTTGGGGGCCCTCCCCCTGGGCCTCCCTGGGGCCACATGTACCATTTTAGCAACTCTGGATCCCCTACCCCTAAGGATGATTCCTACCAAGTTTTGTTGAATTCCGATCATGTGTTTTGGAGAAGATCAGAATGTACATTTTGTCTGGCAGCGCCCCCCCCCCCCTCCAGTATGTTACCCCCACAGGGCCCCTATAGGGCCACTCAGAGAAATTTCATGAACAACATTCATTCTTCATCTATAGAGGTATCTCCATACACAATACCAAGTCTGAGCTATGCCTGGTTCTGGAGAAGAAGATGTTTGAAATTTACATAGCTTTTACAATTGGGGGCCCTCCCCCTGGGCCCCCCTAGGGGACACATGTACCATTTTAGCAACTTTGGGTCCCCTACCCCTAAGGATGATTCCTACCAAGTTTGGTTGAATTCCGATCATGTGTTTTGGAGAAGAAGATCAGAATGTACATTTTGCCTGGCAGCGCCCCCCCCCCCTCCAGTATGTTACCCCCACAGGGCCCCTATAGGGCTACTCAGAGAAATTTCATGAACAACATTCATTCTTCATCTATAGAGGTATCTCCATACACAATACCAAGTCTGAGCTATGCCTGGTTCTGGAGAAGAAGATGTTTGAAATTTACATAGCTTTTACAATTGGGGGCCTTCCCCCTGGGCCTCCCCCCTGGGCGCCACATGTACCATTTTAGCAACTTTGGGTCCCCTACCCCTAAGGATGATTCCTACTAAGTTTGGTTGAATTCCGATCATGTGTTTTGGAGAAGAAGATCAGAATGTACATTTTGCCTGGCAGCGCCCCCCCCCCCTCTAGTATGCTACCCCCACAGGGCCCCTATAGGGCCACTCAGAGAAATTTCATGAACAACATTCATTCTTCATATATAGAGGTATCTCCATACACAATACCAAGTCTGAGCTATGCCTGGTTCTGGAGAAGATGATGTTTGAAATTTACATAGCTTTTACAATTGGGGGCCCTCCCCCTGGGCCCCCCTAGGGGCCACATGTACCATTTTAGCAACTTTGGGTCCCCTACCCCTAAGGATGATTCCTACCAAGTTTGGTTGAATTCCGATCATGTGTTTTGGAGAAGAAGATCAGAATGTACATTTTGCCTGGCAGCGCCCCCCCCCTCCAGTATGTTACCCCCACAGGGCCCCTATAGGGCTACTCAGAGAAATTTCATGAACAACATTCATTCTTCATCTATAGAGGTATCTCCATACACAATACCAAGTCTGAGCTATGCCTGGTTCTGGAGAAGAAGATGTTTGAAATTTACATAGCTTTTACAATTGGGGGCCTTCCCCCTGGGCCTTCCCCTGGGCGCCACATGTACCATTTTAGCAACTTTGGGTCCCCTACCCCTAAGGATGATTCCTACTAAGTTTGGTTGAATTCCGATCATGTGTTTTGGAGAAGAAGATCAGAATGTACATTTTGCCTGGCAGCGCCCCCCCCCCCCCCCCTCTAGTATGCTACCCCCACAGGGCCCCTATAGGGCCACTCAGAGAAATTTCATGAACAACATTCATTCTTCATATATAGAGGTATCTCCATACACAATACCAAGTCTGAGCTATGCCTGGTTCTGGAGAAGAAGATGTTTGAAATTTACATAGCTTTTACAATTGGGGGCCTTCCCCCTGGGCCTTCCCCTGGGCGCCACATGTACCATTTTAGCAACTTTGGGTCCCCTACCCTAAGGATGATTCCTACTAAGTTTGGTTGAATTCCGATCATGTGTTTTGGAGAAGAAGATCAGAATGTACATTTTGCCTGGCAGCGCCCCCCCCCCTCTAGTATGCTACCCCCACAGGGCCCCTATAGGGCCACTCAGAGAAATTTCATGAACAACATTCATTCTTCATATATAGAGGTATCTCCATACACAATACCAAGTCTGAGCTATGCCTGGTTCTGGAGAAGAAGATGTTTGAAATTTACATAGCTTTTACAATTGGGGGCCCTCCCCTGGGCCCCCCTGGGGGCCACATGTACCATTTTAGCAACTTTGGGTCCCCTACCCCTAAGGATGATTCCTACCAAGTTTGGTTGAATTCCGATCATGGGTTTTGGAGAAGATGAAAATGTAAAAAGTTAACGCACGACGCACGACGGATGACGGACAAATTTCCATCGCAATAGCTCACTCGAGCCTTAGGCTCAGGTGAGCTAAAAAAAGGGGAATGACAAAAAAAACTCAAACATATCACCAAAACAACAGTCTTTAAATAAAATACTGATTTATTTTCAATATCATAACTTGCTAGCACTTGAAGGAATGATTACAAATTTATCTTGCTCCTTATTTGCTAAAACATAAATCTTGTGCAATCAAGTAATTTGGTATCTCTCTTTCATAACGATGTTGCCATTCCTAGAATACTTACAGTAAGGATAGAATTATGTTGCTTTTTTTGTTGAGTTTTCAATCAAATCACCCTTTCAAAGTCATATGCACTTTTTCCCTCTTCATTTTGAATTCATCTGGATGTACTTCTTGCATAACTGGGAGAAGCTTGTCACACTTTGTGCTAATCTGAATTTGACCCTTCAAGTAAATTGGCAAATGTATATTACCAAAAGAATTGAGGGTAAGTACACTTCAATGTCTTATAAAACTGCTTTTCAACTATTCAGGTAACATTTTTGTGTCCATCTACTACAACCTGAAATTGGGAACTTCAAGAAGACCGCATAATGATGTACCTCAAATATAGGAAATACTTTGGGAATATAGTGGAGCTGATAATCTCCTTTTTTTTTTGGGGGGGGGGGGGGGCAGATATTGCAACTCAAATATAATGTTCACATCATATTAAAATTGGAATACCACTCATTATTTCCTTGCTTTTACAAGTTAATGTTATTGCCATAATCTTCTTCAATTAAAACACATTACAGTATACTGAAGGCATACTAAAAGTTTTAAGGTGCTAAAGGTGCTATACTTATTCATTACTGTCCAAACTCGACCTAAATTAATATTTCAGTGTTATTATTGTCTTATAATTCTATATGAGCTATAATCACATGTGGACTTTTCATGATAATTGTTCACAGCATGATCACATTTGCGTTTTTGTCAAAAAAGTTATTTTGCTCTAAATTACAGGTGTTAGATGTGTTCATAATGGAAATTACAATACACAATGGTCAATTACAATTTGATTTCAATCATAGATTATTAATTTTGGGATTGAAATTAAATGTATATTTTTAATTTAAAAAAAAAGACTGCTCCATAAGTAACATATCTTCACATTCATTTTGATAAACTATATATGTTTGCTTGCATCACACACACAAGAAAAGCCCAATCACATCAACATGAATACTAAAATTCCATATCCAAAGCTCATTTTGTTTAAGTTCTCCAACATAACTGCCACATTTCATGAAAACTAATACATAAGATTGGTCTGCTTTGAGCAATAAACAGTCGAACATGATGTAGCAACCCTTGACCATTGTTTCTATTTGAAACCGGTTTTAGAGAGGCACTCTTTACAAGGACTACCTGCCCATAAAGACCACTTTTCTTGTTTCACTTTGGTGGTCTTTATATACAAGTCTGACTCGTATGTCTTATAGTGTTAGCATGAGCGTCCAAAGTTACAGCATGGAACTATTAGTAGGTCCATGGTTACAGAGTATGTTGATCCAGTATAATTGCTCATGTCAATGGGCCTTCCATTAACTATGTTGTTAATTAAGGCAAGCGACAGCTTTAATGGCAGCATCTTCCAGATCTGAAGCAATTTCAATCGGAAGACCGCTCTCACTCAGGATGCTAGTAGCCTTCTCTACATTGAACCCTGTGAAAATAAACGTAACAACACTTGGTTGAAAAAGATCTGCTTTACATACATTACATATAAGTTTCTGTATCTTGAAAAGTGAATGAATAGGTTACAGTGAAAGATTTTCAAGAAACTCTATTGCTTTATAAACATTTAGCCAGGATAAGAGCATTACTGTTTGAAAATATTGATAAAAGGAATCATCTAATGTCCCACTTTCACAATAACTAAATATGACTGACCAAAAATGTTAAGTTAAAAACTTGTGAAATTAGGAAGATAAAAAGGTATATGATTTTTTGATCACTTAATAATCAAACAGGACAATTTATTTAATTTAATAATATACAATCTATTCACATGATCCCAAAAGATTAATGGCCTACGATAAAAAAGAGTGAAAATTGAAAATATTTTTGTCCGGATTGTATTTTCTGGATGGTAATATTTATATGTCCATTGGATCCCATCTGAGGAGTATATTATGACATGACCTAAACTGCACTATATACTGTTGTTTAATAATTCTTCTTTCACAACAAAGGTTCAATGTGCTCACCTGCTAATCTGACAACTAGGGGTACTTTGAGATCCATTCCCCTGCATGCCGATGTGATACCATTAGCAATGATGGAACAATCTACAATACCTCCGAATACATTCACTAGGATAGCTTTTACCTGAAATTGGTAAAAAAATTGAGAAAGTATTAAAGCTCAAGTATAGTTGTGGCAAGCCCTCCAAACTATTCGTCAGGTTTCTTTAACTTGGTCAGTAAATAGCAAGATACTAACAATTATAACGTGCCTTGAACTTTTTATATCTGTAAGTGTATCATGGAACAAGTGAAAGGTAGAAAATAATGTAGATCCTGAACCAGGATGTGAATTCCCACATACAACAGGTTTTAGAAATAATCAAGTGCATAATTTAGAAAAAAAAAAGACATGCATGGAACCAATGTCCAACTTAGGGTTGGGCATAGTGTAGGGTTATATAAAGTTAGGAATTCAGTTAGGTCAGGATATCAACCGCAGAGCAATTTTAGTGGGAACATGTGTCGTAGCACCAAATGTTTATATTTTACAGTGGAAGGGGGGGGGGGGTAGGTCTACAGTGACTCACATTTTCATCTGAACTGATGAGTTTGAAGGCTTCAAAGACCTGTGATTCTCCTACACCACCACCACAATCGAGGAAGTTTGCTGGCTCTCCTCCATGTAGCTTGATGATATCCATGGTTGCCATGGCAAGCCCGGCACCATTCACTGTATCAGTGGGAGGAAGGATTGAGTTTGTACTATCTACATTGTCACAGTTAATGACCCATATTCATAAAAGTCCTCTAAGTGAAATCTGGCTTAACTTAGGCACTGATTTGTAGAGTGCTTAGTGTCAAACTCTTTATTTTGCACAAATGACTTATTCTGAAACAGAATAGATAAAATGAAAATTTAAGGGCAGCTTCAAGTGGTTAACGTGCCAAAGGATTGAAGATCGAGCTGTATACCGGTCATGCAAATG
This sequence comes from Heliocidaris erythrogramma, assembly GCA_025617745.1. Lineage (NCBI taxonomy): Eukaryota > Metazoa > Echinodermata > Echinoidea > Camarodonta > Echinometridae > Heliocidaris > Heliocidaris erythrogramma. Next base: position 69,809,656 of record CM046853.1, read on the forward strand.
CATTGTAAAAGAAACTTTCTAGAAGCTATTTTGTTAAGTTTATTGTGTAGAACATCAGAATAACTGTATATTGTGATGTTTAATAATCATAAAAATGATAACAAATTGACCCAGTCTTGCTAACAAATAGGTTGTACAGCAATGCACACAGAAATGTTTATATGGGACTACATACCTGTGGCACTAAAAATGGTTCAGAGTTTGAGACTTTTATCAGTTATATTTGAAATATGAGGGCACTTCAAGAACATTCTTCTTCATGAGACATTGTTACTATGATATTCTTCCACATAGGCATAAACAGAATGAGGAAACTAACAGATCACTTTTAACCTTTACCACAACTCAGACTTCTGTTTAAAGTAATTGCATTTGCTGGACCACAAGTCACACTGCATGGGATCTCTACAGGGCAACTGACACCCACCTAAGCATCCAATATTGCCATCCATACTGATGTAATTAAGATTGTGTTCAGCTGCTAAAACTTCTTTTGGGTCTGCTTCAGTCATGTCATCCATGGCAAAGACCTCTTTCTGACGGAACTCGGCATTGTCATCAAAATTGATCTTGGCATCAAAGCACACCACTGATGGGAGACAAAGGGTTAAAAGTGATGATGAAATCTGATAGAACCTGAGAATTCGTAAAAGTATTTGTATTTATTTAAAAAAAAGAACAACATAAAAATCGGATTTGAAGGTTTGCATGGTGAAGTTGTAATTCAGAAAAAAGGTTTGCGGTACAACCATGTGAGTTGGAATAACTCCACGTTCCACAGATTACCACACGCTCCACAGATTACCTACGGTCCTAATCCCCCTTTTGTTTCCAGCTTATCCAGACGGTTAATTGGTTTCTTAGTCCTATTATTCACTTGTTTTCAATGTTTCTTTTCAACGCAGGACTCGTTTGATGATTACTTATCCTTTCAATGCAGGTACCTTGATGTTATTTATCCTTTCAATGTTACTGTTACTATTTCTTTCTATACTAATTCCGTGATGTTATTGTTTGCCTCCATTTTAATAAGTGAATTGCTACTTCATATATAAATTCTGCTGATTTATTCGCTCTTCTCATTCTCCTGACGACGGCCAGAGCATTCTGACCGGAACATGGAGTTATTCCAACTCACATGGTTGTACCGCAAACCTTTTTACTGAACATAAAAAACATATAAATCATGCATTGTTCCTGCATGAGGAAGATGTCTGATATTTTATGAATTTTAATTGTTCTGATTATTGTAATGAAAAAGCTCAATGCTATGAAGAAGAGTTCAGTGACATATTTCTTCCCATACATACAAAGTAATTTGTGTTAACCCATTGACTACTGGATTCTCTCATCCCCATAGGCTTAATACAGGGACCACCCGGTTCCCGTAGGCAATGGGTTAAATAACAGAAAGAATTTTGCAATTTGCAAATGAACAAGTTGGAATATCACATAATGGATACATCTTCACTTGACATGAACACAGAGAATATTTAATCTCATAACTTTGTTTAGGTTTTTCTACAAAATGCCTGAATAGACTGCACTGGTGCAAACGTATATATTACACATTTTGCACTGAAATTTTATTGATAATATAATGAAAATAGTCATCCACATCATGCATACACATTTTTTGTGGGTAAACCTATCTTGTCCAACTGATATCAATTATTGGTATAATATGAGAATCAAATCACACAATCAAGAAAACATACATGCATTAATGATGGTTATTCACGGCTAACTCCTTTTAAATTCAACAAGCAAATTGGTACAACATACCTCTACCATCATCTGTTTCACCAAATGGATTGACTTCAACTTGTGTGGCATCAACTCCAAGGAACAACTGATATAAATTCTTGATTTGATCCGCTGCCTGTATTTACACGACACAAATACAGAATGATTATAATGTGTACATAACCTGATTTTCTTTTAGACGAATAACATCTCTTCGATGAGTAACACAACAGAACCAAAAAGTTTTGTACAAAAATGGGGATGTGCGAAAAAAAATTAACTTATATAATCCTTGCTCACTTGCCTAAAACCTGTCTACTGTACTTCCCTTTTCATCATCTTCAAAATTGGATTTTCGCAATCGCATCAATCACACATAAACATTGGTAGAAATGTCACACAATAACCCACATTCACAGACTAAACATATTGACCAAGAATTAACAAATTAGATGAGAATTCAACATTGATTAACCAAGTGCCAGTATAGTAAGCATAATCTTGTGAAGGTTAGAATGTATTTCTCTCAAAATTCTATAAAAATGTGGAAGATTAGCCTGCACTAAACAAGTTATGGAATAAAATCCACTACTACTACTACTACTACATATACTACTAAATGCATTTTTATTGTACCAAGACTCAAGATAATCTTTAGAATGAATGCTATCATCTAATGGTGATTTTTCTTATACCAACCTGTGTGATGAGGTCTCCTTTGAAGTCCAGATTCTTTGCCATTGTAAGAGCTTGCTCATCTGTGATGCCTACAGTGATGTCTATAGGTTCCTATAACAGGAATCGATGCAAAATTGCAAGAGGTATTATTCATAGCTACATCTTGTAATTTACAAAGTCATGAGTGTTGTTTGAAGACAGATACAATATGTTAAGAAAATGAATGGATAAATCAAAAGTGATTTTTTTAAAATAAAATAAATGAAATTATCTAAATTGACCTGTCCCAAATGACCTTTTTTCTATCGTATTTTAAATTACTTTTATATACTATCTTATTCATTCAACCTTATTCAAAATACAAAACGAATCAAACAGAAAAAACTAAAATCATCCCTATAAAACTTATATTGCCACCTGTTTCTCAATTCACATTTTTATTATTTTACGTTTTTCTTCTTTTCATCTCTTCCAGGCTATGATTCTTACATAAACCTACCTTGAAAATGAGATCTGGTGTCTTTTCTGCGACCTCTTCAATGTCCACTCCACCAGCTGGACTACCAATTATGACAGGACCCATCATTCCTCTGTCCATTAAGATGGCCAGATATGTCTCCCTCTCAATGTCCAATGCTTCTGCCACCATCACCTTAATGAGGAAAATTCATATCATAAATCATCTTATTTATTTAAACAATCTGATATATGCACAACATGGGCTTGTAATCAGAAAATCTCTGTGAAACTGAAAGGTTTACCCATCTATGGATTACAATAGTGCTCTATCCAATATTGCTATCAACAAAGAGACTCATAATGACCCAACAGACCGCTTCTGTAATGCATAGAAATTTATGCACATATATTCTCTGAGCACCTAGTGACGAGCTATTCCATGAACCTGCTTTTTATAAATGAGCCTCAATGCTTGGAATCCAGTTTGCATACATTACTTGTAGCTATGTCCGGCAAGCTTTGAGGTTGTCAGGAACAACCTTTGTTTGAAAGGTATGCAAATTTTTTGCATACCTTTTTTGCATACAAGCGGTCTATTGTGCCAAGTATTTTGTGAAGGATGCCGATGTCACATACTAGACAAATAGCTTTAGAGTACCGCATTTCAACATGATTTACTTAATCCTTGAAATACTAAGGAATTATATCATCAGTAATCCATAGAAATGGTATCATCTTCAGCAGGGTTTTTTTCTTCTCTTGCAAGTCCAAAATTTCAACCTGATGAAGCCATAATGCTATCCACACCTTTTTAACCAGCACACCATCCTTCGGAGTTTGCTTCGTGGTGAGTTTGGCTCCAATCATCTTTTCAACTAATGGACCGAGATCATCTGGGCTAAAAGACAAATAAAGAAGTTTATAACATTTTGAAAAACACTTCTTAATTTATTGGAATACACAGAAAATGTTGGAATGGATAGCGGGAAAAAACAACCACAAAATTTCTCACTTTTTGGTTAGATGAACACCTCCTTTGAGACCACTAGAGAATGTTCCTTTACCCCTGCCTCCAGCAAGTATCTGAGCCTTCAGGACAATCTCTCTTACATCTATCATACACACACAAAATAAAAAAAAAATTAAGAGAAGATGAAGAAACATGATTTCAGACAATAAGTCAAATACAGTGAAACCTGTCTATAAAGACCGCTCAAGGGAGACAAAAAAAGCGGTATTTATGAGCAGGTGGTCTTTATGTACAGGTTCTTTTAATACATGTTTCAATGAGAAACATTTTTCAAGGGAAACAAAAACGGTGGTCTTTTTGGACAGGTGGTCTTTCTATACAGGTGGTCGCTAAAGCAGGTTTGACTGTACATGTAACTCCTAGAAAAATATTTGGGATGTTTAAGATTAGCAGCTCTAACTCAAATAAGCTGTGAAAACATTTTTTATTAGAATTTTTTAATATATTTTCAAAATTATGTCAGAAATTTGGAGAATTACTGTTTGAATTAAATGTACACAGCAGTTACTTTCAGTTTTCCCACTATTATCTATAACAGTCATAACATTAGTAGTAGTCTTTTTAGAAAATCAACACTCAGTATTACAGTGTAGAGAAGTTTAAAAAGCTGAAGAAACTGCAATTAAGTCATTACCTACAGGAACCATTGATATTATCTTAAAGGGTCACTAAAATAATAAAATAATTGCCCATTTTTCGTAGGAAGGTGTCATCAGGAGCCAAAAAATATCCATCACACAATTTTTTATGCATTCAGTCATATTTTATAATCATTTGAAAAGTAAATTTTTGCTCATTTACACAGGCATAAGCCCCGCCCCTAAAAAAACCCATCGAAGCGACATCGTGATCACGTGATCTGTGACGCATGAAAAGTAAGGGAAAATATTCCACTAACCTATACCGTGCGCGCCCGGAGGCCCCCGGCAGGCCCAGCCCGGTGCCGAGCATGATATTCACCGCATCGACCATTTGCATTGTGTATTTTTGTGTGTTTAATTCCTCACAATAATTTTGGGACACAGTTTCATCAATAATGCATAATCGGTGTATAGTTGCGGGCTGTAGCAAGACCCCTAAAAGATGGTGTACAAGCCTACATCATTTTCCTAAAGATGAAAATCTACAGAAATTGTGGGTCGCAATAGTAAAGCTCACGCGGGCAGAGTGGCAAGGGCCGGCCAAGTGAGTGGAGTACAATCTGCAGCGATCACTTTGCCGAAGATGATTTTGAGGATCCTGGCCTGTATTCCGAATTTGGCATGAAGAGAAGGATAAGCTAGCTATAAAAGATTCAGCTATTCCAACGATCAGACTTGGAGTCAAGTCTTCCAATCTGTTTTTGAACGACAGCAGCTGCAGCAGCTTCACCCGTAGACCGAAAATTCTGTCTCTCGCTCGTTAGCTAAGACGACCTAACGAACGATCGATCGAGAGACAGAATTTTCGGTCTACTTCACCCGTAACTCCAGGGAGCTGCAACGCGTTGGAGCTCCCTGGAGTTACTTCACCCGGCCACGGCCCTTCACCGTATTCTGCGAGGGGTTCAAACATATAATATGGTCGAATTTCCCCTTGCCACTCGAGCTTCTTTGCCTTCGGGGTCTGATAAATCATCTGATAAATCAGAGTTCGTATCTGCATGGCTCAGAAAAGTCCTCCAACTCGGAATCGCGGGCACTTTTCCTTTCTCTATATAAGTTACTCGAATTCAGCCAAAATCTAAGTCAGTACTAACGTACTATTATAAAGCGAAGTAAAAAAAAAACGTAAGTGAAATAAACAAAACAAAAGCGTTCACCAGTCGCTATGTACGAGGGGAACATAGTCACTGCCGTACTAAAGATGTGTAGGACATTGTACATACAGACGCATAAAACGGCTGTGCACGCGTTTATGACCAATGCAAAACTTTCGTTCGGCAAGCTCAGATGGATGAGAACATTGTTCAAAAGAAAAGCTAAAAACAAAACAAGAGCTGTATATTTGGGCAAAAGCGTTTTCTGATCTTGTAGAAAATATATTGCTAATGATTATTCACTCCTAAGATTATATTGATTAATTTCCTTTTTTCATAAATTGTCCGTTGAACAGAGGGGTCAAATACCGCATTCTGTGTACAATATTATATGCTGCAGCCTGCAGATCTTGTGCCTCTTACTTTTCATACGTCACTTGGGGGTTAGCCAATCAGCTCACGAGTTTTAAGGAACGGTCCCAAAACCCCCTTTTTCGCCAAAACAAGACATAAATTGGACAATCAATTGGCAGATTCGTGATTAGAAGGTAAAACTACATGGAAAGAGCACCCATTTTCTCTCTAATTTAGTGAACCTTTAAGATTAGGGGAATGAGAGAATTCAGTGATCAATGGGTTAACTTGTGACTTACCCAAATCTTTGCCTTGCTGGACTGCCTGTTGGGCATCATCAGCAACCATGAACTTCTGAACATTCACCTCATACTGCTGCATTAACTTCTTACTTTGGTACTCCTGTAAATTCAGGTGTCTCACAGGGACTGCACCAGCTACACCAACCTGTTAGAAAGAAGTGAATGAATGATAAAAATCACCTTTCAATTGAATATTAAGTGAACAGCAAACAATCATTGTATTTTCATGATTCTTCATCTGATGCACCACGCAGTACCTGGGGTACCATTGTACACCGGGGTACCACCTTGTGTAGCACCATCTTGTGTCCACCCGAATCTGGCATGAAATCAGATATTCTATCATTTTATCATGTAAAAGGAAACATTTTCTCAAAATTTTGCTGATTATATTGGTGTTTTTACCTCTTCAACTTAGAGGTCATGACCGCCGCTTAAATTGTCACAGCCCCACATAGTGATGGTTCCGTGAGTGGAACTGGTCAGGCATTTTGCTGAGATACCCTACTTAGTGGCTGCAATGGCCCCTACATGTGTATTTGCGATGCCCTTTTTCTAGACTCCTCCTCTCCTCTTCCTCCTTCTTCTTCTTCTTCTCCTCCTCCCCCTTCTCTTCCTTCTTCTCCCCCTCCTCCTCCTCCTCCACCACCTCCTTCTTTTTCTTCTCCTCCTTCTCCTTCTTCTTCACACCATCTGGTGTGCTTAGACTACTGCAATGTGCTCCTCTGACTAGCAAAACTGCCTGCATAGGAAGAGCGTGGGACACAACTGCCCAAGAGTATGAGCAGTTTTGTTTTTTCTGCCCGTTGTCAGTCATTGGAAAGTCTCAGCACTGCAGCACAGTAACATTAAAGCCACTTATACATGTACAAACTTATCTGAAGATAAGCTTGTAGTACTCCATGATAGTTTTCACGGGTGAATAGGCTTCAATAGCTTTTATGTGTATCAGCGGACCTTTTTCCAGTCTAGATCATTCATACATGAGAGGAAAATAATTATTTAAAATTTCACTTTCAACTCTGAAACCCCAAATTTGTGGCAGAGTAAGAGTTGAAGAGTCCGTATCCCTGAATCAGGTAATCTAGCAAATTCAAGAAAATGAAATCTTGCTTAAAGCAATTCTGTTGTCTGTTTTTGACTGAGCTGCAACAATGAATGTTAGACAGACAGAGTCCCACATAGGCAAGGGCCTATGGGGCTATGAGTGCATTAAAGCCATTTTGACTTTTGTGCTTGCACATTAGGCGAAGTAAAATAATATATATGATTCTCGTCCCCGCCTGCTTCAATTTTTGAGGCCGCCTCAATTTATTTTTTATTTAAAAAAAGAGAAAAATTTTTTTTTAAAAACATCGAAAAATCCCGAAAATCCGTCAGGAAACATTCATTCTACTCGCGTACGTACGAGCTAGCTATCGACGTACAGTATAGCTATACATGTACACGTACACTGCGCACAGTGCCTGCAGCAGTCGTGTATATATACATGTACCGTACATATGTATGTTCATGCGATGATCGCAAGGTTGCTATAGCTACCGCTGGTGATGTCAATAGCCTAAATAATAATTCATGGTTTCATTTCAAATTGGGTTTCAATTAAGCCTGAGTCGAATCGATTGGTTAGCCGGTGTTCGATCGAAGACATCGAATCCCGAATTCGTTTTGGCAAATCCGGTGCATCGATTTGTAGTCCGCCAGATTTTTGACTACCGTAGCCACCATGAAAAAAGCAAATAAAAAAAGAAACTCCGTAACGTACAGCATATATACTAGCAGAGAACGTGAAGGCGACTTCAAAGTTCAAACTGTTGGCTAACTTTCGCTAATTCGCTCGCGGAGGACGTCGCGCTTTACCTGTGCTTTCTCTATGGAAAAATCGTTTTGTCGTTACGAACTGAAGTTTACGATAATATTCTTGCACTCTCTCTGCATTGTCAATTTGACAATTGTATAATTGAACATGATAAATACGGGCATGAGTACGAGTGTTCCTACTTAATTCGCAATAACTAATATCACACTCTCATCAAATTGGCAATTACTTCTGAATGATCTATATCTGAAGCTGAATGAAGTCGAGTCATGAGCGACGAAAAGTTTATTTCGTATTGTTTTTTTTTTTTGCATCGAACAAACGTGTTCCATTCAGCTCTCCAAAGACAAAGTAAGATTATTAATTCTTTGAATTTGAATCATTGTCGGGTGTGTCGACAATGAGCATCGCTTCGTGCGACACTAGAGTGATATTTTGGCTAGCCATACGGACTAGAAACTTAAGATTTTGGCTCGGCCGCTGTGATTTTTACTAGCCATTGGCTAGCGGGCTATCGTTAATGTCGAGCAGCGAGAGCCCATACATATGCCCGCGATGCCAGCGGACCGGTCACCGGTGCATGGTGCATGCACTGCGTGCAACTGTGTGCAACTGTGTGCAACTCTGTTTTCACCGCCCATCATTTATCGATGCACCGGTATTCGATCGAATCAAAGCCATCGAATCCCGGATTATGAAATATTCGATATGACTCAGGCTTAGTTTCAATAACAGGAAAACCAAACATGTCACAAATCACATTTACACTTTTACATGATGCTAGAGTAGTATTGGATAATTCACTGAATTTAAAACTTCCAAAGCAATTTTGTATTCAAATGTGCATAGGAATTGTTGCCTTTATCAGGAACATGTGGAGGTACATTGCATTGTACACAAGCGCATTTAGTTTATATTGTTCGATTTCGGTTTTTTGTTTATTCTGGAGTTTTACTCTGATGAGTGCAAGACTTTTTGTAGTACCAAACATCTTTTCATTTTGGACTATAAACTGAATTTGATAGATATGGTGCTAACACTATTAAAAGCATTGTAAATATGTTCAGGTCTTGTGTGACATACAGTGTCTCCATTATTTTGATGTTTCGTGTGATTGGGAAAACATATGGAATTGACAAAAATCTCAGATGGCGGCCATCTTGAAAAATAAAAAAATAAAAATAAAAAGCCCCTCTTTTTCATTTTATTACAAAAACCCGGACGAGAAACATCCAATTCCAGCCTCCATTTTCAATGTCGCATTTTGAGATGTGCTGGAAAAATGAATAGAAATTGCTGACAGAATACTGATTGTAACAAATAATCTTGATCCTGTACGATTGCTTAAGAATTTAGGCCAAAGTCGTTATTATGCCCAGCCGCCATTAAATCCGCCTGAACAAATGAATAATTAGTCAAGTTTCGGCCAAAGTCGTTATTATGCCCAGCCGCCATTAAACCCGCCTGAACAAGTGAATATAGTCAAGTTTCTTGGTTTTCATTGTTGAAATTCAGTTATTTATAACGGAATAAACGCTATCGTTATCGAGTCATAACTGAAAAAAATTATCAGCAAGAAAGAGCGGGATTCGAACCCGGGACCTTAAACGCGAGTGCAGTAAAGAAAGAGAATACTCCGACAGTCTGACCAGACACCTTTACCACTAGACCACGAGCAATTGACAGTGAATGATCTTGCCGCACTAGATCTATTACTTAGTTTCTTAAGCCGATACCTCCGCTCCATACAAATCGTATCTATAGGCCCTACCTCCGTTCTGCTGTTTTTTTTATATCCTAGGTAGGATTCTTGCCAATTTGAGGATTACTGGGCATATTAGCTATAATAGCCAGAATTTATTTAGCAATAGAAACATGATCTATTTTTTAATTAATATAAGTTATAACCACATCAGCAAGCAATGGTCATATTGACCATTAGGATCATATACATGTGTGTATACTGGGTATTGGGGATACAGATGTAATTTTGTTTGAAATGGAGGTTTTTGTGGGCAAACTGATACTTAACTATCATTCTTTAGATTTTAAGTTATCAGTTCATTAAGATACAAAATGTAGAAAGTTATAAAAACTTACATTTACAGCCCTCTTTTTGGTACTTGTTACCCACACCTCCATACGGATGACGACTGCTCTCAATATGTTGCGCACTAGTGAGGCCGCTCTACATGGTTACGCACCGTAGATACGTACGCAGAATGTTACGCACACAAGCTATTCTACGAAGACCTGGAAGGGCCAAACTGACGACGTAAAAAAACAAAAAATATTACGTACGTACGTAGTAATTATTACGTACGTACGTAATATTTTTAATTTTTTTACGTCGTCAGTTTGGCCCTTCCAGGTCTTCGTAGGAGATCGACGAACCGATCGCGCCGGTACTACTACGAGTGCTGAGGGCTCCCTTCATCATAATCGTGAAAAATACAAACTGGATGCTGACGGGACAGTCTCGATAGCAGTTATCGACAAAAAGGACCCAAAATTTCAGAAAAACCCTCTTCAAAGGTCACAAAACAACCTGGTAAGTTTTAATCATCTATTATTCAACATAAGTATTTGGATTTAAGTAAACTGCAATATATGAGTTTCAATTAAATATAGCCAAAAATGCACAGTGATGCAGTTTAGGTATGGGATGTGTGTTGGCTGCGTTACTACACAGTCGGCAATGGCGTGTACCTATGAGTGGTTATAACCACACCACGAATAGTGGTCATATTGACCACTACGAATACAAAATGCAAAAATAGTTCGTATTTTCTGTCGCGTGTAGTAAAGGTATGGGGGGAAAATAAGATAAATATTTTAAATACCTTACTTTCAAATTCTGCCCTTAAAAATCTCACTCCTACCTCAAATGGCCGTTAGGAAGAACTTTTGATATTTTCAGCAAAATCCAAAGTCAAAATCTTGTCCAAAACCGGAGAAATCCCCGCCGATTTGTTTCGCGATCGCGTGTTGTTTACATACTGCCGATGTCTTAGACTAAAATCGGCCAATAAAATTTTTATCCACGAAGAAACTCGGGATCGCAAGCGCATATCGATCTTCACGATCGCGCACACAGAAAATCGGGACTTTCCGTGTATGCCACATAGGGACCGAATTTTTAAGGACAAAACTCTTTTGGGGAGATGTCAGCGCCCGCGGCGACCAGGAAATGTACACAATGACTCCGATAGCTCGTTTCGCGAGAATCAACAGTAAATTACGGATTTGATTTTTGGAAATATCTTTTCCAACATCGGTGAGTTGAATTTATTGTATTTCTTGGATATTTAGTGGTCGGTTTTTGTAAATTAAATGCCGATTTTGAGTGAATGTTTGTGACTTTTGTGCAGTGGTGTTTTAAAAAGTTGAGGTGTATGACTGCCTAAATTATACACACGAAGTATAGGAATGTAGCTATGAGTGGTTATAACCATTGATTATCACGTAGGTCTAGGTTGATTTTCAAGTATGGTCCATGGCACTCATAGCTACATTCCTATACTTCGTGTGTATAATTTAGGCAGTCATACACCTCAACTTTTTAAAACACCACTGCACAAAAGTCACCAATATTCACTCAAAATCGGCATTTAATTTTCAAAAACCGACCCCAAAATATCCAAGAAATACAATAAATTCAACTCACCAATGTTGGAAAAGATATTTACAAAAATGAAATCCGCAATTTACTGTTGATTCTCGCGAAACGAGCTATCGGAGTCATTGTGTACATTTCCTGGTCGCCGCGGGCGCCGACATCTCCCCAAAAGAGTTTTGTCCTCAAAAATTCGGTCCCTATGGCGTACACGGAAAAGTTCCGATTTTCTGTGTGCGCGATCGTAAAGATCGATGTGCGCTTGCGATCCCGAGTTTCTTCGTGGACAAAAATTGTATTGGCCGATTTTAGTCTAAGACATCGGCAGTTTGTAAACAACACGCGATCGCGAAACAAATCGGCGGGGATTTCTCCGGTTTTGGACAAGATTTTGACTTTGGATTTTGCTGAAAATATAAAAAGTTATTCCTAACGGCCATTTGAGGTAGGAGTGAGATTTTTAAGGGCTGAATTTGAAAGCAAGTATTTAAAATATTTATCTTATTTTTTCCCCCATACCTTTAGTACATGCGACAGAAAATACCAACTATTTTACAGAAATGTACCCGGGAGTGATTTGAGGTAGGAGTGAGATTTTTAAGGGCTGAATTTGAAAGCAAGTATTTAAAATATTTATCTTATTTTCCCCCCCCCATACCTTTAGTACATGCGACAGAAAATACCAACTATTTTACAGAAATGTACCCAGGAGTGGTTATGACCACTCATAGGTACATTCCTATACTTCGTGTGTATAATGTAGGCAGTCATACACCTCATCTTTTTAAAACACCACTGCACAAAAGTCACCAATATTCACTCAAAATCGGCATTTAATTTTCAAAAACCGACCCCAAAATATCCAAGAAATACAATAAATTCAACTCACCAATGTTGGAAAAGATATTTACAAAAATGAAATCCGCAATTTACTGTTGATTCTCGCGAAACGAGCTATCGGAGTCATTGTGTACATTTCCTGGTCGCCGCGGGCGTTGACATCTCCCCAAAAGAGTTTTGTCCTCAAAAATTCGGTCCCTATGGCGTACACGGAAAAGTTCCGATTTTCTGTGTGCGCGATCGTAAAGATCGATGTGCCCTTGCGATCCTGAGTTTCTTCGTGGACAAAAATTATATTGGCCGATTTTAGTCTAAGACATCGGCAGTTTGTAAACAACACGCGATCGCGAAACAAATCGGCGGGGATTTCTCCGGTTTTGGACAAGATTTTGACTTTGGATTTTGCTGTAAATATCAAAAGTTCTTCCTAACGGCCATTTGAGGTAGGAGTGAGATTTTTAAGGGCTGAATTTGAAAGCAAGTATTTAAAATATTTATCTTATTTTCCCCCCCATACCTTTAGTACATGCGACAGAAAATACCACTCCCGGGTACATTTCTGTAAAATAGTTGGTATTTTCTGTCGCATGTACTAAAGGTATGGGGGGGAAAATAAGATAAATATTTTAAATACTTGCTTTCAAATTCAGCCCTTAAAAATCTCACTCCTACCTCAAATGGCCGTTAGGAAGAACTTTTGATATTTACAGCAAAATCCAAAGTCAAAATCTTGTCCAAAACCGGAGAAATCCCCGCCGATTTGTTTCGCGATCGCGTGTTGTTTACAAACTGCCGATGTCTTAGACTAAAATCGGCCAATATAATTTTTGTCTACGAAGAAACTCGGGATCGCAAGGGCACATCGATCTTTACGATCGCGCACACAGAAAATCGGAACTTTTCCGTGTACGCCATAGGGACCGAATTTTTGAGGACAAAACTCTTTTGGGGAGATGTTAGCGCCCGCGGCGACCAGGAAATGTACACAATGACTCCGATAGCTCGTTTCGCGAGAATCAACAGTAAATTGCGGATTTCATTTTTGTAAATATCTTTTCCAACATTGGTGAGTTGAATTTATTGTATTTCTTGGATATTTTGGGGTCGGTTTTTGAAAATTAAATGCCGATTTTGAGTGAATATTGGTGACTTTTGTGCAGTGGTGTTTTAAAAAGATGAGGTGTATGACTGCCTACATTATACACACGAAGTATAGGAATGTACCTATGAGTGGAAAATACCAACTATTTTACAGAAATGTACCCGGGAGTGGTTATAACTAACGTTAACGAGGACGAAATCGTGACACTGATTTAAATATATGGGACTGTTATGAAACAGGCCTAGAGCTTTATAAACTTAGACCGAAAGCTTCAGTCTCTGTTCGTCGGGTGTTCCACTGGACTACGTCTTGCTTCACTACACCTCCTTACATAGACTGAAGTGGGTCTCTCACTCTATACCAGGGACTAAGGACTAAAAAAAAAAAAAAAAAAAAAAAATTCATTTTCCAGTTAATACTATAATTGCCCATTTTCTTGACCAATTTACATGAACAGCGGTAATATAACACGCTTGAATAAATTTCTTACCCCAAATTCCTCGTCTGGTACTCGATTCTATCATTTTAACCATGAAATTTGCACGTCTGTAGCGAGTCGCTGACAGCCATCTTGGTTATATTATAATCACATGACCCGGAAGTAGGCCTAGTCGGAAAGCGTATTGGAGTTTGTGTAGTAAAGCAGCGAATTATCTCAGTCAGTCAGTCAGTGCGAAGCTTGAGTTCAAACCAGAGTAAGTCCCAAATTTTGTTCATTATCTGTATATTTTTCTTCTTTTGTAATGATTTACTGAAATATGAGAATACTAGCACAATCTATGTGAATTTTTAGAGAAAGGGGATGGCTTATAGGGATGGAAAATCAGATCCCCCTTTTGGGGGGATATGCTCATAGGCCATGTATTGTAAGATCTCCTTATCTACCGCGAAGGTTGGGTAGCCGTCTGTGTAGGAGGAGAAGGTAAAAATAAGAAAATGTTAAAGACTCCTCCGAAACAGACGGTTTTCAGCTGTCTATATAAACTGAGCTCTCTAACAATGAGTTAACAACATGAATTTCAATTAAAATACAACCTTAAGAATGGATATATCATTTAGACTTACATTACGTTGGAGGATTGTCTGAAAAGAGTGGCGACAGCCAGATATTAGCCTTGCAACATGAGCCATTCCGGATGATTGGAGAAACACGTATAACGCAGAAGAGGTTACGCGCTATGGTTACGCTCCTTGAATCTGGCGACCACAAGTTCAGCGACCAATTAGGGTGTCGCCGAAACGTCCAACAGAAAACAGAAAAATATTTCTAAATTAAAAAGATCATGTAATACCATTCATTTACTAAATTTGGAATCTGTAGAGTGTGAAAATTGGCCTAAAAATAGTCATCTTAAATAGCATGGGCCAAACTATTAAAATTTCAAACCAATAATTCGGAATTTATTGCTTTCATGACAGAATTCGAATACCGTTCTTCCGGCGAAGAACATCGCTCAATTCAAAATGAATCAAGCTAGTATTACAAGTGTTACAGATGTTCGCAAGACATTTCATATTCTTAGCTGTTTACACCATGAAAAAGAGGAGATATTCAGCTTTATCATGGTATAGGTCACTATGGTTAGCAAGTTGTCTGGATCTTACTGTTTAAACGTCAACACGGTATATATTCTCGATATTATTACGCTTCGCATGAACAATAGCGCCAGCGCAATATTCTATGCAGCTTCACGTAACTCAATAATGACGTTCTGCAGAAAAAGTGTTATAAATGTTCGCAAGACATTTCATATTCTTAGCTGATTACACCATGAAATAGAGGGGATATTCAGCTTTATCATGGTATAGGTCACTATGCTTAGCAAGTTGTCTGGATCTTACTGTTTAAACTTTAACACGGCACATATTCTCGAAATATTTATACACTCCGCATTTAAAACGCTCGTATTGTATTATGGAGCTTCGTAACTCAATAATGAAGTTCTGCAGAAAAAGTGTTATAAATGTTCGCAAGACATTTCATATTCTTAGCTGTTTACACCATGAAAAAGAGGAGATATTCAGCTTTATCATGGTATAGGTCACTATGCTTAGCAAGTTGTCTGGATCTTACTGTTTAAACTTTAACACGGCACATATTCTCGAAATATTATACACTCCGCATTTAAAACGCTCGTATTGTATTATGGAGCTTCGTAACTCAATAATGAAGTTCTGCAGAAAAAGTGTTATAAATGTTCGCAAGACATTTCATATTCTTAGCTGTTTACACCATGAAAAAGAGGAGATATTCAGCTTTATCATGGTATAGGTCACTATGGTTAGCAAGTTGTCTGGATCTTACTGTTTAAACGTCAACACGGTATATATTCTCGATATTATTACGCTTCGCATGAACAATAGCGCCAGCGCAATATTCTATGCAGCTTCACGTAACTCAATAATGACGTTCTGCAGAAAAAGTGTTATAAATGTTCGCAAGACATTTCATATTCTTAGCTGATTACACCATGAAATAGAGGGGATATTCAGCTTTATCATGGTATAGGTCACTATGCTTAGCAAGTTGTCTGGATCTTACTGTTTAAACCTAAACACGGCACATATTCTCGAAATATTACACTCCGCATTACAGCGCTCGTATTGTATTATGGAGCTTCGTAACTCAATAATGAAGTTCTGAAGAAAAAGTGTTATAAATGTTCGCAAGACATTTCATATTCTTAGCTGATTACACTAAGAAATAGAGGAGATATTCAGCTTTATCATGGTATAGGTCACTATGGTTAGCAAGTTGTCTGGATCTTACTGTTTAAACGTCAACACGGTATATATTCTCGATATTATTACGCTTCGCATGAACAATAGCGCCAGCGCAATATTCTATGCAGCTTCACGTAACTCAATAATGACGTTCTGCAGAAAAAGTGTTATAAATGTTCGCAAGACATTTCATATTCTTAGCTCTTTACACCATGAAAAAGAGGAGATATTCAGCTTTATCATGGTATAGGTCACTATGGTTAGCAAGTTGTCTGGATCTTACTGTTTAAATTTCAAGACGGAAAACATCCTCGAAATATATTACACTTCGCATGAACAATAGCCAGAAAAAATCGTTTTGCAGGTCCCACTTCGCGTCGGAAGTGTTTTCCCTCTTTGCATTTTGATTGAAAGTGGTAAGACACGTTAATGCTCCATAGTTCATGCATAAACTATATTGATTTGTATATTTTAAGATATTTCAGATTTTATTTTCATGCATACAAATGCGGCGCAGGGGCGTATCCATGATTTCCCAATAGGGGGGCGCCAGGCATTATTGATCGCCGTCCTGGGGGAGGGGTGTAAGGGGAGGGGGTGCCCCCTCCCCTTTGGATTTTTTTTGCTTCTGAAGAAGGGCTGAGATGCAAAATAATCCTATATGTGACCAATTTTGAAGCCTATTTAATGAACAACTTTTTTTTTTTTTTTGCTATTTTTTTTTTTACGACGGCCAATAGGGGGCGCGCGCCTGTTGCGCCACCCCCTGGATACGCCACTGCGGCGGAACGTCGGGCTCGGACAATGGAAGTGGGGAGGGGCACCTTTTGTTACAAGAAAATTATACGTGCCAATGGTAATGACGCACCCTGTACCCCCACATAATGTGTGTCATTTGTCAAATTGAAAGCGAACTTAAGGCACTCTTCTGTCACTTTTGTGACTGATAAAACCGCTAAAATTGACCCACACCACAGTCACAAAAAAATGACGGACATTGTTCATTTTGTTCTGGGTCATTTTTAGAAAGTGTTTTAAAATTAATTTTGTTTGTTTGTTCTGCTGAAAATATATTTACAATCCACACCCCTCGGATTTCGGATTTCGGATGTTACTTTATTTTATTTTATATCATTTCATTTCATTTTATATTTTTATTCCATTTTAATTTCTTTTATTATTTTATACTTGCACCGTATATAGTGTAGTTATGTGTTTTCTTTGATTACCACTACATTGAAACGATAACATGCAGGTTTCAGGCATTTAATTTTACTGCAACCATTAAATATTTAATCATTACAAGTCGCGTAAATAAATACCCCCGGACAACTACCCCCGGACAACTACCCCTGGACAACTTCCCCTGGACAACTACCCCCTTAGGACAATTACCCCAGGACAATTAACCCCAGGACAATTACCCCCAGGACAACTACCCCCGGATTCTGGGGTTGTCCGGGGGGAATAATTGTCCAGGTTGTAGTTGTCCGGGGGATAACTGTCCAGGGGGTAGTTATTCGGGGGGGGGGTATCGGGGTAATTGTCATTTTATGGGGTGTAATTTTTCCTGGGGGTAATTGTCCGGGGGAGGGGTTAATTGTCCTGGGGTAGCTGTCCTGGGGGTAGTTGTCCTGGGGATAATTGTTCTATGGGATAGTTGTCCAGGGGGTAGTTGTCCGGGGCAGTGGCTTATTGATTGATGATGGCACTACGTGAAAATGAGTTTTGGTGGACATAACCCGGGGTGTTAGTTCTTTTTTTTTACCCCTTAAATTGACATTTCTTATGTATTTTAACCTTAGATAGAAAAGTCCAAGGGAATACATCGACCTAACTATAGATTTAAATTTTGAATATTCCTTTTTGGGGCGCAAAATCAATGAAAATCCTGAAGAAATATGTTTGAGGAATATAGCAAGGCAATAGCAAGGCAAAATTACGATTTCTTTCGAATGTTCTATACTTTGAAAGTGCTTTTTATTCACTTATATCTCATCTGGGGCCCGCAATTTAACAAGCTCCTGCCTTATGCGGCGGGGGGGGGGGGGGGGGGGGGGGGGGGGCAAAGCAACTAGAGTCAATTAATGGTTAACACTTTTAAAACGCCATGGGGGGGGGGGGCTTTAAATGGCAGGATCCTGAACATAATTATGCGAGGGAACAAAGGGACCGAGCTTTAGAAAATTTGTGCATTTCAAACTCTATAAAACACCATATCTTACGCATTTTGTTATTGACCGCGGCGCAAATAACCCTCAAAGACCATACTTTTTTGTATTATGTTTTCCCCCATTTCTTTCTCTCTTTTGCGTTTTTTGCGCCCCCTTCAAGTGCCGCCCGGGTAACGTGCCCCCTCTGCCCCCCGGTAGATACGCCACTGGTGCTGGGTAGTTTTCCAGGGGGTAGTTGTCCTAGAATCAAGAGTAGAAATTACGTTCAAATTTTAGTTATATAATTATGAAGCACCATCTTGAGACTGATAAAATTTTAAAAATTGTTGTTCTATTGCGACTATATGTGATTTTTCCTGCCGTTGAAGTTTATGGTCAGCTCATCGACCCCACCCCCTCCCCCGCCCCTGTAAAGAGTAAACTGATCATATGAAGGAAAAACAATAGTAAACCACTAAGTTTAATTTTTACATTTGCAGTTGACATGTTTTTACATTTTTGGTAAATTTAGGATCTTTCGATAATTTAGGGATTTTAATGGTCAGGAAACCGTGGTTATTCTTACATGTATGGTAGATTTTTACATTTCTGGGCTCTACACCCCCCCCCCCCCGCCACGCCCCCCCCCCCCCCATCACCACCACTTCCATTGTCCGAGCCTGACGTTCCACCGCCTCTCTTCTATTTCATGGTTTAATCAGCAAAGAATATGAAATGTCTTGCGAACATTTATAACACTTTTTCTTCAGAACTTCATTATTGAGTTACGAAGCTCCATAATAAAATACGAGCGCTTTAATGCGGAGTGTAATATTTCGAGAATATGTGCCGTGGTGAAGTTTAAACAGTAAGATCCAGACAACTTGCTAAGCATAGTGACCTATACCATGATAAAGCTGAATATCTCCTCTATTTCATGGTGTAATCAGCTAAGAATATGAAATGTCTTGCGAACCTTTATAACACTTTTTCTTAAGAACTTCATTATTGAGTTACGAAGCTCCATAATACAATACGAGCACTTTAATGCGGAGTGTAATATTTGGAGAATATGTGCCATGGTGAAGTTTAAACAGTAAGATCCAGACAACTTGCTAAGCATAGTGACCTATACCATGATAAAGCTGAATATATCCCCTATTTCGTGGTGTAATCAGCTAAGAATATGAAATGTCTTGCGAACATTTATAACACTTTTTCTTCCGAACTTCATTATTATATTGAGTAACGTGAAGCTCCGTAATACCGCACTGGCGCTATTGTTCATGTGAAGCGTAATAATATCGAGAATATGTGCCGTGGTGAAGTTTAAACAGTAAGATCCAGACAACTTGCTAAGCATAGTGACCTATACCATAATAAAGCTGAATATCTCCTCTATTTCATGGTGTAATCAGCTAAGAATATGAAATGTCTTGCGAACGTTTATAACACTTTTTCTTCCGAACTTCATTATTGAGTAACGTGCAGCCCCGTAATACCGCACTGGCGCTATTGTTCATGTGAAGCGTAATATTTTGAGAATATGTGCCGTGTTAAAGTTTAAACAGTAAGATCCAGACAACTTGCTAAGCATAGTGACCTATACCATGATAAAGCTGAATATATCCCCTATTTCATGGTGTAATCAGCTAAGAATATGAAATGTCTTGCGAACCGTTATAACACTTTTTCTTCAGAACTTCATTATTGAGTTACGAAGCTCCATAATACAATACGAGCACTTTAATGCGGAGTGTAATATTTCGAGAATAATTATGTGCCGTGGTGAAGTTTAAACAGTAAGATCCAGACAACTTGCTAAGCATAGCGACCTATACCATAATAAAGCTGAATATATCCCCTATTTCATGGTTTAATCAGCTAAGAATATGAAATGTCTTGCGCCCATTTATAACACTTTTTCTGCAGAACTTCATTATTGAGTTACGTGAAGCCGCATATAATACCGCACTGGCGCTATTGTTCATGCGAAGCGTAATAATATCGAGAATACGTGCCGTGTTGAAGTTTAAACAGTAAGATCCAGACAACTTGCTAAGCATAGTGACCTATACCATGATGAAGCTGAATATCTCCTCTATTTCATGGTGTAATCAGCTAAGAATATGAAATGTCTTGCGAACATTTATAACACTTTTTCTTCCGAACCTCATTATTGAGTAACGTGAAGCCCCGTAATACCGCACTGGCGCTATTGTTCATACGAAGTGTAATATTTTGAGAATATGTGCCGTGTTGAAGTTTAAACAGTATGATCCAGACATCTTGCCCCGGTATGTGGCATATATTACCAGAAAGCTAATCAGCTAAGAATAAAAAATGTCGATGGAAATTTGAGAGAGCTTTTATTTAACCACTGTATTTTGCAATCATTATGCCGACTGACTCTTCGTTGGAAGCCGGGTTATTTAGGGGGTGTCTAAAGGACTAAGTTAAAATAGTAAGATCCAGACATCTTGCCCCGGTATGTGGCATTTACCATCACAAAGCTGAATATTTCACACGCTCATTAATCCTGGAGTAATTCTGCATCGCCTCACTTAGCCTACTGCCTGAATTGAAGTTTCCGACCGGTAACGAAACGGATTTACGGTGTCAATATTTTTTTCGTTTTGTTTTATCTCTTTTGAGGACACCGTAGAGCGATTTTCTATTGTTCTCGGCCGCGTCACGCTTCGGTGCCCCCGAGTGGTCGCTGGAGTGGTCGCCAAAGGTAGCTCGATAAGAGGACACGCACAACGGTGTCAAAGGTGGCGCTGCGCGAATCGCGAAATTGAATGGCAATCCCATAATTTAGTGCAATCCCATATTGATAAATTCGTAGCCATGGGCGTCGCCAGGGGGGGGGGGGGGGGGGGATGCGGAGGGTGCGAACGCATCCCCCTCCAGACCAAAAAAAAAAAAGGGGTCTACCTTTTCCAAAAGTTTACAAACCTTCATTTGTGTGCCCCCTCTTATACTCAATCCTGGATCCGCTCCTGCCAAAAGGTATCCCCCCTTGAAAAAAGCTGGTGACGGCACTGGTAGCCCTACTTATTTCACCCGCAGTTGAGTTCGAAGTTCAGAAATTAAAAAAAAACAATTTTAAAAAGAATTGAATGTATAACATGGGCCGCGGAACCGGGAGGGTTAAGAAGGGGGGGGGGCTGCCCATACAATTTTTTCTTTCATAAAGCCCACGAATGATCTCACTGTCTGCACTGAAAAAGTCTTTGCAAGAAGGGAGTTTTTCTACCAATTTAGCAGCCACACTAGTAAAATGAGAATTGAATTCGTTGGCAATGGTCACCTTATCATGACATAATTCTCCACCGATTAAAATGACAAAATCTTGGTCTTTTTTCCTTCTTTCCTTTTAATCCTAAGCTTTTTAGATTCTTCCAAAGCCTCTTATAGAATCATGTTTATTTTCTTCTAGTTTTTTTGCAAAAATTCTAGTTTGGCTTTTTGTACCTCCCTTTGGACCAAATTTCTTATTGTCTGAAATCTTTTAAAGAGTATCTCATAATCCTCTGCTTTTGATTTTTTCTTCATTTTTTTGTACGCTATATTTCTTTCTTGAATGAGCAAAAGAATATTTTTAGTCATCCAATTTTCGGATCTTTGTTTTACTCTCGATCGTTTCTGTGGTGCTATACCAAATTCCAATTTGTGATAAAAATATTTTGAAATATTGACCAAGCCTCATTCACATCAGTGCAGTTAGTTAATCTTGACCAATCGACGGCAGACAGATTTCGATTGAAAGCCTCCTCGTTATAATTTTTCATCGATCTGATATCAATGGTTTTGTGGTGACCTATAGCTAGTCTAATATTTTTCCGTGTACAGAAAATAAAAGAGTGGTCGCTAATACCAAGATCAATAACACCACTTTGACTTATTTTGTTTTCTGTGTTACAGATAACATGATCCAATAAAGAAGAACAAGTTGGTGTGACGCGAGTTGCCTCTTTGATGAGTCATGTGAGTTGGCTAAATCCATGAAGTTTTAACAAGTCAATATATTTTTTAGCCAGTGGCGATTTCTAAAATTATAATCTCGTCATCTTTCTTCAACATATCAAGAAAATTTGCCATTTTCTCAATAAACAAATTACTTTTAGGAGGCCTATATAGGACGCCCAAAACGATCGGTTCGATCTCGGAAGAAGCAAATTAATCCACAGGGATTCAGAATCACCAGTGCTTAAATCATCAATAATATTGAATGCAATATCATTTCGAATATAGAAACATACACCACCTCCAGAGCCGAAGGATCGATCACGGCGTATGATTTTGTAGCCACCAATTTCAATTTCCTTATTATTTATAGAATTATTTAGCCATGTTTCAGTAAAAGCAATAATATCCAACCTTTTTCTTTTAAAGAGAATTCTAAGCTCTGATATTTTGTTCAGAATAGACCTCACATTAAGGTGTATGAAATGGAGACCTTTAACGTTGAACTTTTCTTCAAATTCCTGATAAACAGAAATATCATCTGTGAGGGTTGGCCGAATTGCTTTTGCCCTCGTTTGTATTTCAGATTTAGTTTGAGTTTCTTTAAAATAATTTCTTTTTGTTTATCCTTAATTCAGTATTCTTTCATTAGACAAAAATTGTCAGTGAACAATGAATCACAAAAGGATGGCAAACAACATGTTAGACAATTCCATATTTCATCAGGGCATTCATAATACAACCTTTTATACTCTATTTTGTAACTTTTAATTATTAAAAAAGACAAAATGAAACAAATGGCACCTTAAACACACCACTGTATACTTACATTATGTAGATATTTGATTGGGGAGAGGACAAGGGTCAAATACTTCCTACATGCATAAAGATAGTCATCAAGACTACCTGTATGCTGGCTTATTTTTACATACTTAGTACATCTAGAGTTTATCATAATAGTCCGACAATTCTGTCTCTCGTTCGTTAGCTCTTCTCGAACGAGAGACAGAATTTTCGGTCTAGTATCATAGATACGGGTTCTAAGATAAGTGAGGCATAATGAAGATAATCACTAGAAATCACGCAGGCCGCGGGATCATTTTCGTGGGGGGGGGGGGGGGGTATGACGCCTCTTGTCATAAATATCAACTTGTCTAACTATTAACTCATGGTAAAATGTTTATTCATCAACAAAACACGCCTGGATAAAATATAAAATTACATACTACCTCGTTGCCAGAATAGGAATTGATGGTTGCCCGAATATTGAACAATGGGAGCCCCGCCCCGCCTCGCTGTTGCTGAACGCCTATATGACACAAGCAGTGGCGTATCTAGGTATTTTGGCGCCTGGGGTAAACTGTCAAGTTTGCGCCTCCCCCCCCCCCCCCCCCCTCCCACGCCCAAGCTCAGATTAATGAGATTTAGAAATGTGGCAATACGTACGTGAAAGTGAGTTTCAATGCAAATAACCCGGGGTTGGTAGCCCAAATTTAATTAATTATTGTATAATCGAGGGAGCAACGCATCCGAGCGGCAGATATTTTTCCTTTTCACTCCTTAAATTGAAATCTCTTGTGTATTAGAAAAAAAATAGAGAATACAGCGACCTAGCAATAGATTTTCTTTTTGAAATTTTGAACATTCCAATTTGGGGGCGAAAATGAATGAAAACCCTGAAGAAATATATTTGAGGAATTTAGCAAGGCAAATTTATGATTTCTTTCGAATGTTCTATACTTTGAAAGTGCTTTTATGGGGGCCCAAAAGTTAACAAGCTCCTGCCTTATGCGGGGGGGGGGGGGGGGGGGGGGCAAAGCAACTAGAGTCAATGAATGCATGGTTAACACTTTAAAAACGCCATTGGGGGCACGAAACAGCTAGGTCCTGAACATAATTATGCGAAGAAGCAAAGCGACCGAGCTTTAGAAAATTTTCGCATTTCAAACCTTATAAAACACCATTTCTTACGCATTTTGTCCTGGACTGGGGCGCAAATAACCCTCAAAGACCATAATTTTTTTGTATTACTCCACCTTTTCCCCTCTCTTTTGCGTTTGTTTGCGCCCTTCAAGTTCCGCCCGGAGCACGTGCCTCCTCTGCCCCCCCCCCCCCCCGTAGATAGCCACTGGATACAAGTGGTCAAAGAGAGCAATTCATGTTTGATTTGAAAAAAATAAAAATAAAAATAAAACCTGTCATTACTCGCTGAAGAAACAAACTCAAGATGTTAGCCAACTAATTACTTTTATCAGTTACTATAACACTCAGACCATAGAAAAAAATATTAATATTTGAAGTATGACGCGATAACTTAATTAAAAATCTGCAAGAGGACAATCGGAAACATTACGAGGTATTACATCAACAAAATCATGGTTTTGATAAAAATTAATAGATGAAGCCGAAGCCGACTGAAATGACAATAGTGTTATTGTCATTGTTTTAGAGAGATCATGCAAAATGCGAGGTGCAAAACGTATATCAAAATAACATTGTTGTAAGGAACGGATTTAAGACTACATAGGCATAATAGGGGGCCTTCCCAACGACATTGTTATGTTGCAAAAGCATTGTCTTGACTTAGGGAGGAATAACATGCAAAATTCATCACTTTTATCATTCAATATAACTATGAAAAAAAGATCATGAGACAATTTTGGCAGGATCTATAAACAAAAGCAGAGGCCAAGCAAAATAACATTAGTTTTATCAACACCATGTTTTAAAAATGTTAGGAATTCATCCTGTTCTACAAACTTACCACTCAAAACTGTAATTATTGTTCT
This sequence comes from Heliocidaris erythrogramma, assembly GCA_025617745.1. NCBI lineage: Eukaryota > Metazoa > Echinodermata > Echinoidea > Camarodonta > Echinometridae > Heliocidaris > Heliocidaris erythrogramma. The sequence continues at coordinate 69,834,975 of CM046853.1, forward strand.
TCTCTTCTCTCTATCACACAGCTTCATTTACATTCATCCCTCTACAGTATTACTTTCTGAAATCTCTCTTGTTCATTCTATATATTCTATATAATGTCCATGCTCTTTATAACTTATCATCAGTTCTTTACATAATAAAGTATCACCACATGATCACATGCATCCATCTTTATCCTTTTGAAATATCTTGTTAAATCTCTCCACAATCGTCTCTGATAATCTCCATTCAGTTATATTAAGTTAAGTTCCTCTCATTATGGTTTTAAGAAATGCAAATTAAATTCTGGATTGATTTTTTTCCTTAATTGAATTTGCAATGTAAAGCAATGTAATTTATGATATTACATTAGTATGTATTTTTCATACGGTGTTTTACTGAGTTCGTATAAAGCACATGCAGAGAGGTGGAAACATAATGATCCACTGTCTTTGTTTTCTTTTCTCATGCTGAAATCCTTGGCCTGTCATCATCATAACTATATGTATATGTCTATCGCAAGTATGGCAGTATATATATCCCGCTGATAATGTGACACGTACTACATGTTATTTACTTAAAGGGGAAGTTCACCTAGTATTCAGTTGATTTTAATATATAAAAGCAGAAAAATGAGAGAAACCGATTAGTGAAAGCAAAATCACACCAGAAAAAAGAAAATGACATACATCATACATCATACATATAATTAGGAAGAGTTTTTGAAGTTGTAGTCAATCAAACACAAATTGGCAACTTAGTGTGACTTATCTTTCTCGCGAGCTCCTCTCCCAAAAGGTCTGTACATAAATAAAATTTTATAATTCTTTTCATTTTCTTATAGTTGTTGATAAAGTGATACATATTTTGCTTCATGCAGGTTTTGTGTAAAAACATAATGCAATGACTATATATAGGTTGTATGCATGATTAAATATTTTCTTTAGAAATAGTGAAAATTTATGATTTTTTTTTAGTAAAGGGAAAATGGGAAAGGAGCTCACAAGATACGTCGCGGAGTATAGCCATTTCAATTTTTGTGTTTGATTGATTACAACTGCAAAGATTCATAACTTTCTTATTTCTTTCGGATTTTGATCAAACTTTTATTGATCTGCATGTTTCTTTAATTTTTCTCCTTCTTTTAAAACCAACTCGATATCAGGGTGGATTTCCCTTTAATAATCCTACATGCAGAATGGGTCTAATGTTTGTGAACTGGAAATCAATCATCATTGTCGCCACCTGTCCAACCCTAATGTTAGTTCTTCGTATTTACATTCGTGTTCTCCTCCCCCCCCTCTCTCTCTCTCCCTCCCTCCATCCCCCTCTTTTCTCTCTCTCTCTCTCCTCTACCCTCTTTTGTAGGCCTATTATATACATTGACTAGCAGAAGCAGCCCGTGGACATCCACGGGCGCTAGCTGTGTTTATCATTAATCACCGTAACGTATTAAATATTTTGTCACAACAATAAAGTGAATGAAAAGAAAAGTCGGGTAAAGTGTTATTTTTTTACCGAGAAGTATTTACAACATATTATGTGTTACTTATCCAAATCTTACATGAGGTCTGAAGAAAATACATTTTCATTTTGATGAAGACTAAATGACGATTGTTTTACTTTATGAATGACTTAATAATGATTTTAGTTATGGTACGTCGGCCCTGTGGCCTGTGGATGACACACGATCTCATTTACACCGGGGCGGGATTCTCGCACATAGAGCATGGATATAATTAAAATAGTATATCCATAGTGTTTCCAACGGTATGAGGCAGTGGCGTATTTATGGGGGCAGAGGGGGCACGTGCCCCGGGCGGCACTTGAAGGGGTAGGGGGCGGAAAAAACGCAAAAGAGAAAGAAAAGGGCGAGAATGCTGAAACTTTCTAAAAGTCGGTCGCTTCGCTCCCTCGCATAATTACGTTCAAATTCCAATTGACTCTAATTTATTTGCCCCCCCCCCCCTTCCCCGCATTAGGATGCAGGAGCTTGTTAAATTTGGCGCCCCCATATGGGATATAAGTGCATAAAAAGCACTTTCAAGGTAGGCCTACAGAACATTCGAAAGAAATCATAAATTTGCCTTGCAATTACCTTACTAAATATCCTCAAATTTATTTCTTCAGGGATTTCATTTATTTTGGCCCCCAAAATAGGAATACTCAAAATTTCAACAACAAAAAATCTGTTGGTAGGTCGCTGTATTCCCTTGGATTTTTTTTTTTTTTTTTTTTTTTTTTTTTTTTTGGGGGGGGGGGGGGTAAAGGTAGAATACATAAGAAATTTCAATTTGAGGGGTGGAAATTGGGGGGGGGGGGAATCTGCCGCTCGGTCGCGTTGCTCCCTCGCTTATATCATAACCCCGGCTTATGTGCATCAAAACTCACTTTCACGTAGCATCATTTCTAAATTTAAAACGCTCATTAATCTGAGTTTGGGCATGGTGGGGGGGGGGGGGGGGGGTGCAGATTTGATAGTTTGTCCCGGGCGCCAGAATACCTAGATACGCCACTGGTATGGTATGAGGGCCATTTTCCCCTTTCATGCCACTGTCGTTGTTGATAATATAATGCCTTATGCGACAGCCACCCAAATGTGCGGTTACGTAAACACTAAACCATAACCCTAAACCTTAACACTCACCCCAGCCGCCTAACCCTATACATTGTTTCATGTTGGGTGGCTGTCGTAAAAGGAAGTTTACCCTATGATATAAGTAAAAAGTAGAAATAAATCAAATTGATTATAAAGAGTCCTAAAATATGAAGTGGCCTAAATCCCCCTCCTCTTTTTTTTTTAAATCTAAGAGTTATATTTATATTCCTGCTCTTCACCCTTCACCCCCAAAGATAAGTTAATAAAATAATTAATTAATTAATTTAAAAAATAAATAGAAGTTCCAAATGAGCCGAATTTTCACAAATAAAGGGCAGAAAAGTTTACGGGCTTCTAAATCGATCCGAATCGATCGCGACGACCGCCCCAGGGGATGTCTCATTGAGACTTGTACATTATCCGCGTAAATCACTTGCTGAATTAAAAAGCAGATTGAAGTACAGGGGCAGATTTTGATACCCTAAACAGGGAAACCCGTCTATCTCTGATTTTATACCATTAACAGCAACATCTTGCTTAGTATTTTACATCCTATATTTGAGGATTAGGCCTACATCATCACCATAGACCTCTTTTTAGCCAAAAAGGAACCGTAAAAGAAATGTAACCTAATTTAGAGCACATTGCCGAACTATAGGCCTAACCCCCCCCCCCCCTCCCTTCTTCTTATCAGTCTCTGAATTTGATACCCTTTTTCTTGATTTTGCTTTTTAATGCGGCCCGGGATATGCGCTTGTTGCTGAAAAGGTACCCTTTTTATCCGTTTGCAAGTGGATGATGTACCGGTCTCAATGAGACATCCCCCCCCCCCCCCCCCCGGCGACCACCATTAAACCATAAAGTTACATACACACTAAACTGTGTGTATGAGTTATCACAGACCTGTATATATGCGTGAAACATAGTACCGTAGCTGTACATGTGCTTGTTGCGCGCTGTGCGAATGAATACTATGTAACACGTGTGTTGCGTCGTATACATTGAAGCCATACATGCGAATATGGCCTTGGAGTCTATGCTTGGAATACACGCTGATCTAATTTGGCATACCTCCCCTTCACAGATAAAGGGTATGGGTTGTGCTGGGCATGAAGCTACAAACCCGCTTCATGGGTTGGCAGAATTATTAGGCCTACTCCCTGCGGAAATTCAATGTTTAAAAATGAATTTATGAAATATGGACGGCACGTCAGCCCTTAAGAAGTGCCTCCCACCACTCTAAGAACCATTCCCCACCCGTGGGTACCAAAAGGCGGGGACCGAAAGGGCCAGGGGAGGAGCCTATTTGAACCAAAAAAAGGGCCCTAAATCCTTAGCGTAATATATTAATAGATGCAGTGCCAAATGCATCTTGTCAAATTAACCAAGGACGTCAAACATGGCTCTTGTGGAGGAGAATTCACCACCCCCGGGAGCGAAAGATTTTTACAATGTGTCAATCACCTTTGTACTATAGAGGTACTGTAGAGGTGTTGTGGATCAGTGGATAAGTCCCCGGACTGTGAACCACGAGGTTCGAATCCCACCGCAGCACTAGCGTCCTTTGGCAAGACGTTAATCTACATTTTCCACTCTCCACCCAGGTGTTAAATGGGTACCCGGTAGGATGGCGAAAGGTAATGTCCTTTGCTTAGCACGTGTGCGCTTAACAGGCGACTGGCTGGAATGCTCCCCAGGGAGTGGAGAATGTGCATACACTGTGTGCGGGCGTGCCAGAATCCAGTGACCGGGGTAATAATATATATCGATATATAGCGCTTTGAGCCAGCACTTGGAAAAGGCGCTTTATAAATGCCAGATATTATTATTATTATATAATATACAAGTTTTCGAAAAATCGAATACACATAAAACCACTAGCGTATTTGAAGGGGGCATGAGGGCAGTTTGCCCATCCCCCCAAAAAAATCCAACTATATAACAAAAAAAAGAAGTTTCAGATGAGTACAACCAAAGGAAAATCGGGGCACATAATAAATTACATGTACTGGGGGGGGGGGGGGGGCTGCATCCCATTGCCTAAGGGGATGCATTTTAGAATTAGCCAGTGGCGTAATTGAGGGGGCTGAGCATAGGCATAGGGGGCCCACTTGCTGAAAACTTACAAGCGAGCGAAGCGAGACTGCAAAATAAATTAGACCCTTTTTAAATGAAAATGTAATTTTGTCATAACTGTATCCGGAAGGTAATTTGATTTTTTTCTTTCCTCTTTTTTCTTTGGCGTGAACTTGGGGGGGGGGGGGGGCTGTAGCCCCCAAGGTCCGTACACTAGTGATACGAGCGAATGAAATGGGATGAAAAGGCAAAAGTATAAAAGTATTTTTTTTAATCCAACATACCGTACTGTTTTTGTTTTATCTTTTTCTTCTAACCAAAAATCATGAAAACAAAAACCAACAATTCCTTCATACTGAGTCTCACACGGTAAGGTACCAGTGGTATTTGAAATTTACAGGTTGTCCTATTTTTATTTCGTAAGTTTAGTTTATGATGTTACTGTTTGCAGGGGCTGATCCAGGATTTTGTAAAATAGGGGGCCGGAGCCGGAAAAGTACGCAATTAAGAAGGCATTTTTTTTTAAATTATGTACTTAAGTTGGGTTTCAAAAGGGGGGTCGCGGCCGATTCGCCATCCCCCCGCCCTCTCCCTGGATCCGCCCCTGATGCTCGACGTCGTCAGTTAGCAGGTTAGGCGCGCGAATCGGAAACAAAGTACGGTACTGCGGCATATATAAATATACGGTATGATAAATATTTTGGCCACGTATGGACTTTCGTATACGACGCGACGTTACTAGTTACGCTGTACGCGCCTTTCTTTTTTACAACCAAGCCTAGGCAGAACCCCTTTTTGAAGACTTTGAAACAGACTACAAGTATCGGACTTGTATTTTCTTACTCAGTCACCTTATTTTTAAATAAGCAAACCCTAACCCTAACCCTAACCCTAACCCTAATAAGCAAAAGAAAATTTCGTAATATAAGCCTCTGCCGAGGTTCGAACTCGTGGTTCTTTCACCAAGAGAGGACTGGATTATCCGATTGCGCCACACTCAAAAGCTGCTCGATGCCCTTGCTCGTTTTATTATATCGCTATAATTCGTTTTCATGAATATTCATGCAGATTAGTCTTGACGGAATAAACCGTATTAGTATGAAAAATGCGAAATCTGCCTAGGCTTGGTTGTAAAACGTAAACACGCATCCTGCGCAGGATGCGCTGTACAAGCTTTGTGTATGTGTACCAAAGAATTTTAATAGTATCAAGACATATTACTCTCACCTACTTCCGTAGTACATTCGGCAGGAGTAAATTGCTGTGTTAAAACAGACGTTCGCAATAGGTATAACACGTGACAAGATCCCGGACAAGATATCTAATTTTGTCTTGATATTTCATATCTTGATATCTTTTTCAAGTCTGATTTTTGCACGAGAGAAAGGATAGATAGTAAAAAAACATTCCTTGAACCTTTATTGTCAATACATGCCACTATGAATCCGGGGATCATGCCTGCTTTTTGACAGAGTCATCTGCCATAGGGTTAACACGTGAAAACATGGATTTTAAGAATGATTATAGTTCCTCTAGTATTACCTTGAATTTACTAATAAATAAGAACTAGGTCCACTTGCTTCTTGAATTACCTCTGTGAGTTAGATGCATCCAATCAAGCAATGAACAGAGTCTGCAGCAGGAAGAACAAAGCAATAATGGTGAATTATTAGATCCAGTTCTGATCACAGTCCTCTATCTCCCCCAAGTCTTTGATGCGAAGAAAGACCATGAAGCGTGTCAAAGATAACAGGAACAAAAGCAAGTAACAGTGTCCAAAGAACTGGTAACACGGGTAAAACTGGTAGGAACACGGTGCAAAAGAACTCCAAAATGTAGAACACCAGAAATTGTAATCCTTAAGCTAAAGTGACATGTCATAGTCCGCATGCCATGCAGGCTTGCTGGTCCGACGGAGAGAGCGTCTGGGTGACGGAGCAAAGGAGGGTGCTGGATCCACTGCATCAGTCGTGGGATCCGGTGCCTGCGGAGGATGATGCAGCAAGTCAGCGGAAGCCGAAGGTGCAGCCGAAGGGGAGGTATGAGCCAGAGGAGAAGACTGTACACTGGTGAGAGGGGAATGTATGTCGGGACCATCAGTCATCTGGCATGGGTGACGGAGGGTCAGCTACGACACGTCGGGAGTGCTGCCGGGCAGGGGTAATGGGGCATGACGAGGCCGACAGCGGCACAGCAGAGACTGCAGGGGGCACAGAGTAGACGAAGGGGCAGATCGACGTGAAGCGTGAACATCATCCTCCATTGTCTTTGGTGGTAAGGGCTGATGGACAGGGACGTACTTCCTCAGAAATTTCCTATTTCGCAGTGTGACCCGTCCAGAGCCGTCTACGCGAACCATATACTGGTCATACTGCCGAACCTCAACCACGATTCCAGTCTTGTCCCATTTCAGAGGGTGTGGGCCCGTTTGATTCTGGATGCAGACGTGGTCCCCAATGACAAGGGGAGGAAGGCGTTTGGCGTATTCCGACCAACGTTCTGCCCCCTTCATATGACGGTTCCGACGGGCCTCCTTCCTAGCCTGCAGGGTCTCGCGCCAGGTATCGTGCGTCTTGTATATACCAAGAGCAATTGGGATGAAGTCCTAGATGGGGCGGCCAAAGACACACAAGGCTGGAGAGAGCTTTGCTTCAGTGAGAGATACTGAAGCATAGCACGTTGGAAGGTGTCTGTGTCCAGGGAACCGGTGGGGCCTGTGTTGCTCATGATGAGACGCTTGATGGTTTTGACAGCAACTTCAGCTCTGCAGTTGCTGTGGGGGTAGGCAACAGAAGCGAGGCGATGATGTATGCCCCAGTCCATAAGGAAACGGCGTGTAGCCACTGCTGTGAATTCGGGGCCACCATCAGAAGCCAACTCATCAGGAATGCCGAAAGTGACAAAGATGCGACGTAAACATGTGATCAGGCCATCCGCCCCCTGTGTGGACCGTTCAACGATCGGCCAGTTTGAGTACCTGTCCACCACCACCAAATAGTTGCATCCCTTGTAGTGGAAGTAGTCTGCACAGATACACTGGAAGGGGTAGGCTGGGGAGAGCAGGGGAGTTGGTGGGGCACTGGGGTTGGAGGGTGCAATCCGGTTACACTCGGTGCAGTTTGCACGGAGAGCAGCAATCGCAGGGGTGATACCAGGCCAGAAGATCGATGCCTCAGCACGAGCTGTCATGGAGGTGACCCCTTGGTGGGCAGCATGCAGGTGAGATAGCACTTCCTCCCGGAGGGATGGTGGTATGACTACACGGTCCTTGTAGAGGATGACCCCATCAACTGAAAGATCACGGAACTGAAAATATTCACGAGTTCATGACGCCAGACTCAATGATGCCAAAGAGAGTCTGCATGTGTTCGTCACTAGCGGTGGCCGTACGAACCCTGTCCCATGTGACTGACTTGAGGTGTAGCGAGTCCAGAGCGCACACAGCAGTGGAAAGCGTGCACACTTCGACAGTATCCATGTATGGGTCCATGGTCCGCAGGCCCCCCATGAGGGTCGGGGAATGTAGGAATGATACAGGTTCTGTGTCCATTGTTGCGATATCATCAGGGAGGTCTAACTTCTCTGGCTCACCAGTCGGGTGACGTGAGAGGCAGTCCGTGGCACGATGGCGGATACCAGGGATGTGGACCATGCGGAATCTGTAACGGATTGGGGATATCCTCCAAGCCCCTATCAGCAAAGATCTTGAGTAACGGCTTGTGATCAACAGCGATGATGAGATCCTCACATCCCAACACAAAGTATCGTGCCTTGTCAAGGGTGAATGTACTGCCGACGAGCGTAATCTTCCAACCGGCGGCACAGCAGAAGGGGATCGTGCCTTCGCAGTCACAGTATTTCTGCAGAAGCCAAAAGCGATGCCATACTTAGACCAGTCTGTGGCGAGACAAGTAGGTCTGCGTGGGTCAAAGATCCTCACGCCATCTTCAATCTCACTAGTGATGACAGCCTTGGACTCATCAAAGGCAGACTGGAGGGCGGGAGTCCAGACAAATGGGGGTACTAGGCTTGAGAAGCTGACGAAATGGTAACATCTGCTCTGTCATGCTGAGTGCGTATGACACCTGGTAGACAAGCCCTAACCATGACCGTACATCATTAATGTTAGTGGGCGTTGGAAAGTCAAGGATTGCCTGCAGGTACTTCTGGCATGGCCGTACACTGTCAGGCACAGGTTCAAGCACACCCAGCTGAACATCGTGATCCAATCCTGCCTTGACTGCATCTCGCCAGTGTAGTGGCACAGACACGGGTGTGTGACGTGCAATAGGCTCTGCTTCTGGGTCGACCGTTAGGTGCATCGGGGGGCCGTCCATGAGAGGCAGGGGCTGGTGTTCACAGGTGTTGAATGTGCTGCTTTTGTAATAGTCAAGGAGATATTGCTGCAACTTGGCGCGGTTGGCCTCAATCGCAGGGAAAGGCAGCCCTTGAGAGCTGCAGTAGTATCAACCAGGCATGCTTCCTGTGTTTCGCCAAGTCGTGGGAAACTGTCTGAGATGATTCCCAGGTCAACGCAAGCTTCCTTGCTGAGGAAAAGGTGATCGGAGCTGTCGGTGACGTACGTCATCTGTCTCGTCTCGACGGTGCGACCGAGGGAACCCTCGCCGGACAAACGGAGCGGAAGAGCGCCTAGAATCCTGACGCCCCCTTTAGTAGCAGTGCGCATCTTCATGTTGACAGGGATGAGGTCCTGCTGGCGTAAACCAAGGCGGCGAATAACCTTCATGCTAGCCAGACAGCTCTGGCATCCAGTATCAGCCATAGCGGGGATGGAGTGAGGCAGCGATGGGGAGGAGTTTCATAGTCACTAGGAACAGTCCGAACAGTCACATCTATGAAGGGTTGGGGGAAGACTTTCTCCTGACCCATGCCCGTGAGAGGCTGTCATACACATGATGATCAAGGGCAACACCATGGCCACCACATGAGCGATCGAAGCCATGGACGGAGCAGAAGGAATCAAAGGCAGCATTCTCGTGTCCATCTGGGGTTGTTGCAGGTGAACGTCGTGGTTTGTCCTTGCTGCGACACACATCCTCCATGTGGTGAAGTCTGTCACAGTGCCCGCATTTGTGTCCATAGGCGTCACACTGTGTCTTACGGATGCGAGCGGGGGCACTCCGTCCATGTCCCTTCTTGCCACAGTAGGCACACGAGTCCTGTTTCTCCCTGACATTTGTCTGCTTGGTCTTCCGGTATGAGCTGCTGGCTGAGTTCACAGTGTGAGAGTCTAGTAGGGACGACGCAGAGCGCTTGCCTGCTTCCTTCGCCTCAATGAACTGGAAGATATCCTCTAAGCTCATGTCCTGGTTCTTGTCCCCCAAAAGATCAAGCTGGATTTCAGGGTCAGCAATTCCCCTGCTCAGGGCATCCCGCAATATCTCATCTGTGTAGTTGACATCAGTGGAGCAGTTGGGGCACTGAACAATAAATTTACAGATGCCAGCTTGACCTCGTAGACGGGCTCCAAAACTGCGTACTGTTTCGTCTCGGTCTTGACGCATGTTGTGGAGTGCCACGCGAGCAACCATAGTGTTCTCTTCACGTACGGCAAGCTTCTTGATGGCTGCCAGCACTGCTACTTCGGACTTTGAGGTGAGGCTACCACCAGCGGATCTTGTAAGGTCCTTGCGAAGGGGCTCATCGCAGCATTCCAGCAACTGCACAACCCTGTCCTTGCCGTCTATCTTGGTGGCTTCCACATAGTCGGACCATCGTGAAGTGAAGTAGGCCCAGTCTTCACTTGTGCCAGCAGCAGCTATGGTAGGCCTCTTGACTTTCTCGACCTTAGCGACCGCAGCAGACCCAGAGGCATGGATTGTGCTGTGGGTCGTGAGCAGGGCGTCCACAATGGAGGGATCCAGGTCTGGTGTCAAGTAGTCGCAGTCGGGTATTGGGCATTTAACCGCTGGCATTGTTGGGGCACTGAACAATAAATTTACAGCTTGACCTCGTAGACGGGCTCCAAAACTGCGTACTGTTTCGTCTCGGTCTTGACGCATGTTGTGGAGTGCCACGCGAGCAACCATAGTGTTCTCTTCACGTACGGCAAGCTTCTTGATGGCTGCCAGCACTGCTACTTCGGACTTCGAGGTGAGGCTACCACCAGCGGATCTTGTAAGGTCCTTGCGAAGGGGCTCATCGCAGCATTCCAGCAACTGCACAACCCTGTCCTTGCCGTCTATCTTGGTGGCTTCCACATAGTCGGACCATCGTGAAGTGAAGTAGGCCCAGTCTTCACTTGTGCCAGCAGCAGCTATGGTAGGCCTCTTGACTTTCTCGACCTTAGCGACCGCAGCAGACCCAGAGGCATGGATTGTGCTGTGGGTCGTGAGCAGGGCGGCCACAATGGAGCATCCAGGTCCGGTGTCGAGTAGTCGCAGTCGGGTATTGGGCATTTAACCGCTGGCATTGTGGTAGCACAGTTCTCGATTCCAGACTCTGTTCATGAATAAGAACTAGGTCCACTTGCTTCTTGAATTACCTCTGTGAGTTAGATGCATCCAATCAAGCAATGAACAGAATCTGCAGCAGGAAGAACAAAGCAATAATGGTTGAAAATGGGGGACGTCACAGCGGCACAGGGGGTCAGGGGGTGTATCCCTCCAAGAGTATGGGCATGAGTGTAGTCAGAATTATTTGACAGGGGGTGGGTCAAAATTAATGTGAAGCCCGAACATATACTACCACTGTAGGATTCAAAATATTACTGGAAAAGAGAGAGGGGTATTTAATGTGTCTGTTCACTTTAAATTGGAAAATTTTCCCGCTCTCAAGTTGAATACTCCTGGCGGACCCGGTCTTGTCATTCAGGCCCTTAAATAATGGCCTGTTCAACCGGAGTGCCATGAGAGTATTTCATAAAATATCGACTTCTTGGAAACTATAATCAGAAATAACAAGATGCCCCAATATAACACTTGAGGTGTTTTGGAAACATTTGGGAGATGGTAAAGTGTGTTTTCCGTCGCTCGCTTCGCTCATTCACAAAATTCTGAAACGAGATAGTTTCAGGCAGCGAGAATATTTCCATAGTATGTTATTGTAATATGTCCATGAATATTCAATGTTATGACAATTTCTGGCACGTCTGCCTTATCGCCATGGCGCCCAGAAATTATGGTTACCTTACTTTCTATATTGAAATGAGCAACAACATATTAAAGTGCATTTTTCTTCGCTCGCTTCGCTCGCTTGCAAATCTTAGAAATGAGATATATTCATGGACCTCGTTGCCTGAAACTTTCTATAGGATGTTATTGCAATATTCAGGCACGTCGCTGCCCTATCGCCATGGCACCCGAATACTTGTTAGGTCCACTTTCTATATTGAAATGCGCAATAGCAAAGTAAATTGCATTTCTCCTCGCTCGCTTCGCTCGCTTCGCTCGCTCGCAAACCTTATAAACGAGATGTTTCATGCAGCGAGGTCCATAAATATTCAATTTTATAACAATTTTCGGCACGTCACTGCCCTATCGCCATAGCGCCCAGATATTAGGGTTACCTTTCCATAAAAGAACAACAGCAAAGTGCCCCGTCCCCCCGTTCGCTTCAAGTAAAAACTTTATTAATATGAAGGATTCCTGCATATGGCAGCTAAGGTGTCAAATTGGAAAGAGTATGTCTATCAAACACCATTTACGCTTTTTAAATTTACTGAGGACATTTAATCGATTTTATATGAAAATTTCTAATTAATTAATTTCAAATAATCTTTGCTCCGCCTCACCGGCAGGCATTGCGAGCGGATGAATTACTTATGTGTGCCCAATTATGTGCGCGTGCACATAATTATATTTCTTGGCGATAGGGGTTAATATGAAGATGCTTCAGCGAATGATGAATGCTTTGGTAAAACCTCCATTGGAAACTTTTCCTCTGAAAACAATGCAACCACCTTTCTATATTAGTCTGACTGAGGTGCCAAATAGTAGTTCTGATCTATACGATATTAGAAAGAGGATTCCACTTCCATTTAATGTTGTATTTATTTGATGTTTCAAAATTGCTGTATCTATTTTAGGTTCTCTATAAACTGATAAAATAGAAGATGTTGGATTAATATATGAAGATGCTACAGCCAATGATGAATACTTTTGTAAAGCCAAAAGGACCTGATTAATGATGTAATCACCTGTGTATATTATCCTGACATTCTGTTTTGCAGAGAAATTTTATTCTGTAAATAGGTTTTTAGTGAAACGGTCACAATATACAGTACATCATTTGAGTTTTAAAACAAGCTTTGGTTCCAGTGTGATTCTTTTATGACTTGAATGTAAATTGTGTATTTTCTAAATAATTCAGATCAAATTTTCTAGCTTTGATCTTGGTGCAAGAAATACACCTTAACATTTACCAAATCAAACCAAAACATAAGATTATTTTAGTCAATTAAAACAGTCAATTAATACACTACTTTAATAATATTAGCTCCTTAGACCTCCAAATTCGCTCTGACCATAGTTTTAGCTCCCGAGACCCTCCAAAATGGGATTTCCCAACAAATTTTTAGCTCTTCAGACCCTCAAAATTAGCTCTGCCCATGGGCACTTTCGCTCCTTAGACCCTCAAAAATGAGCTTCCTCAATTAACCATTTAGCTCCTTAGCCCCCTGTTTTGAGATTGGCAGAGGCACACCCACATCCTAAAAAAGGTTGAGTGCCCCCCCCCCCCTGGGATTAATCCCAGGGAATGTGCCTGCTTTTGCCCTTTAACACGCTAAAACAGGGATTTTTGAATGATTATAATTCCCCCAGAATTAAATCAAAATTTTGAAAAATATGACTTAAATAAAATTTAAAGCTCTGAAAATGTATAATTAAAGCTCGATGAGTCTAATAATCCCCGGGAATATGTATGCTTTTTAGTTTTGACCAAAAAAATAATTTGTCATAATAAAGCCCGGCGCACACTGGACGATCTGACTACGATGCGATTTTGGGAAAAGTTGTTATAACACTTGCTATGAACCTTCAAACATCTTCGTGATCAAAGTTCCAAATAGTAGTATGAATACTAAAATCGAAATTTCGGGCTACGTGCGTGTAGGAATAAAAAGCGAATTCAATTCCAAATCGTAGTGACGTCATATATCTTGCGATCGACTAAGATTTGAAGCCGATTTGGCCTTTACTCTAACCAGAAGAATTGCAGTTAACCAAAATATCGATAGTAGTATTCTTATCATTATTCCGAACTTCAAATGAGATAATTTCACTTTTTTAAACTTTCACATTTTCTCACGTGTATATCGATCACGTGAGATCGACGACATCAAAATAATGAAATCGTGCGCTAGCGCTAGCAGACGACCATGTAGCAGGTCCTTATCTTGCCGTAGACGCCCACAATCAAATTGTTGATTATTATGGCGCTAAGGTAAGGATGTAGAACTGATTGGGATGTGCAGGACTGTGTACCACTACACCGGGGTTTCCCCCTCTTATTCGAATAGTGCAGTGGGTTCTTAACGTGCAAAGGTGGTGACTGTCCTCTACACGGGGCCTCCAGTTAACGTCCAATCCGAGGGACGGATCGGAGTGTTTTCCACTGTAACATAGCCTGCGTCTATGAAACAAGGGAGGGGCGCGTTAACACACAACGCAGGCTTCAGTCATCCGCCCGGGGTAGATTCGAACCCACGATCTTTGGTTCGACAGGCAGACGCTTTACCGACTGAGCCAACTCGCCTCCTGATGAGCGGACTCGTCCGGCAAGCACAGCCTAGCCGGTATTAGAAGAAACTCTAATTAATTGAGTAAATTCCAGTTCACTATTATATTTCTTATGTACCAGAGGCTAAATTCATAAATTCATATAATCACTGTTCTGTCACCGAATTACGCCTAGCCAAATTAATGACTGATGTTAGATCATGCAAGCAGCATGGAATAGCTGAGCTGAATAGCGACCGACAAGGGGTCTAGGTCTAGGTGGGCTAGGTCTACCCCTCTGCGATCCGAATCGAGGTGGTGACATTGCCGATGGAACTCTGTCAGTTTACCAAATGTGTTCTCCTCAAACTTGGCTCATCAAAGTTTTTTGCTTGCTGATCTTCGTTTACTTTGGCTTCAAGCCAACGAGACCGACAGCCCCGAGAGGGAGGACCGGGCATCTGAACCCTATTATGGATATGAGTCTGACACTGACAGTCCATGACGGGGGCGAATGCAGGATGTAATAACAAAAAAGGGGGTACAAATGCAGGGCTATCAACTTATCATATTTTATGGGGTCCAGTTTTTCTCCATTATACTATTCTCTGACAAGCAAAAAAAAAAAATTCTAAAAGGGGGCACAATAATAATAAAAAAGGCCCGGGGAAAATGATGTATAATTTTCTTTCAGGGGGGGGGGGGGGGCACGGACCGGGATTGCGTCCACCTAAATCCGCCACTGGTACATGCCCGGACTGTCACGTCAGTCTTGCGGGGTGGGCCTTTTTACCAGTTTTCTCGGAGGGTTAATAGACCGATATTATAGCCTCGTGGGCTCCCAAACTAATGGTGCTCGATCCGGTTTTATTCACATTTTAGATAAGAGCCCGCGTATACCTGTAGTTTGTAGTTCAAAAGAATATAATTCCTATACCAGGGGCGGATCCAGGATTTTGTAGAGGAAGGGGCACAGAGCCGGAAAAGTACAAAATTAAAGAGGCATTTTTATTTTATTGTGTACTTAAGCCTATGCCAGTTGCTCACGCCTGACGAACAAAAACTCATCAGATGCCTTCTATTTTGAATTTTCGGACAAGCAAGGCAAAAAAGTTATCACATTTTTCATGTTCCTTCTGTGCCGGGGGGGGGGGGGGGGGGGAGGGCCCGCACACATTTCCTTTCATTCGATGTGTAACTAAGATATGTCCGATTTGGTTTTCGGTTGGCACGCAGCGGCACGTACATTTCTGGATACGCCACCAATAAAAATAAGAGAATCTTGGATACGCCACTCTTAATTAATCCTTATATTTATGTAAGGAATTGCCCTCACGCAATCTCATTTTAGTAAAGTCTTTTCTGTCTTGACTTTTAACAGAATAAGGCCAATAAATTTACATTATAGGTCTATAATCCCTATGATTTGCATAAATCATGATATCAAATGAAATATTCTGATTTAGAAAAAAAGAAGATAGCATTTTATTATTAGGTGGTCTGTCGTAGTCGACAGACCACCTCTTAATTTCGTCAGAATTTTCTTTATTATTTATTTATTTATTAGGTGATCTGTCGTAGTCGACAGATCACCTCTTATATTCGTCAGAATTTTCTTTCTTTATTTCTTTATTTATTTATTTATTTATTTTTATTTTCTGGCCCTTTCTTGTTGCAACGAAATCTCAAAATCTTTTCAGTCAATTTTCATGACATTTCCGTCAGTCATCAGGTCATATAAGGTCAAGCTCCAAAATCTTTTTCAAGGTCATCAGGTCATCGTGACGTCATCCAGGCGCCATTTTGTGAAATCACATTATCAATCATATCTTCATAACGAGTCATCAAAAATGAACCATATTTGACACACATGAACTTCAGGTCAAGGGTCAACATAAAATGTCATCAAAATCCGCGCACGCATCATGACGCGCACGTACGCGCGCGTCAAAATTAAGAAATGCTCAAAATCACTTTTTAATCAAATTAGAGTACGGTTCAGGACATTTTAAGCATTTTAAAATTTTCCGTCCGTGCGCGTCCGTGTGCGCGTTATGCGCGCGCGCAGCGCGTACATAACGTAAAAACGCCGTTTTTTCGCATGGTTTTTCTTCCTGACACTATTCTTGACAATTTCTAACTATTTACAGTCTTTCTCGACCTACCATAATGCCACACGCGTGCGTGAAACTTTCAAATTCGTGCGCGCGTCAATGGGCATTCTAATGTAAAAAGTGGTAAAAACATGCCTATCTAAAATCCGCCATAGCTCGTCAGAATGCACGGAAACCTCCCAATTTCTTTACATATTCTGAAAGCCTGAGAGTTGTAGATTTGAATTCATGCAGAATTTTTGCCGATCTCACGTTCTGACGTCATCCTATTTGCATATGAACTCAAAAAAATGATTTTGAAAAAATGACGTCATCATTTTTGTATTCATTTGATAATATTTCAGTAATAAGTGGTTGATTTTCTTCCAAATTTTGATATGTTATAGCTGAGACAATTCTCTACAAGATCAGTAACCACGGTTCTTCATTTTGATGACGTCATCACAGTGAAATTTTCAATTCAAAACGACATGTCAGAATTTCCCCTATTTGCGTGTTATGTCTATGGAAGATGATTTTTTTTCGAATCATGAATGTACATGACATCGTTCTCTGAGCAGTATCTCAGTTATTTTTGGTCTATTTCCTTCCAGATTTTAATATGTTGTAGCCTGATACATACTCTTTCTATGAGGGTTCGGTTTTTTCAATCTAATGTCGGGATCATTGTCAATTTTAAACTACAAAATGTGATTGGAGAATCCCGTTTTTCGTTTACGTGTTATCTCTATGGGAAATATTTTGGTATATTGGTCAAAGCACTTGACTCCCATTCCGGTGACCCAGGTTCGATCCCCGGTGGGTTCATAAATTTTTTTTTTTTTAGCTTCTTTTTGCCTGTCATTTTACCATCCTCTTCGACTATTATAACATAAACAATCACAAACCATGCAATAAACTGCCTTATTTTCCGTGTTATATCTATTAGAAAGTAGTGTGCAGTAGTTTGTGTACAACCCTACGGAAATTGTGATTCCTTGTCGTGTATTAGAGCTATGGGGTTTATCTCCCAAGCATCCTGCAATATCAAATAGTCCTATTTGACATCACAATATGTCAGAATTGGCTTAGTCAATTATCTTCAAATTTTTGTCAGTCATCAGTCCTAATAAGGTCAAGTTCCCGCATCTTTTTCAAGGTCATCAGATTATTGTGACGTCATCCAGGCGTCATTTTGTAAAGATCAACTTATGATCGTATCTTCTTCACGAAATGTCATCTCTCTTTCATATTTGGCATGGCTAAGGTCAATGTCACTTCAGTCATGGTCATCACCATTATCATTATCATCAACATCAATATCATCATCACTGAGATGATATTCATGATGATGATGATTATCATCATCATTATCATCACCATCAATCATCATCATTAACACCATCATAATCATCATTATCATCGTCATTATATTATCATCATTATCATCATTATCATCACCATCATCATCGTCATGATGATATTCGGGATGATGATGATGATTATCAACATCATTATCATCATCACTGTCATGATATCCACGAATCATCCAAAATTCATGTTCACACACTCTATGCCCCATTGAAACAAAGGGGGCGCTATTTCACTAAAATAGGTATTAGAGCCTACGAATTGAAAATGCTAGGAAAAGGCTGAAATCATAAAAATTGTGAATAGATTCATTATAATTACCGATATCAACGTCATGTTTCACATTATCATTTTGTCATTCGTCTTCGTCAAAAATATCAAGATCAAAAGACAGATCACCTAATTCGTCTTCAGTGACGAATTCAATGTCTAGTTTATTTTTATTTTTCCACCACTTTCTTGTGAACACAATTTCTCAAAATCAACTCGATCAATTTTCTTCAAATTTTTGTCAATTATCAGACCATATCAAATCAAGTGCCCCTATCTTTTTCAAGGTCATCAGGTCATCGTGACGTCATCCAGGCGCCATTTTGTGATATCACATTATCAATCATATCTTCATAACGAGTCATCAAAAATGAACCATATTTGACATACATTAACTTCAGGTCAAGGGTCAACATAAAATGTCATCAAAATTTGCGCGCACATCATGACGCGCACGTACGCGCGCGTCAAAATTTAAAAATGCTCAAAATCACTTCTTAATCAAATTAGAGTATTGTTCAGGACATTTTACGCATTTTAAAATTTCCTGTCCGTGCGCGTCCGCGCGCGCGTTATGCGCGCGCACAGCGCGTAGAGAACGTAAAAACGCCATTTTTTCGCATGTTTCATCTTCCTGATACTATTCTTGACAATTTCCAACTATTTACAGTCATTTTCGACCTTCCATAATGTCGTACGCGCGCATCAAACTTTCAAATTCTTGCGCACGTCAATGGGCACTCTAATGTAAAAAGTGGTAAAAACATGCCCATCTAGAATTCGCCATAGCTCCTCAGAAGGGGCGGAAACCCCCCAATTTCTTTACATATTCTGAAAGCCTGTGAGTTGTAGATATGAATTCATGTAGAATTTTTGCCGATCTCATGTTCTAACGTCATCATATTTGCATATGAACTCAAAAAAGTGATTTTGAAAAAATTATGTCATCATTTTTGTATTCTTTTGATAATATTTCAGTAATACGTGATCGATTTTCTTCCAAATTTTGATATGTTATAGCTGAGACAATTCTCTACAAGATCAGTTACCATCATTTTTCATTTTGATGACGTTATCACACTGAAATCTTCAATTAAAGACGACATGTCAGATTTTTCCCTATTTGCGTGTTATGTCTATGGAAGATGATTTTTTTTCGAATCACGAATCTACATGACATCGTTCTCTGAGCAGTATCTCAGTTATTATTGGTCTATTTCCTTCCAGATTTTAATATGTTGTAGCTGAGACTATAAGCTTTTATTAGTAAGCCCTCCAATTTTTAATCAGATGTCGGGATCATGCCCAATTTTTCAGTACAAAATGGGATTTGAGAATCCCGTTTTTCGTTTACGTGTTATCTCTATGGGAATTATTTTGGTCTATCGGTAAAGCACATGACTACCATGGTCAAGGTACCTGGTTCGATCCCGGGGCCGATTTTTTTTTTTTTTGCTTCTTTTTGCCTGTCATTTTACCATCCTCTTCGACTATTGTAACATAAAAAATCACTAATCATGTAATAAACTGCCTTATTTTCCGTATTATGTCTATTAGAAAGTAGTGTGCAGTAGTTTATGTACAACCCTATGGCAAATTGTGATTTCCTGTCCTGTATTATAGAGCTATGGTGTTAATCTCCCAAGTATCCTGTATCACCATCATTATTATCATCACCATCATGATCATCATCGCTACTATTATATCATCGCCATCATCATTATGTCATTATAATCATCATAATCACCGTTATCATCACCATAATCATTTTACAATGACCGATACACATTTTGCTACATTCCTGTCCTCAGGAAGCATCTCCATTCATGGCATTCTTGACATCCTGTCTTCTGTTTAGTATTTCCCCATTAATATGATCATCCTGATTACAATCATGATCGTGCAAATTTAAGGACAGACCACCTAATTCGTCTTCGTGACGAATTCAAGTCTAGTTATTATTTTTTTTTTTTTTTACTTTTCTCGACATTACCGATATCGCAGTGTTTGTTCACATCGAGCTTAATATCAGGGAAAATGTTTGGACCCCCCTCCCCCCATCACATAAATATTAATAGAAATTTCACAGCAAATAACTTTATAACGAAAATACAAACATCTCTCCTAGCTCCCCTCCCAACTATCTCCCTCTCCTCTCTTGGGACATGGTTTCTGATTCAGCGGACGCAGCGGACTCAGGTTCGAGACTGAGTCACGCCTTTCGGATGGTGACGTTAAAGGTCGGCGCGGTCCCCAGACTTAAATAAAAACCCAATTAAACACAACAACAACACAACGGCCGATCCACATGTACCACAATTACGGTACACGTGCATCATATTTTGTGAATGAGCACTCTTCGTATTTATACTCTTTGATGTGTGTATACTAGCTGAACAACTTAACTTGCACACTCACAATACTATATACAATCACGTCACACGTGTATTTTACGAAGTTTAAGGTACTAGCTCTAGCTCGCTCTGCAACGAGGATACTCTACTCAACGGAAGAAGAGAAGACGAAGAAGCTATTATTAGGTGATCTGTCATAGTGACAGATCACCTATTGTATTCGTCAGAATTTTCTTTCTTTATTTATTATTATTTATTTATTAGGTGATCTGTCGTAGTCGACAGATCACCTCTTATATTCGTCAGAATTTTCTTTCTTTATTTCTTTATTATTATTATTATTATTAGGTGATCTGTCGTAGTCGACAGATCACCTCTTATATTCGTCAGAATTTTCTTTATTTCTTTATTATTATTATTTATTAGGTGATCTGTCGTAGTCGACAGATCACCTCTTATATTCGTCAGAATTTTCTTTCTTTATTTCTTTATTATTAGGTGATCTGTCGTAGTCGACAGATCACCTCTTATATTCGTCAGAATTTTCTTTCTTTATTTCTTTATTAGGTGATCTGTCGTAGTCGACAGATCACCTCTTATATTCGTCAGAATTTTCTTTATTTCTTTATTTATTTTTATTTTCTGGCCCTTTCTTGTTGCAACGAAATCTCAAAAACTTTTCAGTCAATTTTCATGACATTTCCGTCAGTCATCAGGTCATATAAGGTCAAGATCCAAAATCTTTTTCAAGGTCATCAGGTCATCGTGACGTCATCCAGGCGCCATTTTGTGAAATCACATTATCAATCATATCTTCATAACGAGTCATCAAAAATGAACCATATGTCACACACATGAACTTCAGGTCAAGGGTCAACATAGAATGTCATCAAAATCCGCGCACGCATCCTGACGCGCACGTACGCGCGCGTCAAAATTTAGAAATGCTCAAAATCACTTTTTAATGAAATTAGAGTACGGTTCAGGACATTTTAAGCATTTAAAAATTTTCCGTCCGTGCGCGTCCGTGTGCGCGTTATGCGCGCGCGCAGCGCGTACATAACGTAAAAATGCCGTTTTTTCGCATGGTTTGTCTTCCTGACACTATTCTTGACAATTTCCAACTATTTACAGTCATTCTCGACCTTCCATAATGCCACACGCGTGCGTCAAACTTTAAAATTCGTGCGCGCGTCAATGGCCATTCTAATGTAAAAAGTGGTAAAAACATGCCTATCTAAAATCCGCCATAGCTCGGCAGAATGCCTGGAAACCCCCCAATTTCTTTACATATTCTGAAAGCCTGAGAGTTGTAGATTTGAATTCATTCAGAACTTTTGCCGATCTCATGTTCTGACGTCATCCTATTTGCATATGAACTCAAAAAAAATGATTTTGAAAAAATGACGTCATCATTTTGTATTCATTACATAATAATTCAGTAATAGGTTGTCGATTTTCTCCCAAATTTTGATATGTTATAGCTGAGACAATTCTCTACCAGACCAGTTTCCACGGTTTTTCATTTTGATGACGTCATCACAGTGAAATTTTCAATTAAATACGACATGTCAGAATTTCCCCTATTTGCGTGTTATGTCTATGGAGGAGGATTTTTTTTCGAATCATGAATCTACATGACATCGTTCTTTGAGCAGTATCTCGGTTATTTTTCGTCTATTTCCTTCCAGATTTGAATATGTTGTAGCCTGATAGATACTCTTTCTATGAGGGTTCGGTTTTTTCAATCTGATTTCGGGATCATTGTCAATTTTAAACTACAAAATGTGATTTGAGAATCCCATTTTTCGTTTACGTGTTATCTCTATGGGAAATATTTTGGTCTATTGGTCAAAGCACTTGCCTCCCATTCCGGTGACCCAGGTTCGATCCCCGGTGGGTCCACAATTTATTTTTTTTTTTGCTTCTTTTTGCCTGTCATTTTACCATCCTCTTCGACTATTATAACATAAACAATCACAAACCATGCAATAAACTGCCTTATTTTCCGTGTTATATCTATTAGAAAGTAGTGTGCAGTAGTTTGTGTATAACCCTATGGAAATTGTGATTCCCTGTCGTGTATTAGAGCTATGGGATTTATCTCCCAGTATCCTGCAATATCAAATAGTCCTATTTGATATCACGATTTCTCAAAATTGGCTTAGTCAATTATCTTCAAATTTTTGTCAGTCATCAGTCCTAATAAGGTCAAGTTCCCGCATCTTTTTCAAGGTCATCAGATTATTGTGACGTCATCCAGGCGCCATTTTGTAAAAATCAACTTATGATCGTATCTTCTTCACGAAATGTCATCTCTCTTTCATATTTGGCATGGCTAAGGTCAATGTCATTTCAGTCATGGTCATCACCATTATCATTATCATCATCATGATTATCATCAACATTAATTTCATCATCACTGTGATGATATTCATGATGATGATGATTATCATCAGCATCATTATCATCACCAATCATCATTATCACCATCATCATGATTATCATCGTCATTATATTATCATTATCATCACCATAATCATCATGATTATCATCAACAACACAGTATCACCATCACTGTCATAATATTCATGATGATGATGATGATGATTATCATCCACATTATCATCATGACTGTCATGATGATATAATGATCATCATCATGATTATCATCAACATCATTGTCATCATCACTGTCATGATGATATTCATCATGATGATGATGATGATTATCAACATCATCATCATCACTGTCATGATATTCATGATGATGATGATTATCATGATCATCGTCAACATTATCATCATCACTGTCATGATGATATAATGATCATTATCATCAACATCATTATCATCATCACTGTCATGATGATATTCATGATGATGATGATTATCATCCACATCATTATCATAACTGTCATGATATTCATGATGATGATGATTATCATCAACATCATTATCATCATCATTGTCATGATATCCACGAATCATCCAAAATTCATGTTCACACACTTTATGCCCCATTGAACGAAAGGGGGCGCTATTTCACTAAAATATGTAGTAGCTACAGCCTACGAATTGAAAATGCTAGGAAAAGGCTGAAATCATAAAAATCTTGATTAGATTCATTATAATGAATGTCATCGTGATATCAACGTCATCTTTCACATTATCATTTTGTCATTCGTCTTCGTCAAAAATATCAAGATCAAGACAGATCACCTAATTCGTCTTCAGTGACGAATTCAATGTCTAGTTATTTATTTATTTTTATTTTCTGGCCCTTTCTTGTTGCAACGAAATCTCAAAAACTTTTCAGTCAATTTTCATGACATTTCCGTCAGTCATCAGGTCATATAAGGTCAAGATCCAAAATCTTTTTCAAGGTCATCAGGTCATCGTGACGTCATCCAGGCGCCATTTTGTGAAATCACATTATCAATCATATCTTCATAACGAGTCATCAAAAATGAACCATATTTCACACACATGAACTTCAGGTCAAGGGTCAACATAAAATGTCATCAAAATCCGCGCACGCATCATGACGCGCACGTACGCGCGCGTCAAAATTTAGAAATGCTCAAAATCACTTTTTAATCAAATTAGAGTACGGTTCAGGACATTTTAAGCATTTAAAAATTTTCCGTCCGTGCGCGTCCGTGTGCGCGTTATGCGCGCGCGCAGCGCGTACATAACGTAAAAATGCCGTTTTTTCGCATGGTTTGTCTTCCTGACACTATTCTTGACAATTTCCAACTATTTACAGTCATTCTCGACCTTCCATAATGCCACACGCGTGCGTCAAACTTTAAAATTCGTGCGCGCGTCAATGGCCATTCTAATGTAAAAAGTGGTAAAAACATGCCTCTAAAATCCGCCATAGCTCGGCAGAATGCCTGGAAACCCCCAATTTCTTTACATATTCTGAAAGCCTGAGAGTTGTAGATTTGAATTCATGCAGAACTTTTGCCGATCTCATGTTCTGACGTCATCCTATTTGCATATGAACTCAAAAAAAATGATTTTGAAAAATGACGTCATCATTTTTGTATTCATTTGATAATAATTCAGTAATAGGTGGTCGATTTTCTCCCAAATTTTCATATGTTATAGCTGAGACAATTCTCTACCAGACAAGGGTCCACGGTTTTTCATTTTGATGACGTCATCACAGTGAAATTTTCAATTAAAAAACGACATGTCAGAATTTCCCCTATTTGCGTGTTATGTCTATGGAAGAGGATTTTTTTTCGAATCATGAATCTACATGACATCGTTCTTTGAGCAGTATCTCGGTTATTTTTCGTCTATTTCCTTCCAGATTTTAATATGTTGTAGCCTGATAAATACTCTTTCTATGAGGGTTCGGTTTTTTTAATCTGATTTCGGGATCATTGTCAATTTCAAACTACAAAATGTGATTTGAGAATCCCATTTTTCGTTTACGTGTTATCTCTATGGGAAATATTTTGGTATATTGGTCAAAGCACTTGACTCCCATTCCGGTGACCCAGGTTCGATCCCCGGTGGGTCCATAATTTTTTTTTTTTGCTTCTTTTTGCCTGTCATTTTACCATCCTCTTCGACTATTATAACATAAACAATCACAAACCATGCAATAAACTGCCTTATTTTCCGTGTTATATCTATTAGAAAGTAGTGTGCAGTAGTTTGTGTATAACCCTATGGAAATTGTGATTCCCTGTCGTGTATTAGAGTTATGGGATTTATCTCCCAGTATCCTGCAATATCAAATAGTCCTATTTGATATCACGATTTCTCAAAATTGGCTTAGTCAATTATCTTCAAATTTTTGTCAGTCATCAGTCCTAATAAGGTCAAGTTCCCGCATCTTTTTCAAGGTCATCAGATTATTGTGACGTCATCCAGGCGCCATTTTGTAAAAATCAACTTATGATCGTATCTTCTTCACGAAATGTCATCTCTCTTTCATATTTGGCATGGCTAAGGTCAATGTCATTTCAGTCATGGTCATCACCATTATCATTATCATCATCATGATTATCATCAACATCATTATCATCATCACTGTGATGATATTCATGATGATGATGATTATCATCAGCATCATTATCATCACCAATCATCATTATCACCATCATCATCATGATTATCATCGTCATTATATTATCATCATTATCATCACCATAATCATCATGATTATCATCAACAACACAGTATCACCATCACTGTCATAATATTCATGATGATGATGATGATGATTATCATCCACATTATCATCATGACTGTCTTGATGATATAATGATCATCATCATGATTATCATCAACATCATTGTCATCATCACTGTCATGATGATATTCATCATGATGATGATGATTATCAACATCATCATCATCACTGTCATGATATTCATGATGATGATGATTATCATCAACATCATTATCATCATCATTGTCATGATATCCACGAATCATCCAAAATTCATGTTCACACACTTTATGCCCCATTGAACGAAAGGGGGCGCTATTTCACTAAAATATGTAGTAGCTACAGCCTACGAATTGAAAATGCTAGGAAAAGGCTGAAATCATAAAAATCTTGATTAGATTCATTATAATGAATGTCATCGTGATATCAACGTCATCTTTCACATTATCATTTTGTCATTCGTCTTCGTCAAAAATATCAAGATCAAGACAGATCACCTAATTCGTCTTCAGTGACGAATTCAATGTCTAGTTAGGTGATCTGTCGTAGTCGACAGATCACCTCTTATATTCGTCAGAATTTTCTTTCTTTATTTATTATTTATTTTTATTTTCTGGCCCTTTCTTGTTGCAACGAAATCTCAAAAACTTTTCAGTCAGTTTTCATGACATTTCCGTCAGTCATCAGGTCATATAAGGTCAAGCTCCAAAATCTTTTTCAAGGTCATCAGGTCATCGTGACGTCATCCAGGCGCCATTTTGTGAAATCACATTATCAATCATATCTTCATAACGAGTCATCAAAAATGAACCATATTTAACACACATGAACTTCAGGTCAAGGGTCAACATAAAATGTCATCAAAATCTGCGCACGCATCATGACGCGCACGTACGCGCGCGTCAAAATTTAGAAATGCTCAAAATCACTTTTTAATCAAATTAGAGTACGGTTCAGGACATTTTAAGCATTTAAAAATTTTCCGTCCGTGCGCGTTCGTGTGCGCGTTATGCGCGTGCGCAGCGCGTACATAACGTAAAAAATGCCGTTTTTTCACATGGTTTGTCTTCCTGACACTATTCTTGAAAATTTCCAACAATTTACAGTCATTCTCGACCTTCCATAATGCCACACGCGTGCGTCAAACTTTAAAATTCGTGCGCGCGTCAATGGCCATTCTAATGTAAAAAGTGGTAAAAACATGCCTATCTAAAATCCGCCATAGCTCGGCAGAATGCCTGGAAACCCCCCAATTTCTTTACATATTCTGAAAGCCTGAGAGTTGTAGATTTGAATTCATGCATAACTTTTGCCGATCTCATGTTCTGACGTCATCCTATTTGCATATGTACTAAAAAAAAATGATTTTGAAAAAATGACGTCATCATTTTTGTATTCATTTGATAATAATTCAGTAATAGGCTGTCGATTTTCTCCAAATTTTGATATGTTATAGCTGAGACAATTCTCTACCAGACTGGTTTCCACGGTTTTTCATTTTGATGACGTCATCACAGTGAAATTTTAAATTAAAAACGACATGTCAGAATTTCCCTATTTGCGTGTTATGTCTATGGAAGAGGATTTTTTTCGAATCATGAATCTACATGACATCGTTCTTTGAGCAGTATCTCGGTTATTTTTCGTCTATTTCCTTCCAGATTTTAATATGTTGTAGCCTGATAAATACTCTTTCTATGAGGGTTCGGTTTTTTCAATCTGATTTCGGGATCATTGTCAATTTTAAACTACAAAATGTGATTTGAGAATCCCATTTTTCGTTTACGTGTTATCTCTATGGGAAATATTTTGGTATATTGGTCAAAGCACTTGACTCCCATTCCGGTGACCCAGGTTCGATCCCCGGTGGGTCCATAATTTTTTTTTTTTTTTTTTTGCTTCTTTTTGCCTGTCATTTTACCATCCTCTTCGACTATTATAACATAAACAATCACAAACCATGCAATAAACTGCCTTATTTTCCGTGTTATATCTATTAGAAAGTAGTGGCAGTAGTTTGTGTATAACCCTATGGAAATTGTGATTCCCTGTCGTGTATTAGAGCTATGGGATTTATCTCCCAGTATCCTGCAATATCAAATAGTCCTATTTGATATCACGATTTCTCAAAATTGGCTTAGTCAATTATCTTCAAATTTTTGTCAGTCATCAGTCCTAATAAGGTCAAGTTCCCGCATCTTTTTCAAGGTCATCAGATTATTGTGACGTCATCCAGGCGCCATTTTGTAAAAATCAACTTATGATCGTATCTTCTTCACGAAATGTCATCTCTCTTTCATATTTGGCATGGCTAAGGTCAATGTCATTTCAGTCATGGTCATCACCATTATCATTATCATCATCATGATTATCATCAACATCATTATCATCATCACTGTGATGATATTCATGATGATGATTATCATCAGCATCATTATCATCACCAATCATCATTATCACCATCATCATCATGATTATCATCGTCATTATATTATCATCACCATAATCATCATGATTATCATCAACAACACAGTATCACCATCACTGTCATAATATTCATGATGATGATGATGATGATTATCATCCACATTATCATCATGACTGTCATGATGATATAATGATCATCATCATGATTATCATCAACATCATTGTCATCATCACTGTCATGATGATATTCATCATGATGATGATGATGATCAACATCATCTTCATCACTGTCATGATATTCATGATGATGATGATTACATGATCATCGTCAACATTTCATCATCACTGTCATGATGAAATAATGATCATTATCATCACATCATTATCATCATCACTGTCATGATGATATTCATGATGATGATGATTATCATCCACATCATTATCTCACTGTCATGATATATCATCATCATGATGATTATCATCAACATCATTATCATTACTGTCATGATGATATTCATGATGATGATGATGATTATCATCAACATCATTATCATCATCATTGTCATGATATCCACGAATCATCCAAAATTCATGTTCACACACTTTATGCCCCATTGAACGAAAGGGGGCGCTATTTCACTAAAATATGTAGTAGCCACAGCCTACGAATTGAAAATGTCTAGGAAAAGGTGAAATCATAAAAATCTTGATTAGATTCATTATAATGAATGTCATCGTGATATCAACGTCATCTTTCACATTATCATTTTGTCATTCGTCTTCGTCAAAAATATCAAGATCAAGACAGATCACCTAATTCGTCTTCAGTGACGAATTCAATGTCTAGTTATTATTATTATTTATTTTTATTTTCTCCCACTTTCTTGTTGCAACGAAATCTCAAAAACTTTTCAGTCAATTTTCATGACATTTCCGTCAGTCATCAGGTCATATAAGGTCAAGCTCCAAAATCTTTTTCAAGGTCATCAGGTCATCGTGACGTCATCCAGGCGCCATTTTGTGAAATCACATTATCAATCATATCTTCATAACGAGTCATCAAAAATGAACCATATTTGACACACATGAACTTCAGGTCAAGGGTCAACATAAAATGTCATCAAAATCCGCGCACGCATCATGACGCGCACGTACGCGCGCGTCAAAATTTAGAAATGCTCAAAATCACTTTTTAATCAAATTAGAGTACGGTTCAGGACATTTTAAGCATTTAAAATTTTCCGTCCGTGCGCGTCCGTGCGCGCGTTATGCGCGCGCGCAGCGCGTACATAACGTAAAAAACGCCGTTTTTTTCGCATGGTTTGTCTTCCTGACACTATCTTGACAATTTCCAACTATTTACAGTCATTCTCGACCTTCCATAATGCCACACGCGTGCGTGAAACTTTAAATTCGTGCGCGCGTCAATGGGCATTCTAATGTAAAATGTGGTAAAAACATGCCTATCTAGAATCCGCCATAGCTCGCAGAATGGGAGGAAACCCCCCAATTTCTTTGCATATTCTGAAAGCCTGAGAGTTGTAGATTTGAATTCATGCAGAATTTTTGCCGATCTCATGTTCTGACGTCATCATATTTCCATATGAATTCAAAAAAATGATTTAAAAAAAATGACGTAATCATTTTTGTATTCATTTGATAATAATTTCAGTAATAGTGGTCGATTTTCTTCCAAATTTTGATATGTTATAGCTGAGACAATTCTCTACAAGACCAGTGTCCACGGTTTTTCATTTTGATGACGTCATCACAGTGAAATTTTCAATTAAAAACGACATGTCAGAATTTCCCCTATTTGCGTGTTATGTCTATGGAAGAGAATTTTTTTGAATCATGAATCTACATGACATCGTTCTCTGAGCAGTATCTCAGTTATTTTCGTCTATTTCCTTCCAGATTTTAATATGTTGTAGCCTGATAAATACTCTTTCTATGAGGGTTCGGTTTTTTCAATCTGATGTCGGGATCATTGTCAATTTTAAACTACAAAATGTGATTTGAGAATCCGTTTTTTCGTTTACGTGTTATCTCTATGGGAAATATTTTGGTATATTGGTCAAAGCACTTGACTCCCATTCCGGTGACCCAGGTTCGATCCCCGGTGGGTCCATAATTTTTTTTTTTTTTTTTTTGCTTGTTTTTGCTTGTCTTGTCATTTTACCATCCTCTTCGACTATTATAACATAAACAATCACAAACCATGCAATAAACTGCCTTATTTTCCGTGTTATATCTATTAGAAAGTAGTGTGCAGTAGTTTGTGTATCAACCCTATGGAAATTGTGATTCCCTGTCGTGTATTAGAGCTATGGGATTTATCTCCCAGTATCCTGCAATATCAAATAGTCCTATTTGATATCACAATTTCTCAAAATGGGCTTAGTCAATTATCTTCAAATTTTTGTCAGTCATCAGTCCTAATAAGGTCAAGTTCGATCCGCATCTTTTTCAAGGTCATCAGATTATTGTGACGTCATCCAGGCGCCATTTTGTAAAAAATCAACTATGGTCGTATCTTCTTCACGAAATGTAATTTCTCTTTCATATTTGGCATGGCTAAGGTCAATGTCATTCAGTCATGGTCATCACCATTATCAACATCATCATCACCATCATCATCATCATCATTATAGCATCATCATCATCATCCATGAAGATGATTATCATCAACATCATTATCATCATCACTGTCATGATATAATGATCATCATCATGATTATCATCAATATCATTATCATTACTGTCATGATGATATATCCAACATCATAATCATCATCACTGTCATGATATCCACGAATCATCCAAAATTCATGTTCACACACTTTATGCCCCATTGAAACAAGGGGGCGCTATTTCACTAAAATAGTAGTAGAGCCTACGAATTGAAAATGCTAGGAAAAGGCTGAAATCATAAAAATCGTGAATAGATTCATTATAATTAATGTCATCGTGATATCAACGTCATCTTTCACATTATCATTTTGTCATTCGTCTTCGTCAAAAATATCAAGATCAAAAGACAGATCACCTAATTCGTCTTCAGTGACGAATTCAATGTCTAGTTTATTTTTATTTTCTCCCACTTTCTTGTTGCAACGAAATCTCAAAACTTTTCAGTCAATTTTCATGACATTTCCGTCAGTCATCAGGTCATATAAGGTCAAGCTCCAAAATCTTTTTCAAGGTCATCAGGTCATCGTGACGTCATCCAGGCGCCATTTTGTGAAATCACATTATCAATCATATCTTCATAACAAGTCATCAAAAATGAACCATATTTGACACACATGAACTTCAGGTCAAGGGTCAACATAAAATGTCATCAAAATCCGCGCACGCATCATGACGCGCACGTACGCGCGCGTCAAAATTTAGAAATGCTCAAAATCACTTTTTAATCAAATTAGAGTACGGTTCAGGACATTTTAAGCATTTAAAAATTTCCGTCCGTGCGCGTCCGTGTGCGCGTTATGCGCGCGCGCAGCGCGTACATAACGTAAAAAACGCCGTTTTTTTCGCATGGTTTGTCTTCCTGACACTATTCTTGACAATTTCCAACTATTTACAGTCATTCTCGACCTTCCATAATGCCACACGCGTGCGTCAAACTTCAAATTCGTGCGCGCGTCAATGGGCATTCTAATGTAAAAAGTGGTAAAAACATGCCTATCTAAAATCCGCCATAGCTCGTCAGAATGGGAGGAAACCCCCCAATTTCTTTACATATTCTGAAAGCCTGAGAGTTGTAGATTTGAATTCATGCAGAATTTTTGCCGATCTCATGTTCTGACGTCATCATATTTGCATATGAATTCAAAAAAATGATTTAAAAAAAATGACGTCATCATTTTTGTATTCATTTGATAATATTTCAGTAATAGGTGGTCGATTTTCTTCCAAATTTTGATATGTTATAGCTGAGACAATTCTCTACAAGATTAGTTTCCACGGTTTTTCATTTTGATGACGTCATCACAGTGAAATTTTCAATTAAAAACGACATGTCAGAATTTCCCCTATTTGCGTGTTATGTCTATGGAAGATGATTTTTTTTTCGAATCATGAATCTACATGACATCGTTCTCTGAGCAGTATCTCGTTATTTTTCGTCTATTTCCTTCCAGATTTTAATATGTTGTAGCCTGATAAATACTCTTTCTATGAGGGTTCGGTTTTTTTCAATCTGATTTCGGGATCATTGTCAATTTTAAACTACAAAATGTGATTTGAGAATCCCATTTTTCGTTTACGTGTTATCTCTATGGGAAATATTTTGGTATATTGGTCAAAGCACTTGACTCCATTCCGGTGACCCAGGTTCGATCCCCGGTGGGTCCATAATTTTTTTTTTTTTTTTTTTTGCTTGTTTTTGCTTGT
>CM046853.1:69867913-69870413 GCA_025617745.1 Heliocidaris erythrogramma
CATGTTTTTAACTAACAAGGAGGAGGCCTTTAAAAAGCTGTGCTGAGCAACATTCCCTGGTGGTCCTTCTTTATTAATATTTGTAATCAGAATTGGCCATTTAGCACATTTTCCCTGCAATAACAAGTAAAAATAAGTAATCAATACCCTTGAATTTAAATTCCTCTCGATTTTGCTTTTGCTTGATAATAAATCAATATTGTTGCATCTGCTTATAAGGGTTCTGCTACTTTTCATAAATTTGTCTCTTTAACTCACCAGCAGGATCCACAACATCCTTGTAGTTCTGTCCACTCTCAAAGTTAGAGAGAGGGGTATTGCACGCAGTGGAGAAGGGCATCACCTGTATGTATCAAAATACAAAGTATATCAACAACACTCTAAAGAACAATAAGAGAATGAAATTCATATTAGTAATACGACTATCCAAATGGTTACCTGTTTGTATCAAGCCATTATTAAGGAGAGGCATATAGTCACAACACACTCGAGAACAACATAGAATGGATGACTTTAATACATTTTATAACACTCTCCTGGCAGGTCCTAGGTGAGTTTCTCAATAGATTTGATATGAATTATTGAATACAAAGATACATACAGGCCTACCGATAAGGTACAATTTGCATCTCATTAACCCCCGGTTTGTTTTGAATTACCAACGGACTTCTAGCTCAGTGCGTGCATGCAGGCATCACTATGGCAAAACAAGGAACTTTAATTTGCACCTCTATTTTGGCGATTTATGAGCTAAAACTGCCCACATGAACTAATTTGTAGTTATAAATGATTGTCTGAAAAAAATCCAGAAATATGATGACTGTTTTGTTGAGTTATAGCAACATTTTGAAATGAAAATGTCAAAAAACTATGTGTCTATTTTTATCTGACACAAGTCTACCCCTGTATAAATATTTATGAAACTTCATTTCCTTATTCGGGGGTGTATATTCCTTACTTAGACAAAGTTTCGCTGATACAAAATACAAATATCTAAGTCAGACTTTCTCATAAAGCAAGAAGCTTTATGCTACAACATAAGATAGTTTAGCACATACCTTGAATCCTCTGTAGACCATCCCTTTATCATAGAGCTGTTTGAAAACCCACCATACACTCTCCATATACCATGGATACAGGGTCTTGTAGTCTTTCCGGAAGTCTATCCAGCGCCCAAGGCGAGTGATGACTTCCTACAAAAAACATACAAATTATATAGGTCAGTGAAATACTGAGACTTTTAAAAGATGCGTAATCCCTTCTGTGTTATTATACCAGTGTATGCATGTATATCAATAAAAAAAATCAAACAAACAAACAGAACAACAAAAAAAAGCTGAGGATTACAAGGGGTGGAAAACTGGAAATCTGGAAATCTGGAAAACAGCTGTTGGTAGACAGGACCCTTACAGGAAATAACCTATGTGAACTTGCCACGATTTTACTGAAATGTTCTACTTTGAAAGAAATAAAAATTTAATAACGTTCATTCTGACTTACTTTAACAAATGGTTTGATCTTTCGAGAAAACAACTCCACATATAAAGTAAATGTAAAACACAAAAATATAGCTTTAAAACAGATACAAAAAAAAGGAAATGAAAATGAACTTGTACTTATTCATATCTGAGCAAAAACCCAAACTAACTTTGCCTTCCTATTATTCTTCACAAAGAGATTGATCATGGTCAGATTTCAACCAACCTCCCATTCGACAGAATAGCGAGAAACAATCTTTCTACATTCATTGTTGTAGGCCTCGATTCCCATCTTGGCCACATCCTCAGGTCCATTGATGCCAAGCTTCTTGTCAATTTCATACTCCTAAAACAACACAGAAAAGATACACAGTGATGGCATTAAGAGGAATTCTCTCAAACATTACATCAATTAGCTAAAGGATGCTTAATGTGATGGGGACCAGAGTTAGGGGTGAAATCTGAATTTAATTCATTTTTAATGAAAATGAAAAATATCTGTGACATACAAGTGAATAAAAAACCCCAACAAAACAACCAAGTATCAAATCCATAAATGTATTACATGTACAACATCTATGAACATCTGCACATATCCTGCTACATGTTTTAAAACCACAATTAGAAATGCTATTTCACAGTGCTGCTAATCAACTGCCCATCCATATAGCAGGAGAAATATATACATGCAGTACAAATAACAGTCAATATGATTATTCCCTCCCCTGCAACCTACATGTAAGAAACATACTGGTGTTCAAGTTTCTTTGTATTTGTAAAAATTTGTTGTTGTTTTGTGATCAGTCGCTGGCAGGATTTCAAAAGGTTATCATTAATCATGTTCAATAAATTGAAACTCTTTTTAGTTCTATGTAGATTCCCGGTTTTGCAATTATACAACTTGCAGATTTTACAACAGTGTATGATATGCAATAAAGATAACAGAGAAATTATAGGGGATCAACATGAGCTAAAAATTACAAACAATTGATTGCATGCTTCAATGGTTTGTTTGAATGTTG
>CM046853.1:69875413-70115413 GCA_025617745.1 Heliocidaris erythrogramma
GCTATTAAATTTATCTAGAGGAAATTATCATGTAATAAACAAAGTTGAATAAATGATTCATATTGTTACAAAACATTCAAAAGTTTGATCTTTTGATAATCTGTGTAATACTTATGTGATATGACATGGCATGAATGAAGGACTTGATTTATTCATTATCATTCATGCATCTTGATTTGTGCAACCTCTTCCAAACAGAACTGAAATTTAAGGCATTTTTAACAGAGTTTTTTGCTAATTACAGAGGATTGCCATCTTTAGGTGTTCATGTCAGTGTTGCCGCGACTCACTGGACTGGTTGTTGATTCTGTATAGGGTTTCAACGTCATCAAAATTATTCGCCTAATCGTCCGCTCAGTGTGTACGCACAACACTTGCGTGTTATGTCTATCAAGGTGGAATCAACTCCCCACGGCAGTACACACAATAAACCGATATTGTGCAGAGTGAATGAGTGGCCAGAGGGGGACCCACTCACGGAACCATCACTATGTGGGGCTGTGTCAAAGTTGAAGAGGTAAAAACACCAATATAATCAGCAAACTTTTGAGAAAATACTTCCTTCTACATTTTTTTTTAGGATGATAGAATATCTGATTTCGTGCCAGATTCTTCAATAGAAATTAGAATTTTCAGGCTTTTTTTGGCTGGCGATCTTGCTCCTTTCCAGCACACATATGTGCTAGACTAGAGATCACACACTTGCTATGAGTAGGAGCTATGGGAGGCAATTCCTCGCCGTACGATGGTACAGAGAGCAAGGTTATCTCCAAAGAAAGTCACCAGACTAGTCACGTCTTAGTCTAGACCGAAAAATCAGTCTATTTCGTTCGGGAATATGCTCTGCTGAGACTACATTTGGCTTCACGGAATTCCTCTCCTACATAGACCGAAGTCTGCCCTAACCACTCCTGTTGGGGTCTTGCATTATGTTCTTACCTATGGCTATGGCTAGGACCTGGCTGGGACTTGCGTACTTGATTAAGTTTACGCGATGCCTACTCGACTACGGTGCATACATGTATGGGAGGCTTCCGTCTGTCTTGGACTTGGAGGAGAACCTCAAAAGTCAGAAAATGTTATAAAACTCCTGCAAACAGACAGATTTTTCTGTCTAGTCTTAGGCTAACTTTAAAGTTATGCGTTACAACAGGTCCAAAATGATAATTTTAAGAAAAGAAAGAAAATGGGTAATTAAATA
Source organism: Heliocidaris erythrogramma (assembly GCA_025617745.1). Lineage (NCBI taxonomy): Eukaryota > Metazoa > Echinodermata > Echinoidea > Camarodonta > Echinometridae > Heliocidaris > Heliocidaris erythrogramma. The sequence continues at coordinate 69,876,615 of CM046853.1, forward strand.
AGGCATCGTGGTTGAGGAAACCACCATTCAGTTTCACTCTGCACAGAAGCGCTTAGAGTTAGATCTAGTACTTACTGCGGCAGCCCGAACACATAGTGTTCGGGCTGCGATCAGCAGTCCTTTGATTGCTTGGATGTCTCTTAATTACGAGGTCGTTTGTCAAAATGATAGCCATGAAACATGACATGCTCCAATATAATACAGACAAGAAGGGAGGATTATGAATATTCATTAGACGAGTGGGCTCGAGCGAGAGCGCTCGAGATCGGCGGATCAGTGGATATATGAATATTCATTATTCCTGTGACGAAAACTATGGCGTCATTGTAATAAATATTCATAGGCGCATGCGCAAGTGCCTATTTTCGTTAAAAGCGACATTCATCGATTCTACACATTTTTTAGGAAAAGCTGATTTGCGGAATTTCTGTTTAGGTAACTAAGTGGCATCGTATATCAACGACCTTCAATATGTCAGTGATGTTTTATCTGCCACATTATTCGCCGATGATACAAGTCTATTTTTATCTGGGAAGGATCCTATCCAATTAAATGATACTTTAAATAATGAAATGAATAAAATAAAGCAATGGTTTCTAGCTAATAGGCTTCAAATAAACGTCAATAAAACTTCTTTAATGATTTTTAAAACAAAAAATAAGAAAGTCGAAGACAACACAATAAAATTGTACATTAATGATACTGAAATTAAAAAGGTGCCGTTTACGAAATTTTTAGGTGTAATTATCGATGAACATCTGAGTTGGAAAGAACATGTAAATCACATCACAAATAATATTTCTAAGTTTATTGGAATCCTGAACAGACTGAAAAGTGATTTACCTTTGCGCATTCTTGTCAAATTATATAATACTATGATATTACCACACTTAAGTTATTGCAATATTATATGGGGTAACTGTGCAATTTACTTAATGCAGCAACTTTTTCTGTTACAAAAGCGGCACTACGAGTTACAACTAATTCGTCATACTTGGCTCATACAAACAGATTATTCTTAAAGTTGAAGATTCTGAAGATTTATGATTTATACACTTTTCAAATTGCATCATTTATGTTTTCTTATCATAGAAATATTTTGCCGGATATATTCAATAATTATTTTATTTATAATAGTAATATAAGCAAATATTCAACAAGAAACGCCAATAAATTATACATCCCCTTCTACCGTTACAGTTTCTCAAGAACAGTTGTAAGTTATAATGGACCGACTGTGTGGAACAATATGCCATCAGTATTTAAACAATGTCCTTCGCTGCAATCTTTTAAAAGAAAATACAAAAATTACCTTCCGAACTATCAATCCACTTAAATACCAAACTTGCCTGCTATTTTGTGTAATCCTATGTTATTTGTTTGTTACTTTTTTCGTTCTTGTATTGTTACTTATGTTTTATGCCAGTGTTTATGTCAATACGGGGGGTAGCCTTGACAGGTCAATGGCCTTTGCTACCCCCTCACATCCACATCATCACTGGCCATTATATTAGGCCTATTCATTTCTCTCGTATCATTTATTTTTGATATATATTCTTGCATTGTTGTTAATTCCCTTATGTTGTTTATCTCTGATTGTATGCATGTATTGTTATAAACTTTTTAAAGAGATGTGAAATAAAATGAATTGAATTGAATAATTCCAAAAAATAACTTATAGGGTGCGCGCCCCGGTATTCGGTCACTTTCCAGAATTCGGTCACGCAGCTCTTTGAACAGCTGTGAAGAACTCATGAATAATTTTTGAGGCTCGAAACCTGTACATAACAGACACATGAACAAGGTACCTCTAATGTTGAAAGCAATTCAGGTCAGACGCCCTGGAAAAGATCTCCAAATACCCTCGAAACTGGTCAGTGTTACCCAAGTTTCCGCACTTCCGGGTTCCGTTAGCGCGTGAGTTAACACGCATAGCCATATGTAGACGCCTATGGTGAAATAACTATGTGTGCAGGTGCAATGAATTTAGTATGTGTGTGAAGAGGAGCTTCCGGGTCTTCCCTCTATCGCAGCGAATTTGCAAATGGCGATCTCAGCGATGAGCAAGAGAATATATACCTCACCCCTGCCAGTGAGATGGCGCTCTTCCAGTATTCGGTCAGGCAACATTGAGTGCCTTGCGCCAACGCGCTTTGTGTGCAACTTGTCGCTTTGCGCTTCGCCGACGCGCTTTGCTCTTTTTAGAAATACATTTTGTTCATTATTTCTGACCCTAGATCTTCGATTTGTGGATTTTAATGGATAAAAATTCTCATACATTTAATTATGAATATATAGAAGCCACAGAAATTGCCTAAAAACGCAGAAATATGACAAAAATGGTTATATAACTCTCCCGAGATGCAGCGCACCATCGCGTGACCGAATTGTGGGCGGCGCCGACCGAATACTGGGCGGAAAACTTCTCCTTCTTCTGTCGGCGATATTTTTTGGGGTAAGTTTCCATGTTTTAAATTATTTTGATAATTATTTAAAGGACAATTTTGCGGTTCTTTTGATGGTAGATTGTCAATTTAAAGAGATAGGTATTCATATCCGTGACCGAATTCTGGAAAGTGACCGAATACCGGGCCGCGCACCCTATGGCCATATTTTCAATGGTCATTTGAACATTGGTAAATTGTGAGACCCACCGAATCGTACTGGTTTCACTTTCACGGGGCTAGATCTATTAATAATACTAGACTCTGCACTTTCATCAGTGTTCATGTCTCATGACTTTGCATGCTAACGAAGAGCAGTTTCCTCAACCACGCATGATATTGATATAGCCTAAGTTAAATAAACCGATAAATGAACGCAGATGATATTAAACAACAAAAACATTCAAAATGGTTCCAAGCAGGAAAATAGAGTCGCCGCGTCCATATCTGAATGATCGACGCGCTATGCACGAGTGCTCCTTCTGAATCTGCATGCAGCCTGGCATGCCTGGCCTGCCTGGGCCTGGGGCTGGGAACGTTGCGTGTGTTTCTCCCGAACTTTTACCCGTCCAATCGTGATGTTTTCTAATAAAAAAACGAACGCATCTTTAAAAAAAAAGCTGCACAAGTATGTTATTAACTGAAATAATGTGATCAGAAATTATTCGAATAGCAAATTTAGATAAAAACAAACAACTTACCTAATTTTTAGAGTGCCGGTGTTCTTTGCACACAGAGTCTACGTACACACGTGTAAAGTAACGGTACTACAGTTGAAGTAAGAGACCGAATCAGACCATTAAGGTTTAGCATAGTTGTGCAATTTTACTAAAGTACTTGTAAACCCCACCTAATATCGAGTCTTGGTACTTTTATGTTGTAATCATTGGCAATATCAACCATCGAATTATTATCGTTTTGTGATTTACAACTGATTTCATCATCTTTCATTGAACATATCTAGTAACTTCAGTTTGGAGCTTTAAATCTATGGTAGCCTCAATGTGCATACCTACCAATTATCGATGCTACCGATGTACATTTGTCATGGAAAAAATGGAAGGCCATTTCTGTTTTAAACAATGTAAAAATGCAATTTTTAGAACTGAAAAATGTGTCTGTATCTGATGCCAGAGTTTATTCATGACAATTACAAATTCATCACAGTTACAAACCTCTTCCATTACACAACAAAATATAAATGGAGAGGAGACACTGCTGACTGAAGTTTAAACACCTCTTTGTTCCAACACCTGCAGCTCTGACAAATTCATGTTTGCTATATCATACGCTATGTGACTTACGGCTTAAGCATGGGTCATATTTGATGGGGAACAAGATTTTTCATTAAAGATACACCCTAGATTTGCTCTACTATTAAAAGACACAAGCATACTCTCACACACACACACACACACCACATAGTAGCGTGTACCTTTAATTGAAAATCTTATCGTTAACAGACATGAGCATACTCTCACATACACACATATCGTGGGGAATTGAAAATCTCGCTATCCTATGTATCAGTCATATGTGACCCAACGAGCTTTTTAACCCCTTCCATGCCACCTGATTTTTGAGCAATTGTCAAAAATGAACTTTCAAGAGGCAGTTACTAATTTTCAATTCGTTTTTTCTTGAGTAAACTGGGCAAAGATATATTCCATAGGAATACACATTATATTGAAGGCACCGGTTCCTGAGTGAGGAAAAATTTTCAAGCCATTCTGAGCCTAAACAAAATGTTCAACACTCCATTTGGGTGGGATTTGCCGCCCACGGCAGGGGTTAAAGAGAGCCTTCCCTGGCTTGACATTCGTTTTGATAAAAGCAGTGAAATATTAGAAACTGACAAGTGACACAGCAGTCTGCATGAGGAAATCCAATAAAGGATTAAAAAATAACGTTCTCAATTCGTGAACAATAAAATTCAAAATCACATCTTTGTGATTAACCTGGCGAGCAGCTCTCCATTGTCGATTACTAGAAATTTCATATGCCATAAATTTCCATTTTCTCTTCAAAGAAAAAGTTCTGTGACCCAGATACTTGTATATCACTGGACACTGATTTTATACAACCCCTCTCCAAACTATGTGTAGCTTTATTTTTCATCAACAACAAAGGATATAATTCTCAAGACAAAAAAATTAGAACTGCTCACGAGGGAAATCACAAAGTTTCCCATTGCTTTCTTTTCTTTTAAATTCATAGCTCTCTTATCCTCCAAGTCTGTTATCAAACTTTCATTGATCAGTTTTACTCTTTGTTTCTGCTTTTATTGAAACCAACTTCATATCAGAGTGGACTTCTCTTTTAAATATTTTTGAATTACTCTATTTGCAAGCACTTCCTCAAACCCATAGCTTTTACCACATTTGATATCCCTAATTACCATGGACATGTGCAAAAATAAAACTTCCGGACACATCTTGATTGGAATGAAATCAAATCTATTACTAGAAATAAGTTACAGAATGAAGATCTCCATTTTAATATACACATGTATGTACAACATATCAATACAATTAGACAATATCATGAACATATCAATTAACCCATGGTTTGTGTGAGAAAGTATTAGATAGAGAAAGAAAGAAAGAGAGAGAGAGAGAGAGAGAGAAAGAAAGAAGAGCATAATTTATAAGCTGCAAAGACTGAAGAAAATAATGATATAAAAATTCTTATTCAACCTATTTTACACGCACATGTACCTTTACTTTGAAAAGTCTGATTAAACAAAAAAAAGTGTTACATAGAATGTCATACATTTATACCCCCTTCCCCCACAAAAATATTGAGTGAAATTTATGGCAGGTTAAATGAATTTTAATATTTAAAAAAATATATAATAATTCAGATGATATATCACTCTCAAGTGAGTAAGTTTCAAAATCACTCTAATCTTAAGGCTTTGATGCAGGGTGGTGTGGAGCCAACCATTGAATGAAACATTTCTGTTGGGAAATCTTGAATTTTGTCTGCAAATCTTTAATTTCTAATCCTGTCATCATAAATAAAAAGTAATAATCTCTAATCATCTTTTCTTTTTTCTTGTCTGCTAATTTGGTCTGACATCCATATTCATAATGGTTTATCAACACCCATCTGTAAGCATCATAAAGTAGAAAAATAAAATTTACAAAGATCAGATAAATAGTGAATGAAATCAACATTCAATGACAGAAGTTTTTAACATTATACATTAAAAAAGGCAAACTACATACAAGCAAATTCTTGTCAACTGAAATTCAAAATTTAGTAAATATAATAATTATTAACAAGAAATGAAAAAGAAAAAAGGGGGAGTCTACTGGTAAATAAACCTTACATGAAGTTAATATCGATATATATATATTTTTGTATTGCATTCATATCAACAGCATTAAGTTTAATGCCAGGAATGAATTACATATCACAACCTTGAAGAATTCAATATAATGACAGAAAAAAAATGACAGAAAAAAAAATATATCCCTTTCGTACCCCCTAAATTAATAAACTTCAAGATTTAGATATTCAAATATATTTATAAATTTAATATACATTGAAATATAAATTCTATATCAATATATATTAAAAGTATAATTTACAACAAAATAGTGATATACAATATTCTCTTCAAAATAATTTTTGAAGAGAATATTGTAACATACATGTATGTATCTGTTGTTTCGTCAAGTTAGCCTCAAGTTTTTGAGTTTACTAACAAGACGTCATTAACAGATACTTCAACAAATTCAATAGACCACTCAGAAATATCAACAAATAAAATTCTTTACCAAACATGTACATATTCTAACAATTATCTGAATAAATATATAACTGCTTAAAACTAAACTGAGATTATTATTGCATTTTTGCTTGCTCATATTGAACAATGTACCTACGCAAATCATAACCTTGGTCGCTTGAACCATTGCCGTTATTACTACTCTCATTACAAAGTAAGCTAATGCATTTCCAAGAACACACTTGTATTAAGTTTCAAGCTTATTTAGGAATACTTTCTATTGTATGTGTATGGCCAGTTTAAACTCACAATATTTGCAGCACAACCAAAACAAAAATCAAATTAAATTGATAGATTTTTCACAATGATCATTAATTAAAAAATGCAGATAGCATTGGCACATATCAGTCACCCTTTGTAGTGTAAGTTTGATAACACAGACACATGTAATTCTTACCTGTTCAATGAAAAGAAATGGGCATAATGCTGAGATTGAACTATTTTTTCCTGAGTTTTAGGTACAGCACAATCTAAAGCTAATGGGATAATAACAGCAAACTATACACTGGTAAGATTGGAAATGATAAGAATTGTTCTATGTACAAACAACAGCAACAAGCCATCTGTGACTGGAAGACTCAATGACCATCTGAATGAATTTTGCGTTGTTGATATTTCTGGTGGTGTCCAAGGCCTACTCCTTGCATCTAGCCAAGGAGAAGGCATTTACCTGTAAGGGACAGACAAAGAGAGATGAGGAAATTTGTAACGTACTTAGACTCAGAATATAAATGTTTCATAAGTAAGACTTGCAGCACAAGCGGAATAGTTGTAATTTCCCAAAATAAGAAGCATTCCAGTCTATCATTATGTAGAAAAGAAAGTGCCTTCCATTTGAATTCAGCCTCCAGATTCAGATTTAACCTTACAAATTTTGTACTCCATATCACCATGGCCCGTATATCTTAATTCATATATTGGTGATCCAGGAATAAAATGATAGGTTCCCTTATCACGGCTGCCCACTAGGGCCCCGTTTCATAAAACTTATTATCAACTTAACAAACAACTGCCACATATCTATGACAAATTTGCTCACAGCCAATCAAATGCAAGTATTTCAGTAGCTTATAAATGTTATTCTAACTTGTCATAGATATCAAGTTTTATGAAACGGGCCCAGATGTCATTCCATGGGGACAAACAAGGATATTCAGGCATACAACAGGCTCAGTCATAGTCTCTAGTCAAAGACACAACTTATTGACTTTGCCACTGGGGTGCAAGTGTTAAGCACAAGGTTTTGGATTTGTATTTTTTTTTTTTTAATGTTGACAAAACAATCATCAAATTTAAACATCCACAGAATCTGTATCTAGAGCATTGGCCTGACATCTTGTGGACAGAAGAATAATTTTATTATTCGCTGGTTACTTTAGCATGAATTCTTTTTGAATCAAACAAATCCATTGGCAAATAGTAATATTGATGCCTTATGAGTTGCAGCATTATTCACCTTCCTCATCCACCCCCTGCAGCAGGTGGTGGAGCTGGTCCTGATCCTCTGCCTCCAAATCCTCCCATCTGTCTCCTTGGTGGGGAAGGGGGTCCACCGGGTCTGCAGGTGTGATACGAATAATTAAGCATTAAAACTGAACACTGACAACTTTGACAACTGCCAATATTTAACAAAGAAATGCAAAGTGCAACACATTCTAAATTTTCGGACAGTTTGGTCATGATTGGTTGTTTATAGGATTGAATTAAGCTTGTTTAATCACATGAATGATTTGATTAAGTTTTCACCACTCATGATTAACCCCTACCTTGCCGTGGGCGGCAAATCCCGCCCCAAAATTGGAGTGTTGAACATTTTGTTTAGGCTCGGAATGGCTTGAAAATTTTTCCTCATACAGAAATATGTGCCTCCAACATAATGTTTATTCCTATGCAATATATTTTTGCCTAGTTTGCTCAAGAAAAAAACTCATTGAAAGTTAATAATTTAACTCTTGAAAGTTCATTTTTGAAAATTGCTCAAAAATCTGGTGGCATGGAAGGGGTTAAGTAATTTTGCTCTACATGATAACACTTGATCAATTTCGTCTACCAGTAAATGTTCTGGTCATTTATGTCACATTTAATTCCCCTAATTTTGAGCATTGGAATGCTTGATGCTTAGTTTTGGTTATCTTAAGACAGGTAACCCTAAAAATCTGTAGTAAACTGTTTTGAGCCATGGATACAATTTGATTTAAAATTCTGTGATACAACTAATCATCATCCTACCATCCTCAAATTTGGCTGTACATAAACATAATATACAATATAGACGTAATAATGATAAAAGAATCCTCCATCTCTTTCTAACACATAAAATATATAGGCTTTCAAGACTCACCCTCTCCTGTTGCCGGTAAGGCCTTGTCTGTAGTCTGTAGAGTATCCGGTTCCTTTACTTGTTAACTCAGGCTGCAGTTTCATGGAAGAAAATAACAATTAAATTAGGGAAACATAATCAAAAATATGATCTTGAAAGACAGATTTCATCAATGTAGATAAGCAAACCTAAAACAAGTGTAAATATGGTACAGATGGTCATTTGTAAAACTCTTTCCTATATAATGACAACATTCACTATAAGAATAAAATCAAATGATGTTACTTAAAGACAAAAAGGAGAGATAAAAGGAAGACAAATAAATATCTACTATTTAGAAAGAAGGAGTTTGAAGAGGAATACAAAGCTTAACAGTTGTACTAGATTCCTAATGAATTTATTTATAATTCCTAATTAAATTTATTTATAATTCACCAAAGGTTCTTCATAAATTTATTGGGTGGGCGAGAAATACATTTGAAGCAATGTTGGCAAAAACTGAATAAAACAAAACACTTACCGAAAACATTGTTCTGAAACTAAGATCAAAATGAGAAGAGAGAAAAATATAAATACTTTAATTCACAGAGAAATACATATCTGCCTTATAAAGGTGTATCATATTTCACCATCTTAACCCTATTATAAAGCAACAGAAAACGCATTCAGGTGATTCAGCATAGTAAACTGGATCCTTTAAATACTAAGACCCCTGTTACACCGGAATCCTAAGGAGTCTCAGGGGCGCCCCGAGACTAGTATTGGGTAGGTTCCAAATCCGGTGTAAACGGACGAAACCTACCCGAGACCACTTCTGAGCAAACCAGTCTCTGACTAGCTAGCGATGTGGTCTGAGACTGGTTCGGGGGCGCCGAGACTCCTTAGGATCCGGTGTAAACGCTAACCTACTCGAGACTGGTTTGTGCACTGCTAACACGTTTGGAATGATTGCATCATTGCAAACACATCGCGCGCTAAATACAGTATAGTAGTATACGATTGTACTCAGAGTTGTTAGTTTTGTTGGGACTGATAGGAGTTCAATTGTTTTTGACTTGGCATTTTATCATCAAAAAAGTATCCTTTTGCTAGATTCTTTTCAAATATGTCCATAAAACTAACCATTGATAGGTTTTTTTACATCTAGGACACCCACAACGTCTGCAAACAGAAAATCTCGAAACCTGTCTCGGGTAGCTTTGCGTAAGTTGGTGTAAACGCTCAAAAAGCAGTCTCGGGGCGCCCCCAAGACTCCTTACGATTTCGGTGTAACAGGGATCTAAAAATTTGGGTCAGCTTTTTAGAAACCAGTCTCAGGGCGCCCCAAGACTGGTCTTGGGTAGGTATTCCGGTGTAACAGGGGTCATAGATTCCACTTGGACTGTCTGACACCCATCTGTTAATATAAAAATTAGATCAATAAGGAGACTTGTCTAAATTTCCATATCTGCTTTCTCCTCAGTCTGTTATGTCCCTCCATTAAAACAAGGGAAATGCCCAGGGCAGTCTCACCTACATTGCACAATCATTGGGGCACAATTTTCACTTGGTGAAAAAATCAAAGGTTGGGGCCTCTAAGGGGTGCTGCAGCTGAGCCCCCATCTGGTCCAGGTACCCCCATTTGTACAACTTAAATCCCTTCAACTAAGACTTATTGGATGGTGAAGTTTATTTGAAATCAGGCTGTGTGTTTTAAAGCAGCAGAATATATGTACATGAAATAATTGCCAGTGGGACACTTTTAGGCTACTGCCCCTCCATTAGACCCCTTGAAGATAATGATCTACATGTAAATACATTGTACTTGAAAACTTAAAGTCTCCTCCCCCTAAGAATAATTCCTACTTAGATTGGTTACAATCTACATGTAGCAATTGGTTTTACAAAAGAAGATTGATACCAAGTTTCAAAGAATTTGAACAAATACTTTTGAAATAAAATAATAATTCAAAAACATAACCTCAATTGAACTAAATTGACCTAAACTGATCTTTGACCTTGACTTTTGACCAGAAATTTGTTCCGCATTTTTTGTGATACTCTACAACCTTTGTGTGCAAGTTTCATGGAAATTGAACATACAGTATATACATTTGAAATGAGAACATCTCCAAATTTGATGTCGCCGTCAGAAAAGCGGCGCCTATGCCTCGCTTTTTGCTTACGCAGGCGAGACAAGAATAGACAAGAAGCCTGTAGTATGCACACTACAGGGGTCCTTGCAACAAGCTTCAAATTTTAGACTGAATTATTAGTGGCCAAAGGGGACTGTAGTGTGAATCAATTTTAAATCATTAGTATTTAGAAGGAAGAGATAAAGACTTACAAAAGCACTACAAAGTTCACAATTCCCCAAAAGAGCTCCGGAATGAATGACAGTCGCCATGGTGACCTGGAGTCCAAGACCTGCCCTAAAGATAAAAAGGGGATGAAATGGACATCATCATTCTCATGTAGTTATATTAATTACAACTTCTGCATAATAATTGAATACATTGGGCATTATAAACCAAAATAACAATTTTTCTCCTGTATTTTCTTCCTATATATTTTTCCACTTTGAAATTTGACTAACTTCTTCATTTTCTTCTTCTTTATCAACAGCAACAGGCTGCTTGTTTTCGAAAATATGATACAGTGGATTGTCAGGCTCATGCAGTCCTGTCAGTGTAGGCTTTAATAGTTCTGGCATATATACATGTAGAGGAGCGTATTGTATGGATTTGGTGGATGAAGTGGAGAGCAAGGATTGTTAGGGAGTTAGATGCTGAATGGGAGAGGGAGAGGTTCATAAAGGCCTGCGTGTTGTCTTTATCTAGGGTCTCTGATATTTCTACTTCTGGGATATGGTGGTTGGCCTTTCTAATAAAGGTGGACTGTTGGGAATATAGGATGGGGGACGAAGAGACAAAGTGAGGGACGTATTCCTCATCCTCTTGACATAGGGGGCTTGTTGCATTGTGCGTTCTGCCAATTTTTGGTTAGTCTGGGTGAGGGGTTGAACTCTGGCGACCTGTGCCTTCCATAAGTGAGGGGCTAGTTCAAAGGGGTAGAGCAACTTCGATGAAGGAAGATGTACCAAGCCTTTCCACAGGGAGAGCTTATCCTTGGAGGTTATGGCATTGGATACATCAACATGAACTACATGATGGACTGCCTTCTTCACCAGAGCCTTCCATGTTCTAACAGAAGACATCACAATCAATAAGAAATCCTCTAGTATAGAATAATAAAACTCCAATCATTGATTCAATAAAAGCAGAAAAGGAAAAGAAACTGGGGCCTGTTTCTCAAAACCAACAACAAGACAGTCATAACACCTTCCTTACAAGGAGAGGCTTAATGCCGGAACTTGCCATCCCTGGAGTACAGAAGAGAGAGAGGAGACATGATTCAGGTGTACAAGATCATCCATGAACACGACAGACTTAACCCTGACCACTTCTTTCAACTAGCCGACACAACCACAAGAGGGCACAGGTTCAAGCTTGCAAAGCTTACCGTAATTGCAGGACTAATGTAAGAAGAGATGCATTTAGTCAGAGTGGTCAATGACTGGAACTCTCTTCCAATGCATGTAGTTGAGGCTCCCACTATAGACACCTTCAAAATCGGGCTTGATCATCACTGGAAAGAGCAGCAGAATGATTCTCAATACTCTCATTAACCTGTGTACTCGTGAGACATTAGCATTCAAGATACCACCTCTTGCCCCACTGCCTCCTCGTCCTATCAACTTTAACTTCATCACATGAAATATAGAATGTAACTGAAAAGAATATAGACCTGGAAGCTCGACTGCTGCTTCAGCATTCTTCCAGTATTTGCGGTAAAGGTAGACGGTAAAGGTAAATAATTTTGTCCGCCAACTACAGAGATGTCTATGATCTTCATAAACTGTTTCATAAAGAGCTTACTAGCTAAACATCTCGTAATATCGATACTATTGGCCAGAATAGGAGCTGACACTTAACCTTGGTTGCAATTACACTATATTTTTAAAAGATAAATTTAACTCAAAGCAAAGTCTGCAAATATTTGAATGAATTAGGAAATAAAAGAAAATCAAAAATAAATGATTTAATATTTTCTAAAGAGAAAATGGAAATTTATGATTTTTAAAGGACATAGCAAATGGGAGAGGAGCTCCCAAGATATACGTCACAGAGTTGCCAATTTGTGTTTAAAGCTAACATTTAACAAATTCATAGTGACGAAGCTTTTCGACCTGCACTCATCGGGTCACAACGCAGGAATGAGAGAATACAAGAAAATACAAAAGTCAAGGAAGGGTGTGTACAGCGATGCGGATATGATCCGGGCACGCTAAAATAATCGAAGTGCTTGTACAAACTCCTTTTGTCGGCACAATAGCGGATATCTCACTATTTCACTATTGCATTAATATTTTTATTTTAATTTTCTGCTTCTAATATACCAACTTTATATGAGGGTGGACTTTCCCTTTAAGTTTAACTTTTAAGTTGTCCCTGCAAAATTCTCTCCATGTGACTTTTGTGAGTCTTGATTGTGACAGGTCAAATGGGCAAGACTGCGATTTGGAGGTGACCGAGTAACGAGAATGTCATTTAGGTTTTCCGGAATTTTCCTCATTTCTGATAACTTTTTTTGTCATATCAATCATCATCTTTTGATCTGACAAAAATGAACCGAAATGGGAAAAAGTCCGGAAAACTTACACAACGTTCCTGTTACTGTCACCTGTCACCTGTCACCTCAATGGCGCAAAGCCTTGCCCATTTGACCCGTCACAATCAGGACTCACAAAGTCACATGGAGAGAATTTTGCAGGGACAACTTAAAAGTTAAACTTAAAGGGAAAGTCCACCTGATATAAGGTTAGTATAATAGAACCAGAAAATTAAAATAATTAATGCAATAGCGAAATAGTGAGAAATGAGGAAATTTTGAAGTGTTAATCAAACACCAAGTGGCAAGTCTCTTGCCCATTTTATTTTTACCTGTGTCATGTCACAATCACAACTCACAAAAGTCACATGGAGAGAATTTTGCAGGGACAACCCATCGTGGTTGAGGAAACCACTCGTTCCTTAGGCTTAGGCTTAGCCACATTAGCACAAAAAAATAAAAGTGCTGAGTCTAATTAGTCTAGACTCTAGTAAGTATGGTGGACGGGCACGGGAATGAGGAAACCAATGCGTGTAACGCAATAAACTTTATAAAGCGTTTCTGTGCGGAGTGAATGATTGTTTCCTCAACCACGATAATGCCATCATATCCATGAATCATGACATGCCACGCAATGAACAGATGAATGCAAATCAATCTATTTCAATCAATCAATCATGTCAATACAAAACCAATGATGACGTCTTGATGAATGACAACACACAGATCATTTCTATTTTATTCTAATTCTAGACACGACTAGACCAAATTGCTGGTCTCACTCTCAGTCTCACTCAGTCACTGCACTGCCTCACTCTGTCTCACTTTGACTCTCACTGCACTCTCACTTAAAAGTAACCTTACCACTTTGGGAGAGGTATGGCATCTTTGGATCGGATGACTTTCGGGTGTTCAGGCACTGGAAAAAGCAGAGTCATGAAAAGGGCATAAAATTGTAAGCCCGCTTGCAAGTACAGTGCAACTTAACTGCAAGCGTCAGGATAAACTAGCTACAGTACAGGGATAGAATTTTCAATCAAGTCAACTCATGCCGCAATATTATGATTACGTGTACGCTATTTGCGCGAGCATAATTTCTTGCATATATGTAGTCATAAGCCCTATAGTGTGCGCGCGTACGTACCGTACGTACGGCGCTTTGGTTGCTGCCAGCGAGACCGATCAATCACCATGGCTGGAGCTATTAAAAAGGTGAAAAAAAATTGATATTTCTTCCCACAGTGTTGTTATGGCGCACTTGATATTGATCTGCAAATATATGGGCAATTTATCTACATTATAATGCAGTATTAGTGGAAATATTAATCCCTATATTTCATAAAATTTTGAGTTGAATATTACTGATGACTGACGTTAAAATGATAGTATGGGACTAGAGTAATAAAAATGGCAGATCAATGGAGATTAACTCCAGGCCCGCGCCCCAGGCAACTCCAGGGAGGCGCCCCAGGTAACTCCAGGGAGCTCCCTGGAGTTAGGCCCCAGGGAGCTCCACTGCAGCGGTGGAGCTCCCTGGAGTAAATAAATCATACACAAGCATTGTCGTGACTGTTGAGCTGAGCCTGAGGTGGAGCTAGACGTATTGACGAATGACGGCTTATCTCGAAAGGCATGAAAGGGTGCGGTGGGGAGCGTTCAACGCACCCTTTCTATACTTAAGTATATTATTATTAACCTCCACAAAGGACATGCTTTTAAAATTTAATATTTATTTAACTGGGGAGTTTTACAGTGCCCCCATGTCATCACAGCCCAGTTTGGCCGTCTTCTTTATTTGACCCCCAAAAATGCTCAATTTGTAACACTGGCAAATAACAACAAAAAAAAAACACCACACCCCAAAAAACATATCGATAAAAGGGGGAAAAAACAGTTTTCCTTCAGGCAGTTTCTTGCTGCAGTATTTGTATGTCCAACGATGGTGGAGATGTGCATTGCATATTGGGGGAGGCTATTTGTCACCACATCAGCAAGCAATGGTCATATTGACTCTTAGGTACACGCCATTGCCGACTGTGTAGTAACGCAGCCAACACACATCCCATACCTAAACTGCATCACTGTGCATTTTTGGCTATATTTAATTGAATATAATATATTACAGCTTACTTACATCCAAAGAATTATATTGAATAATAGATGATTAAAACTTACCAGGTTGTTTTGTGACCTTTGAAGAGGGTTTCCTGAAATTTTGGGTCCTTTTTGTCGATAACTGCTATCGAGACTGTCCCGTCAGCATCCAGTTTGTATTTTTCACGATTATGATGAAGGGAGCCCTCAGCGCTCGTAGTAGTACCGGCGCGATGGGTTCGTCGATCTGCTACGAAGACCTGAAAGGGCCAAACTGACGACGTAAAAAAATAAAAAATATTACGTACGTACGTAATAATTACTACGTACGTACGTAATATTTTTTATTTTTTTACGTCGTCAGTTTGGCCCTTTCAGGTCTTCGTAGAATAGCTTGTGTGCGTAACATTCTGCGTACGTATCTACGGTGCGTAACCATGTAGAGCGGCCTCACTAGTGCGCAACATTATTGAGAGCAGTCGTGATCCGTATGGAGATGTGGGTAACAAGTACCAAAAAGAGGGCTGTAAATGTAAGTTTTTATAACTTTCTACATTTTGTATCTTAACGAACTGATAACTTAAAATCTAAAGAATGATACTTAAGTATCAGTTTGCCCACAAAAACATCAATTTCAAACAAAATTACATCTGTATCCCCAATACCCAGTATACACACATGTATATGATTCTAATGGTCAATATGACCATTGCTTGCTGATGTGGTCATATTGACCATTAGGATCATATACATGTGTGTATACTGGGTATTGGGGATACAGATGTAATTTTGTTTGAAATGGAGGTTTTTGTGGGCAAACTGATACTTAAGTATCATTCTTTAGATTTTAAGTTATCAGTTCGTTAAGATACAAAATGTAGAAAGTTATAAAAACTTACATTTACAGCCCTCTTTTTGGTACTTGTTACCCACACCTCCATACGGATGACGACTGCTCTCAATATGTTGCGCACTAGTGAGGCCGCTCGACATGGTTACGCACCGTAGATACGTACGCAGAATGTTACGCACACAAGCTATTCTACGAAGACCTGGAAGGGCCAAACTGACGACGTAAAAAAATTAAAAATATTACATACGTACGTAGTAATTATTACGTACGTTTGTAATATTTTTTATTTTTTTACGTCGTCAGTTTGGCCCTTTCAGGTCTTCGTAGCAGATCGACGAACCCATCGCGCCGGTACTACTACGAGCGCTGAGGGCTCCCTTCATCATAATCGTGAAAAATACAAACTGGATGCTGACGGGACAGTCTCGATAGCAGTTATCGACAAAAAGGACCCAAAATTTCAGGAAACCCTCTTCAAAGGTCACAAAACAACCTGGTAAGTTTTAATCATCTATTATTCAACATAAGTATTTGGATTTAAGTAAACTGCAATATATGAGTTTCAATTAAATATAGCCAAAAATGCACAGTGATGCAGTTTAGGTATGGGATGTGTGTTGGCTGCGTTACTACACAGTCGGCAATGGCGTGTACCTATGAGTGTTTGTCACCAAGGCACGCGAAGATGAAGGTACAGTAGCCCCATTGGAAAAACACTAATGCGTGGAATTGCCAATCCAAAAGTGGACAGATCACATGCTATCCACATAACTCCATTTACGTATGTGTTGCGTACGTATTGTATGAAGTTATAAATATATGGAAATCACTTATGAACTGCACATAATGCATACACAACTCATGTACGTAAAATGAGAAAGACGGAAAACCAGTGAATTTTTGCTCTTTTATTGATATGTGTTTTTTTTTGTTGCTTGCCAGTGTACTTGTGTACATATTGAGCACAATTTTTTGTCAAATAATGAAGATGGCCAAACTGGCCTGTCACATTATTGGGGCACTGTAAAAATCTTCAGTTAAAGCATGTCCGTTGTGCGAGGTTGATATAACCTTGTATAATTGTGAGTGGCTATGGGAGGCAAATCTTCCTGTTATGAAGGTACAGAGTGCAAGGTTATCTACAATAACCTTGCATATGTGTGACTTGTGAGTGGGCTTTAGCTGACGATCCGTCATCCTGGAGAGATCAGGCAAGTTATATGAAAGAGGGTTTTGTTCCAAGCCTTAGTTTGTGGCACCGAAGGGACAGTCGCATGGAGAAGGGTCCTGTGTTGGAACTGACCTTGGGAAGAGTGGAAAGTTGTTCAATAAAGGAGCAGCTGCTGGGAGTGGAGGTTGATCAGGCCTTTAAAAGGGAACTCTGATTCATTTGCTGCACTTTGGGGATCCCTAGGTGATATTTTTGAACAGGTTCTTCTGGGATGTGCTGTTTTGTGGGAGTTATAAGCTGAGGATGGATCAACTGGGATGGATGTCCCCATATGGCATATCTGTCTATTGCTGTTGACTTAAAACCTGAACAATTAAGGAAATTTTACTTGTCCATGCCACAAATGAATATTCTAAGAAGACTTATACCCATCAACATTTTTTGTTGCATATCATTTTTTAGAGTCTCCAAAGGTAATATCTTTATAGAATTTGCAGATGTCACTCTTCAAAGCTCTTTATTCATCAGTCATCACGGTGTTGTAAATAACCTAATAATCTAATACAGTTTGTAATCTTAATTTAATGTTCTCATCTTTTATAGACAACTGGTTTGGTTGGACTTGCAGTGGAGGCTAAACCTGATGAGGTATGTTTTTGAATTTAATTTCAGATTAGATTTTATTTACGGCTTAATGCTCACAATAAACAATAGGCCAGAAGAATGAATTGTTTTTTCCTGTCACTCCAATTTCCATTTGCCAGTACATTTTCCTTTTTCTTCTTAGAATCCTGTATGAAGCACTCCATGAAACATTACTTAATTTACAGTACATGTACATGTACTGTAGTGGTCGTGAAATCAATTTGAAAGCTGGCATTAAAGTAAATCCACTTGTAGTTCAAACTTGGAAATGAATGTTTTCTTAGCAGATAAAAGGAAAGACTAACACATTGTGTCATACAGAATTTTAGTTGTTATAAAAATGAACTTTTGATATAATTTCGAGTAATTTTTGTTGATGTTTCTAGATGTTAATTCATGTTGAAGAATATTATTTGTCAATCTCACAATTTTTACACACTAGTTTAGATTATAAGTAACATATATGTAAAGGTTGTGTTTTGCTCCTTTTTTGTTGTTGTTGTTACTACAGAAATTGAAGATATTATATAGTAAGATCATAGCTGCTGTGCAGCAGATGCCAAAAGAGGCATCATACAGACAGTACACTGAGCAGATCATCAATGACAGGCTTTCTGTAGTACAATCAGTAAGTTTGCAGCATTTGTTTTTACTAGCAAATACCATTAGTGACAATGTTTTTGCATTTGAGAAGGTTCCATAAGCAAATACATGTGTATATTGTCTTAGTTTTGAAATGATGTGAAGAAAAGCAATACATACATATTTTCTCCAGATGTTTATAAGGCCTGTTGTTCTATTGCACTGTTGTACAAAAAAACAACAACAATGAAGACTTATTCCCCCATTTTATGTTCATAGTTTCTTTATTATTATCATTATCATTGTTTCATCTGCTTCACATAAAGTAAATGTGCATAGAATTCATGACAGCATTGATTGGATCTAAAATAAGAATCTGATCCTTTTTTGAATTTCTGACACAACAAAAGTGTAATGTACCCTTATTCTTAGTTGTTTGTAAGAAATCGCTTATTTGAAATGTACATGTACATTTATTAACATCTAAGTCATTGAAGATAATCACCAGTATAACCAGGTAATCTTGAAGTTTTATTTGCATTGTCTATATGATATGAATTATGAATTAAGGTATTAGTGTTATGTTATTTTGAAAATATTACTTCTGTAATATAATCAAATTTATGTTTATATATGTTAATAATGAAAATTACTTTCTATATCTTTTAGGAAAGTGAAGTCCAGAAAGTAGAGCAAAAGCTCAATGCAGGCCAAATAGAAGAAGTTGTCCTACAGGTAAATGTAATCCATGTGTACAAATTGCCAGTAAATGTTGTTTTTAATTGCCTAATTACTGCGTTTTACAAGTACATCTGATGAATTTGTAGTTATGAACTACATGTACATGTGTATGTCTCCCTCCCTTGCTAATCAGTAACTTGTTTTCTTTTTGTATATGAATGGTATTTACATGTACAGTAATTAGGAATTTTCTGTTAGATGTAGGCCATGGTGTCTGTTTTCATTTCATTTCCAATGGAATATGACAGAAACTTATAACTGAGGTGGTAGTTTTGTATTTTACAAACTTCTTACTCATGCTCATGTACATGTACCTCACTTTAACTGCATTATCTGACATTGCTGTTCAGTGTAGGTAGGAGCAGAGCTAATTAATTTTTTGGTGCATTCACATTGATTCTACATTTTACATTGCTGTTGCTCGTCTACTACATACGTTGATTGTACATGTATTTTGTAACCATACATGTTTACCTTAATGAAGTAATTTTAGTTACGGTTATTGAAATGTTAAGAAAATTTCTGAATACATCTATCATGTTGTTCTAATTATTGTCATTACATTAATTTCAATTCTGATATCACTATATGATTATTGTACCTTAAGTTGATATGTTTATAAATTATGTTTACTTTGTTAAGCGCATAGAGACAATTTTGTATTTTCCGCTATATAAGCATCTTATTATTATTATTATTATTAACCTTGTTGCTTTATCCAATGTAGGCAGAAGCAGAGCTGTCACTTGCAAGGAAGATGGCAGACTGGAAGGCTTGGGAACCCCTTCGAGGAGATGCTCCCCCAGGACAATGGAAGTGGCCATGAACTTATATTTGTACAGCAGAATGATTGAAAATTATAATAGGATGTAATGAGAGGCCTATGTCTTTTGTGGTGTTTGTTACACACTTGTTTTGGGAGGGGTTCTGCATGTACACCACATGTAGTCAGCTTGGTTTTGTCAAAGGGTATGATTTTAGTCATTTTACGTGTTTGACTTGATGGAAAGCTTCACAATAATTGATTTATTGTTAATTTTTAGAGATAAAAATTTTGCTCAAAAGCTTTGATCAACATTGGAAGGTGAAATATTTCACTTATGCTTGGAAGTAATGCACAAGAAGTTTACTTTTATTCACAAAATTTTTAGCCCGATCCTCTTCTACCTCTATCATTAAATAGGGTGTTCTGTCAATTATGCATGTTGTCTTATACTTGGCACTTGGAAACAAATATTCTGAGAACAGAAACAACAAGTATGCAAGTGTTCTAATGGAATACCATATTTATTCATTGAAAATATTCATTTACTGATAATGAGCTTGCCAAGTTGATGAATTATCCAAATAATCATTGCATAATGTTGTACAGTTTTCTAGAACATTAAACCTGCTTCTAATAACTAAATGGAAACAATTATCTTGGGTAATCATTTGCTTTTGGTAGTACTCTGCCTTTAGCTTGACAAGACGGAGTAACCTCGCTAGTCATAAGGACCGCTATTCATAAGGACCACTTATTCATAAGGACTGCTATCCATAACGCGTGACTTTATGAATAGCGGTCCTAAATATCGTACAAACCATAGACAAATTACCTCGCTATTCATAAGGACCTCCAATCATTAGGACCACTATTCATAACTATTCATAAGGACCGCTATTCATAACGCATGTTAAATGAATAGCGGTCCTTATGAATAACGAGCGGACCCCGACAAGACAGCATCGTTGATCATCATCTCTCTAAAGACTTGTGGCCTCAGATATTTTTGTGCTTGGACTTCATCATCTTCTGATATAGAATTACATGGAATCTTTAGTAACAGTGAACAGTGTTTTACACTTTGAAAATATGGTGGTACTCAATTAATACATACTGTATCATCAGATTATGAAGTCCTCTTGAATATGACAATTTATGTGTATCGCAGACTGTGAATACATTCTTTGCAGTGTATATGAAAAGATAATAAAAATTATGTTCATCAACAGTTGTGTGATCTTGATATATTCATTATAATGATCTTCCTTCAGCATATGCCTGTACATGTACTGTAAATTCGAAAATATGACAATCATTGGAATTGTCAAAGGACATTTGGTCTAAGACTTGTATTGTTATATTCCAATTGAACATGCATTGATATGAAGAAGGATTATTACTGGTAAGGGGAAAGATAGATTTGATGATGAGCATTCTTTGAATTTGGTCCAATTGTTACCATATTACTAAATAAGCAGAGAATTTCCCATTTGAAACTGGTTTTATTTAGTTGGCCTCAAGTAAATTTGAATGTTGGTTCTTCTCTCGCATGGCGTTTTGCAGCTAAAGTGACAAATCCAAATTTGTGAGCCAGGCAAGGGTGTGGGCCAGGCCAGGTAATGTTGATTTCAGAAAGCTATTCCGAAGTTATTTTTGGTGTCCATTTGGGGTTCATGTGGGTGTGAATACTCTGGTGTCTTGGAGGTATGTGCCTTTGTGGCTTGGATCGGTGAACATTGTACTGAGTGGATGACCATTGCTGATTATCTCAAAACTCACTCCCATTTCACTGAAAGTCTGGACAAAAGTTTTGTTGCAAATTCATTTTTTCCCCCTCTTTTAACAGAATTTGTGTACCTAAACCTTCATAAGTTGAATAAGAGAAATAAATCTGAAATTTTTAGTGCAAATTGATTCATCATATTAAGAAGTGTATAAAGCAATACTGTATATGATATTTTTTTAGCAGACTTTCTTTCTTTCATACCTTTACCATAGTCCTATAGTGACTGCTGTAACCCGTTCTTGCATGTACTTTTATTTTGTTCCTTCATCAACAGTCGAAAAAGGTACACTGAAAAAAAATCATTTCCTCGTACAAAACAAATGGTGGGTAGCTCAAACATGACGCCAGAGTAGTAGTAAGTTGCCAATTTGTGTTCGATGGCTTTTCCAAAACTCACAGATCTGATCCTGATTTCAAGGCAATTTATTTTATGATGGAGCTTCTCATTAAGATATAATACATCATTTTCCAAGATATATATGTCTATTTCCAAGATTTAAAAAAAAAATTCTATTATTACTCCAATAAGTGGACTTTACAACTTTATGTTTATACATGTATTTCCAAGATTTAAATACATGTATATGTACAAATGCTCAAAGGAAACAGATTGGGGGAGAGAGAGAGAAAAAAGGAATATAGAGGGCGATACATGTAAGTGATCAATTGCAGTGGAACCTCGTTATAAAGAACACTGTTATAACAAACTCATTATAACAAGGTAAGTTTCCTGGTCCCACTCCTTTATATTGTATTGTCTTTATTCCTGATACAGCAAGGTTTCAATATAACACAGATATTTCACAGGTCCTAAGGAGTTTGTTATAATGAGGTTCCACTGTATGGAGACGAGAGAGAGAGAGAGAGAGAGAGGGGGGGGGGGGGGGGGGGTGAGAGAGAACGATTGAATAGCAAGATGCCCATAATCATAAATAAATTTAAGTTTCCTGTACAGATAAATTAGGGGTCAGAACCCGTCATCTTAAACAGCACACTGCAGTGAAAACTCACTAAAACGAGGACCTTGGGACCATGAAAATTACATTGTTATACATTCAGGAATCTCCTTATATCAGTTTTTTAAAAAAGAGAGACTTTGGGACCAGGAAAATTACTTTGTTATATCGGGAATCTCGTTATAACAGAGCTCTTTTTACCGAGTTTCCACTGCATTCAATCATGTATTTCATACAAATAGAATAAAAATAATCAACTATATTTTGCACAATAAAGTTACATGAATATTTGACGTAACATTAAAAAAGTAACATCACAATACTATGGACAAAAATCATATACAATGCATTTAACTTAATAACAGAAATAGTAATGATACACCTGAAATTCTGCATGTGTGGTATGCAAGACAAGACTTTCAACTTAAAGAGTTTACAATTACAAGGAGATAAGAAGAATGAAGGGAAGATTCTGAAAGGAATACAACAGAAATATTGCATAGAAAGAATATCAAGCAATAGGGAGAGAATTATAAAGTGAAAAAGTTTAAACAAATCAGCTTGAAGGGTAGTGTACATAATGTATTATCCCTGCAGAGGCAGTATACTCAAATACCATTATACATGTATAGAAGAATCCAGTTTGAAATTCAATTGAAAATGAAAATGTGTGACACTACTTCGAAAGCCAAGCATTATAATATACGGTATCTATTTTTATATGTTTGCCTCAAATGTGTTATGCTATATATTCTAATATTGAATTTATCAATGCTGCCATTAATGTTTTAACAGGAAAGTAGAGAGTCTTAGCAGACCCCCACGAGGAATCATGTATCAATTGATTTGACACATACGGCTGTGAAATTAAGCTTTTCCATAATTTTCGTGTAAGCAATATTAATGTATGTCGTCTGCAAAAAATCATTGTTGACAATCCTGTAGTACATGTTAGGGCCGTGACGAAAAATCGCCGCATATGCGATAGACCAACGGATCGATCATTGAGTTCCCCCAATGAGTTTCGGGCCTCCCCTCCATGACCCCCTCCCCTCCCCTCCCCCCCTCTCTCTGTCTCTACACTGTTCACTATACAGCTTGTGCTAAAATGAGTTTTCAAACTGAGCTATATAAATAGCTTTGAACTTGAACTTGAACTTGAAGGCAAAAAAATGTTGTTTTTGTGTGTTAAGAGTATGCCCATGCCGAAAGTAGGTCAAAATTGGATTTTAATTCTTTTTAGATGTTTAATGTCTCCAAAATATAAATACCGCATAGTAACGAAATCACAAAACGATAATTAGAAAAACAAAAAACAAGACTCCTTGGCGGGAATCGAACCCCGGTCTTCCGCGTGACAGGCGGAGATACTTACCACTATACTACCAAGGATTTGTCTGAACATGCGGGAAATTTTACAGTAATAATAAAATAGATCCGCTAAACACCATTTTTGTGGGGCTTATTCATGCGCGCGCACCGTGTATGAGGCGGTATGAGGACTGCAGTGATATAGTCATCCTATGTCTCTATTTAATTTGTCTGCGGTGCACGTAGTTGGCGAATAGGACGTGCCGTCATTGTGTGATGTAATAGTGTCAAGACATCTACTCTCACATACTTCCGTAGTACGTTAAACATACGTTCGCCATCATAGTGTCTTGGCACGTCTATGTGTAAGATGGGTCATTAATTGTTTCTTGATTTTTCATATCTTATTCTATCCTTTTCAAATCTGGTTTTTGTACAAGAGGAAGCATGGATAGTTAAAAAAACATTTCTTAAACCTTTCTTTCCTTTTCTTAAACCTTTCTTTTCCTTTTCTTTTCTTTTGTGTAAAAAGTGTCCCTTGTCCCGGCTTCCCCTTCTCTTATAGCTCACTTGTTTTCTTTATCTTTGCCCTATTTCTCTCTCTCCCTCTATGACACTTCTGACTCCTGTTTCTATTTTTTCTGTGTCATTGCTTATCTGCCTTATAACTTAAGCATCTATCTTGTATAAATACGGTATATATACTGTATATATATATATAGATATATATATATATGTGTGTGTGAATTGTAGATACGTTAGCACTGCAGTGTATTAGATTTATCTAGTTATTGTCTTTTGCCCTATTAACTTTAAGCCATATACAAAGTTTGCTATATTCTAAGGGACCCAATTTACAAGCGCTGCTTCTCCTGGTCACCTCATCTTCTCTTTTCCTGCTTATTATAAAAAGAAATGTACAATTGTATGATATATAGGCCTATTGTTCAATGTTTTTGAAGAAAGATTAAGAAAGATTAAAAAAAATAAATATATAGGCCTAATTAATGCCACTAAATCCCCGGGATTATGACTGCTTAATTTTTTTTACAGAAACATCAGGGTTAACACGTGAAAAATATGGATTTTAAGAAAGATTGTTATTCCCCAAGTTTTTTAAGTGTGACTTACATGTAATTTGAGTGACTCATTAAAAAGCTTACTAAAATGTGGACGAACTGACCGGCCCAAGAGACTCCGCATAAAATGGCCTCTTTATATCAGTGGAAGAGAGTAAGCCTACACAAAACAGGGATATTTGAATGAGTTTAATTCCCCCAGAATTTATTTGAAATTATGAAAAATGTGACTTACATGAGATGTCAAGTTTTGAAAAGGAATAAGGTTAAGTCGAAAAGACCTATATAGTTTTGATCAAAGACAAAGAGAGTGACAGCCGAAAACGATAGAAAATCGCAGTATGGTGTCCTCAAAAAGGATAATACAAAACGACAAAATATTTACAACGTAAATCGGCACGGGTCGGACAATGCTGCAATTCAGGTAGGCAATACGGAAATGCATGCAAAATTTGAACTCGTCGCTATAACATTTTTGAAAACTTTTTTGTCAAGTGTATCATCGTGAGAAACAAAATTAAGCTTTCTTGTACAAAAAAATACAGATTCTGCGTTGTAGGATACATTTTACTGATTTAACTTATACTTTCAGTTCATTTGATTGATTTATTTCATTTTTAAAATGTACAAACATTGTCCTTATTCTGTACGAATATAATACAATACAATATAAATCTGAAGAAGAAGAAAAATTACAAAACCAAAAACAAAAAAAAATTTCGCCAGACCTTCAAAATTCGCTCAGTGGGGGGGGGGGGGGGGGGGGGGGTTATCCAGTTTCCCTCCATAATTCCCTGACAAGCAAAAAAAAAAAAAAAAAAAAAAAAAACTTTGAATGGCCGGGGGGCACGTGCCCCCTGTGCCCCCCCCCCCCTGGATCCGCCACTGGTCGTGATACCTAGCAAGTAAGTTACTGTACTGTTTAAACTTTAAGACGGCACATCATGCTCGAAATATGAACATGCACTCCGCATCAACAATACTGAGCGCTCGTAATATGGAGCTTCGCGTAACTCAATAATGAGTCCTGGGCACTCCTGGGGGTGTTTCATAAAGCTGTTCGTAAAGTTACGAATGACTTTTCGAACGACTGGAACATGTTCTTGGGTGCTATACTATGGGAAGCATTATGATTATTGGGTATATATTCGCATATTCAAGTTGAAACAGTAAGATCCAGACAACTAAGTTCCGCATAACGAGATAATCATGTGAAAACCGAATATCTCATCTTCTTCGTGGTTTAATCAGCTAAGCATATGAAATGTCGAGCGAACTTTTAAAACCTTTTCATTCAAGACGTTATTTTGGGTTGTCCAATAATATTAAAGGCGCTAAATTATTGTTGATGCGAAGCATAAATATTGGGGGTATATATTTTATATAATATATACCGGTATAGGTCACGTATTTATTAAAACAGTAAGATCCAGACAACCATTTCTGCATACATGGCATAACGCCCTGTATGTGAAAGCTGAATATCTCATCCCTTTTAATGGTGTAATCAGCTAAGCATTATGGGATGTCGAGCGAACTTATTAAACTTTCATTTATTCAGGACTTCATTCTGAGTTTCGTGAAGTACTCGAGCGCTTCACAACGTTGCTCGCGAATTTATTCATGAACGCATTAAATTTTACATAAATTTTAGTTTAAACTGTTATATTGCTTTGCCCTTTAGACTTCAAGATGAAACGATATACATTAAGACCGATTTTCTACCTCCACGAATTCCCCCCAAAAGAAAAAATAAACTTTTAGGTATGTTCGTATGGATACAATTCATTAAAAAAATTATATTTTCATTCAACAAACAAATTTTCGGTTCTATAATGCATGGAGTCTGAGGGCCGGCGGTTATATAGGCCGCACGTAAACTCATAAAAGCGTAGAATATTATTTCTTCCTCTACTTTTTTCCTTTTCCTTTTTTTCTTTTTTTCTTGTCCTTTTCACATTTTATATGAGAGCTTAGCAATTTTATCCTGCAGCGTGTTTATCGAGGCCTTTGTCTATGAAGGGATCTGAAATCAACAACCCCGACCCCCACCCAACAGCCATAAAAGACCAATACAAACATGAGCAATAACTCCGCAATTCCTTTCATCAAACAAAATATAGGTCATAAAGACTGAACGCCTGTTCTTAGAAACATTATATTAGACAATTACGACTTTTATTATATTGTATAAAAAAATTGTAGCCGAAAAATCTATTGCAATATTGAGACGTGTAGAATAACATAAAAAATTGGACCCATTATACCTGGCGTAATAATGTGTAAACAGCTCCTGTCCGAAATGTTTTGCAGCCGCTCAGACCGTATGGGCCTACTCGGGAAATAATTACGTTGGTGGTTATCAATTATTGTCTCCTCATAGTACTCTGATACACAGAACTGTAAACCCTTATATATTTCCATGAAACAATTTCTAATGGTATTGACAGAAAATAGATCAAACGATAAATATCTCAATCGATATGTGTGCTACATGCAGTAAGATAAGAAAAGGAGCTCACACTCAATAGGTCCTTCTCGATCACTCCCAAGAAATATGTTTTCAGACTTTTATATTATTTAGCGTTCCAGCACCAGCCCCCAGGCACCTGGGAACGGTTGGAGGTGCTGTGAGCAAAAAAAAAGTCCTCATGCAGCATTTTAGGGTCTCGTTTTAAGTCCAAAAATCTCTGACAAGCAAAAAAAAAAAAAAAAAAATAGGTCCTCAGCGTTTGGTCTCTTTTTAACTACTTTTTAGGTACAGCCCCCCCCCCCAAACCCCCCAGGGCGCACGATCTTCGTGTGCAACTCCTAGCTACGAGAGAGTAAACAGAAAAGCTGTAAACAACTTACACTGAACATACATGCATGTATTTGCCTTTTTTCATCGTTATGGGGATGGGAGTAGGCCTACACAAAATACTACGTTTGGGACTGCTTTACAAATCCTGTCATATTCGCCAGAAAGGCGTTTCCGAACTTTAATTTAAGAACTCAAAATTTCTCTTGAAATGCTGAAATTTCGAACCCTACATATTTCTTTGTACTGAGACCAGTTTAGAACAATATTGCTAAATATATCACTACAACATTATTTAGGAAGACTATGGGCCCTTTGATTGGCCCTTATTTACGAAAATGGGCCTGAAACCTTCAATACTACCTTTTTAATGGAAGCCACATGTGCCCATCGTGTATGTTTATTATACATGACTATCGCCAATAACATCGGCCCTTATTTACGAAAATGGGCCCGAAACCTTTTTAATGGAGGCGCAGGTGCCCGCCGTGTATATTTATAATACATGACTATAGCCAATAACATAAACTTGCCAGATATAATTATAGGCCTATATAATGTATATGATTTTTAATGCATTTTCAATTGGGTTGTAATAGATTCAGGGTTCCCAGTGTCCTTTCGGGTGCGACCAAAATTATGTAATCTTGGTTGATTAGATAAATACTATATTTAGAACAAATTTTCAAATATATAAAGAAAATATTTCATGCCACTAAAGTTCAATGCTCTAGAATTATTTGTGTTACATTTGGCCCTCTAAAATCAGAATTTTTCATGAGGAGCCGTCTGTGTATATACCTAACTATGAGGTAGGTCGCGTCTTTGATTTGAAACAGTAAGATCCAGACAACTAATTACGTATAACAACCTATATCATGTAAAAGCTGAATATCTCCTCATTTTTATGGTGTAATCAGCTAAGCATATGATCTGAAAATATTGATGTCGAGCGAACTTTTATAATACTTATCATTCAGGACCTCCTTTTGAGTTTCACGATGTAGACCTACTTCGCTTCAGAACGCTGCTCACGAATTTATTCATCAAAGCATTAAAATTTGAAAAATTAGTCAAATCTGTTATTGCTTTGCCTTTTAGATTGCAAGACGAAACGAAATCTCTTTTTTACCTGCATGAATTCCCCAATTAAGAAATAAATTATATATTTGCATTTTGAAAACTTTGTCCTTTTTCGATCGGCCGTTTCGGCGACACCCTAATTGGTCGCTGAATAGATATATTTTGGAATGGATGGATCCCAGGACACCGCGGAATCACGGGCAATGAAATAGTAGACTCGTGAGCAAAAACTGCTCTATCCAAAAATATTGCAACTTATAGTTCAAAGTTCCAAAGTACTCTGGCAAGAAAGATGGAATAAATCAAATTCCAGTTTAAAAGAGCTGCAGTCATCAATTACATCCATTTACACTTGTAACCTAGGTAAACAGCAAGAAATTATACTCCATCGTCTTCGAGTTGGAGTGATAGGTCTCAACCATGATCTATTAAGACTAGGTATTCATCCAACTGGTTTCTGTGACAGATGTCAACAGGTTGAAACTGTCGGCCATTACCTTATAGATTGCCCGAAATATATTATCGAGAGAGCGATGCTCCTGTCTGAACTGAATGAAACCAATGAAAGAAAAATAATTGAGTATTTGAAAAGTAGTGATCCCCAAATACAAAGGGCTATTACACGTTTCGTTCTGCGAACGAAGCGTTTTTCGGGGAAGGTAGGCTTCTAGGCACTATGAACATGGCAAGCAGGGGAGCGGGCGGGGTATGCGGCTCCTCATTGTGCACCGTAAAAACTAAAGTGTTAAATCACCATTTAAAAGGGAGTGAACACTTTTTCAAAAGGGAGGGGGGGGGGGGTGGGGCGTCCCTTCGTTGCTGCCTGTGAATGTATGTGGAACGGGTGTCACATGCATTTTCACCTGTTCTGCTTATTTTGCATAATGGCGGGGGGGGGGGGTGTTTCTTTTGTCTGGGGAGCTGTATATTTTGTCCGCTCTCTTTTGTCATCGTGTTCATAGTGAGGGATACTAGTATTTTGTATTTTATGTAGGTCTGAGTTTCAATGCTAAATGTATTTTCTTCCTTTGTGTATATTATAAAAGTTACGGTCTTAATGTATAAATGATGCACACAATTATGTGCATTTAGAAGCCCCATTTTCTACTAACTTAGCCCACAAGTGTTTTCATCTCATTAATTGATAATTATCCAAAATACATTTTCAACCCATCAGTAAGCACAGGTACAACAGCGCCCCTATTAGTCCAGGTTCTGTACGTTTTTTTTCTTTTTTCCCCTTTCTTTTTATTCGCCCTCTCCCTCTGCTCCATACCACACAGATAGCGACTCCTCACTACTCGCGCGATCCCACAAATTCACACCGTGCGAAGGTCGATATGATATACGAATGGACTGTCTACGTTGACGTTGATAATTTTCTAAACGTATGTAGAATACAAGCGAACAGTCCAGGCAGTGGACTACGCCCCTATATGTCTATGCATGAGTTACCTAGGCATGTCCGAAAGAACGGCGCAAAGTACCGCTCCGTATATCGGTAAAATTGCATCTATGGAAGGGCTAGGCAAGCGCTTGTTGGAACTGAGCTGAAGCATGTGGTGTTTTGTTATTTTCTTATTAAGTTTTAAATACAGATGTATACAGTATTAAATGTTTACTTGATTCTAAATGTAAATAGAGAGAAGGAGTCAGAAATAACGTCATTGGCAACAATAGTCAAATTTGACTGATTGCCAATACCATACAACGAAAGATCAAGAAGAAGATCACCTGATAAAGGAGTAAGTTCATCTGCCTTTTATGTACCATACTTTTCAATACATCGAGGGAAGAGATTGACTAATTTCACTTCGTCTTACAGGGCTGAATTGATTGCTATTCTTCTAGCCCTCGAGTGGGTGGAAAATATGGACATTTACACGGGTGTTGTTATATTTAGTGATTCACTTAGTGCTCTTTTATCCATACAAAACCAAAATAATGAACCAACTATTAATGAAATTCTAACAATTAGTACGAGGCTTAAGTACAAAGGAATAGATATATATTTGGAATGGATCCCAGGACACTGTGGAATCACGGGCAATGAAATAGTAGACTCGTGCGCAAAAGCTGCTCTATCCAAAAATAGTGAAATATATAACAAAATAACACTTTCAGAAATAAAACAACTTATAGTTCAGAGTTCCAAAGTACTCTGGCAAGAAAGATGGAATCAATCAAATTCCAGTTTAAAAGAGCTGCAGTCATCAGTTACATCCACTTACACTTGTAACCTAGGTAGACAACAAGAAACTATACTCCATCGTCTTCGAGTTGGAGTGATAGGTCTCAACCATGATCTATTAAGACTAGGTATTCATCCAACTGGTTTCTGTGACAGATGTCAACAGGTTGAAACTGTCGGCCATTACCTTATAGATTGCCCAAAATATATTATCGAGAGAGCGATGCTCCTGTCTGAACTGAATGAAACCAATGAAAGAAAAATAATTGAGTATTTGAAAAGTAGTGATCCCCAAATACAAAGGGCTATTACACGTTTCGTTCTGCGAACGAAGCGTTTTTCGGGGAAGGTAGGCTTTAAACCTCCTTTCTCAGTAAAGAAGAACTAGGCGCTACATGAACCAGGCAAGGAAGCGGACGGGGTATACGGCTCCTCGCTGTGCTTCCCGCATTTTCTCTGGTGGACGGAGGAGCGTCCCTTCGTTGCTGTAATGTGAATATAATTTTTTATGTGGAACAGGAGCCACATGCATTTTCACCTGTTCCGCTTGTTTTGCATAATGGCGATGAGGGGGTGTTCTCTTGTCTGCCGGAGCGGTTGTGGGGGTGCGGTGGGGGGTTGTCTATTTTGCCCGCTCTCTTTTGTTGTCGTGTACATAGTGAGGAATACTAGTATTTTGTATTTTATGTAGGTCTGAGTTTCAATGCTAAATGTATTTTCTTCCTTTGTGTATATTATAAAAGTTATGTCTTAATGTATAAATGATGCACGCACACAATTATGTGCATTTAGAAGCT
Organism: Heliocidaris erythrogramma; assembly: GCA_025617745.1. Lineage (NCBI taxonomy): Eukaryota > Metazoa > Echinodermata > Echinoidea > Camarodonta > Echinometridae > Heliocidaris > Heliocidaris erythrogramma. The sequence goes on from CM046853.1 coordinate 69,908,680, forward strand.
CCATTTTCTACTAACTTAGCCCACAAGTGTTTTCATCTCATTAATTGATAATTATCCAAAATACATGTTCAACCCATCAGTAAGCACAGGTACAACAGCGCCCCTATGTCTATGCATGAGTTACCTAGGCATGTCCGAAAAAACGGCGCAAAGTACCGCTCCGTATCGGTAAGATTGCATCTATGAAAGGGCTAGGCAAGCGCTCGTTGGAACTGAGCTGAAGCATGTCGTGTTTTGTTATTTTCTTATTAAGCTTTAAATACAGATTAAATACAGTATTAAATGTTTACTTGATTCTAAATGTAAATTAAAAGAGAGAAGGAGTCAGAAATACTGAATTTGAATTACATGTATAACGTCATTGGCAACAATAGTCAAATTTGACTGATTGCCGATACCATACAACGAAAGAAGAAGAAGAAGAAGAAGCTAGCTGGGTCGCCAAATGCGCCGATAGAGCTAGAGGTGTGGGTACGACCCATAGAGGTACATATATCTCTATGCTACGACCATCGATGCCATGCATCGACGACACGTACACGCACGGGACATATAATAATAAGCCCAGCCCCTAGCTCCCGAGATCGAGACACACCCACTACAACTTTCCTCTTATTGGTCCATGCGCAAGTTGTCAGTCTCAGCTCTACAAAATAAAAGCACATGCACAGGAAAGTTTTTAGACTTTTTAATTTGAGATACGGTAGGGCAAGGCTGACGTGACGTGACAACAATCAACACTAAACTAAGTATTATTAAAGAAGAGTGTGTGGATCTGAGTGATCTGCATCAGGATTGTCACCGAATTCAACTTCAGGTAGGCCTACCACTACCATGTCTTCGTTTGGCTTGGGTTTACGTTTGTCAAAACTGTCGGTGCTAGCACAAGTAGCAGGAAGAGCCAGATGCCAACAGTCGCTTAAAAACTCTGGCGTTGTCTTTCTCACATGCTCTCGACTTCAACGTGAACAAGGTTGTCTGTCCCATTCACTTCCAACGGCAACGCTGGCAGCTCGACCAACTTGTTGGACAACTTCATCCTCCACAATGGCAAACACTACATTTCTCCAGGGACAAAATAACAGTTGCAATGTGGTTAACTTTGTGAGAAATATGTCAGCTGAAAGTGAAACTCTTCCTGATCCTTCCAATCTTATTTTTCGACAGGTGAGTATCTCAGTATTCACCATCTTTTGTTTTGTTTCAAACTTTCCAGTTCAATTTTCAGGCTGGCCAAAGAAAGAATTGAAATAGTATAATAGTAAAGAATAGTCTACACTCACTGTACTAAAATGTATTTAATTGAAAATCAATTAAAAAGTCGAGTCAGACAGGAAATTTCAGGATGATTTCTTTGCTTTATTTACCATGTTAAGCCAGTAAAGTTAGGTATAATCGTATATTGTTAAGATTGATTTTTGCAGTTGCAAGTTAGCAGCTAAAATCAAAATTCCTCCCGTCTTAAAGATTTTTATTGACTTGTCTCTTGTGCTTCATTCAAATCATGTATGATAGTAGATCTACATGCAGATTGTCATTGTGGAGCTGAACTCAAATAAAATAGGAAGTAGACCTAGATATGTCTAGATCTAGAAGTTTCAGTAAAATAATTAAGAAATTCCTCATACTCATACTTTGTCATAGTCATAAGACGTAAAAGCTTAGGCTTAGCTAACATTCAAATACCACAAGAGAATGTGTTCTGAACAATTATTTTATACAATATGAAGTCTGTCCATTATTGGTGTTCAGTCCAGTTCCTACTTGCGAAGGTGATAAATAACTTTTGTCATTCATATTCATAAGGCTTACCAAAGTCAGAGGTAGATCAGTTGGTCTATTTGACTCGACTGTGATTTGGCATTGGCATGTTATTTACCTCGTTTTATTGTCAAAGATAGAATTTCAAAATAACTTTTGGAAATGGATAGATTACTGGTAGAATACAACTAAAGCTCACAAATCTAATCTTGCAATAGACAAGTTTACCAATGAGTTCTTCTTTTCTGATCCATGGTGATAAATTTAAGAGCAGTAATTCTTTGCATAGGAAAGCAGAATCAAGCTTTATTTTAGAACTTATCTTCATGGTCTATATTGTAAATGTTTTCCATTTTTTCATTTTGTGGTTCAGCTGTTTGACTACCAGTCATACACATACACTTATCTTCTTGGAGACAAGGATACCAAGGATGCAGTTCTTATTGATCCTGTCATTGAACTTGTTAAGAGGGACTTGCATCTTGTGGAAGATCTTGGGCTAAACCTTCTCTATGCAAGTAAGTCTTCATGTCCTTTCTGTATTTTAATTTACAAATGTTGTGGATAAGATAAGCTAATTGTACTCCATAGCTTTGATAGATTGCATCCTCCAATTCCCCTTCAGTTGCCTAATCTTAATGTGCATCTATTCAGTGTCTTTTGCTGCTTTCCATATCTTTCCTTATTTTAATATACTGTCCCAACAAGTTTACTATTTACACAAAACATATTTAACATGAATTCTTATAGCTCCAGTTTTCAATGTTAATCTCAAGGGATAAAATAATATATGAAAAAAGCCATCATAATATTTATAAGCCTATTTTATAGGAGGAAAGACAACATATAGGATTGACAAAATTATTGTGGCTCAAATTACTGCAGGAGGCCATTTCAATCAAATATCTATTCTAGATTCACAATAAAGATATAAGAAATGGGTATTAATTATTAAAAATTGAAAGCATTGAATTTTTCCTTAATCTCTTATTTCCCCCATATCTCCCCTTTCTCATCTCTCACAACTGTCTTCTCTCTCTTTCTCTCTCTTCACCTTTTTATTAAATACCTCTTTCATCCTATTCTGTCTACTTTGTTTTTGTGTTCACTCACACACTCATCAGTCAACACCCACTGTCATGCTGATCACATTACTGGAAGTGGTCTCATCAAAGAGAAGTTACCAAGCTGTAAGAGCGTCATCAGCGGCAAGAGTGGGGCCAAAGCGGACCTCTTCATTGACGAGGGTGATCAGATCAAGTTTGGAAATTTGGTGAGTGACTTCATATCCTAAACATATTTATTTTGATATTAAATGATGATAAGTGTGACCGCTTGTATAGCCCTCATGTTCTACAAACATTGATGCTCTTGATGCTCCTGTATTGATACTGTGGTTATTGCTGCGAGTCACTGAAATAAGTAGTTCTAAGCATATTATCCCCATTTACACCAAGGTAGAGAATGGCAAATGTAGATTAATGTCTTGCCCAAAGATGTTAGTGCTGGGTCAAGATTCAAACCCTCGACCTCTTGATTGATATTAAGAAAGTCAGTATGAATCATAGTTGTGTTGCTGCTGTGAGTTCTCAGTTTAGTGATGTCCACAGGACTGTACAAAAGCAGCTCTTGTGAGGAGAGTGTGAATAACTGAAATATTGATTTATTTCCTTTATCAAGACATTAATTTACATTTGTCACACTCCACCCAGGTGAAGTAAGTGGGTACCCGGTGGGAAGAAATTTCTTGAGTACTTGAGCGCCTTATCATGGTCGCTCGGCTAAAGTCGGGGTAACAATATGATTGTAGGGCCCTCAGGGAGAACAGTATATACTGATGAGGCTATCCAGGTAAACAAGACGTATTATTAATGTCATTATTATGGGGCAGAATGATGTCTTTTATAGTAGAAATTACTGTGAAATTTCTCTCTCCCATGCATTTTACACTAGTCTCTCCTGAGCACCCCCCCCCCCCTCCCTCCCTCATCCAATCAATTAAGGCTAATTTATAAGGAATATAACATACATACATGTACATACCATTGTATGCAAAGTAGTAGTCCTAACTTCATTTCAGACTCAAAACAAAGTGCAAATACCGTTCAAATAAGTAGGACACATAATGTATGTTTACGATAAATGACAATAATAATGATAGTGTTGTTGGCTTCTTGTATAGCATTGGTATCCACTATACAGGGTACTCTATGTGCTCCAATATTACCCTTTTTAACCCCTTCCTTGCCACCAAATATTTGAGCAATTGTCAAAAATGAACTTTCAAGAGTTAAATATTAACTTTCAATGGCTTTTTTCTTGAGCAAATATATATTGTATATATTATATAAAGGGAAAGTTTTCTATGTGAGGAAGAATTGTCAAGCCATTCTGAGCCTAAACGAAATGTTCAACGGCATGGTAGGGGTTAAGCTTGGCTACTGAATTCTCAGCTCACAGCATTCAAGGAATTCATTCTTACCAAGTAGTCATGTAATACACTTGGGCGGATAGAGGCAAATGTAGATCAATGTCTTGCCAAGGTACATTTGTGCAGTGCTAAGGGTCAAACTCATGACCTTCTTATCTCCAGGTAAGTGTTGAAACCACTCAACTACAACTCTATATAAATTTGACACTTCACTTGGAAAATGTGTATACCGAAATCAAATCATATGCGATGGTTTTAGGAATACCCACACTCCTTCATCTTCAAAAAGATTGGCATGGGAAGGAAAAAGTTTCAGAGACATTTCCTTTTCTAGCTATGTTTATTTAATGTTACATGTTACATTTTTGCTGAGCTCTGCATTGAAGTGGCTAAGTTGTAAAAGGAACTGTTCAAGGAAGTCCAAAGTCTACATTAAAACAAATGGAAAGATCTCTTAAATTTTGATAAACTCTCTGCAGTGTGGCACGTACCCAAGTGCTGTAAATAACAAAGTCAACATACCTGATGAAAGTATAGGTGCATAGTACAGTGCAAAAGAAAATTGGGAGTCCTTCATAATTCAAGCACCTTAGGTGAAGAAGCTGTTTCTTGTGCTACATAACCTCAAATAAGATTTTTATCAGATTGACATATACAGGTGTACCTTTTTTTTGTAGCACGGGTGCACCGTTATTGCCAAAAAATTCCTTAGGATAGCCCCCCCCCCCCCCTTGTCCAAACACTGACTACCAAGACGAGACTTGATACCTGTTTCAGTATTTCAATCATTTTTTCAAGTGAAAAGCACTAACAATCCTGCATTTTTTTTTAAATTGACTTTCATATGAAATGAAAAGTAGCATGAAAGAAATCCCTTAGTTATGTCTTTCATTCAACAACTCTGTTAGGCTCTTGATGTGCTATCAACCCCTGGCCATACATCTGGGTGTGTCACCTATGTATTGCGCAATGAGACAGGTACACCTGTCCTGGCATTCACTGGAGATGCCGTCCTCATCAGGGGATGTGGCAGGACAGATTTCCAGGAAGGTAAACTGAACTTACTCTGGTTTGGAGCTCAAATAGAAATACACATCCTCCAAAGAAAAAAAAAGGATAAAATGTGACTTAAAGTTCAGTATTAGTATCATATATACTACTCAAAAAAAGTTAAGGACCACTTTTTAATTTGTGTATAAATTTTTTGTACGAGGTATTGTATTTCTGGAAATACCCCAATACAACTTTCCTAAATGTCCTCAAAAACACTGTAATCAATTTCACACATGGGTGGTTTCAGTTGTTGCATAATGTCTCTCGCATCATTGCACATCCTGAAAAGTGGGCCCATAGGGGCATCAGCTGACGACATGAAGTGGTACAAATGAATGTCTGAATGTCTTTCAGTCAGCTCAGTATCGAGTATGGACTCCTCCTGCAGCAATAACGGCTTCACAGCGCTGTCTCATGGAGCTAATGAGGCGATTGATGTCTCTGACGGCATCCCATACAGCCTCCAGAGTTACACCCAGCTGCTGCAGTCCATGTGGATGGGCTTCAAGCTACTCGATACTCCTCCCCATCATGTCCCAGACATGTTCTATAGGATTCAAGTCCAGGGACTTCGCTGGCCACTCCATACGCTCAATTTCATGGTCCTCGAGGAACTCGGTCACCACCCTAGCTCGGTGGGGACGGGCATTATCGTCCATGAAAATGAAGTTTTCCCCCACATTTTCTGCAAATGGCACAACGATAGGTTCAAGGACTTCATCCCTGTACCTCACTCCTGTTATTGCATCCTGAAAAGTGGGCCCATAGGGGTGTCAGCTGACTACGTCAAGTGGTACAAAAGTGGGTGCAAAAGCATTTTCTGTCTTTAGTCCCTACAATCAACAACTTGGTGACAACAGCAATGCCAAGACGCCACCTGAGTGAAACAGAAGTTGCCAGAGCCCTAGGGATGCTGGAAGCTGGCGTGTCACACAGTGTCATCAGCAGAGCAAACCGAAGACACCGAGAGACAGGGCTATACTCCGAGAGATCCCGCAGTGGCTGACCAGTTTCAACAACCCCTAGAAATGATGGTTACTTGACGAATCTCTGCCTCCGCAACCGCTTTCACAGTGCACGTCGCCTCAATAATGACTTCGCTGCAGCCACTGGGGTGATTGTTTCCACTCAAACAATCCGTAACCGACTTTGCATTCCAGAAGGCCAGCTCAGTTTGTCCCACTCACCCCTGCTCACAGAAGAATCCGTCTCAGCTGGGCTCGGGAGCATGTCAGATGGACCCAACAGCAATGACGCAGAGTTCTGTTCACAGATGAGAGCAGATTCTCCCTTGAACACAATGATGGACGTTGGAGAGTCTGGAGACGAGCAGGAGAGAGATTTGCCGACCCCTGTATTGCAGAACATGACCGTTATGGGGGAGGCAGCATCATGGTGTGGGGAGGCATCATCTATGGCAACCGTACTCGTCTCTACGTGGTCCCAGGGGGAGCAATGACAGGAGTGAGGTACAGGGATGAAGTCCTTGAACCTATCGTTGTGCCATTTGCAGAAAATGTGAGGGAAACCTTCATTTTCATGGACGATAATGCCCGTCCCCACCGAGCAAGGGTGGTGACTGAGTTCCTCGAGGACCATGAAATTGAGCGTATGGAGTGGCCAGCGAAGTGCCCGGACTTGAATCCTATAGAACATGTCTGGGACATGATGGGGAGGAGTATCGAGCAGCTTGAAGCCCATCCACATGGACTGCAGCAACTGGGTGTAGCTCTGGAGGCTGCATGGGATGCACTGGCCGTCAGAGACATCAATCGCCTCATTAGCTCCATGAGATAGCGCCGTGAAGCCGTTATTGCTGCAGGAGGCCATACTCGATACTGAGCTGACTGAAAGACATTCAGACATTCATTTGTACCACTTCATGTCGTCAGCTGATGCCCCTATGGGCCCACTTTTCTGGATGTGCAATGATGCGAGAGACATTATGCAACAACTGAAACCACCCATGTGTGAAATTGATTACAGTGTTTTTGAGGACATTCAGGAAAGTTGTATTGGGGTATTTCCAGAAATACAATACCTCATATAAAAAATTTATACACAAATTAAAAAGTGGTCCTTAACTTTTTTTGAGTAGTGTATTATACAATTAGACATGCTCCCCTATATATGACTTTTTACTAGAGCATTACTAAGCATATAGCAGGTAAACCTCTTTGTCAGACTGTACATGAAACCAAGATGTAACTTTAAAAATATTTAGGATTAACTCTCTTAAAATTTAATATGATTAAGGCATGGGTAAGTCATCTTTCACATAATAAAATAATAATACAAATAATAATATAATATATAATCAACTACAAGCTTGCGAAGTTAAGGTATACATTTCTGTTTGAATCGTGCTCAGTGGATGATCATTAGTGTAAAAAGATGATCAAATTTTCTCTTTTCTGGATTTTGGATCTCGAGAGTTTTCTTTCATAGAAATGAAAGTTCTGAAAATGGCTTGTTGACCTCCACTTAGAGCTCCATTTTTCTGTGGTAAGGATGTTTATCTGCATGGAATTTATTTCTGGCTTTGCTTGATTTCAAACAGGTGATTCTGGGATGCTCTATGATTCTGTTCATAAGAAGATTCTCTCGTTACCCCCGACAACAAGATTACATCCAGCCCATGACTACACAGGTACGAAGCCTATCAATCTGTCAAACAAGACAAATAAAATGTGGCTTTTGACATCCAACTTTGTGATAAGAATTATTATTAAGAGGGTTTTGTAAAATAGGATCCCTTTTTTTTTAAATCAAGAGTTGACTTCTTGCAATGTAAACTTGCCCCCCTGGGAAAGTATGTGAGTTTATGTGTGTGTGTGTGTGTGTGTGGGCGTGTTTAGCCGTATGTCCGAGGACATTTTCGGACAGAGAACAAAAAAAAAATGAGAACAATGGTCCTCGGAAGCCGGACAATAGTCCTCGAACGTCGAACAATGAATTTGTGCCTTATTCCGTCGACTGTCCGAGGACGGAGGAACAATAGAGGAACAATACTTGTCCTCGGAAGTAAAGCCATGTAAAACTGGGTGTTTGTGTATAAAAAATATGCAGTGCCTGTTTTGTAGTTTTAAGAAGCTATTAAATTGATATACTGTTGCTCTTACTCTGTTAAATTTTGAGAAATAATAAAAAAAAAAAAAAAGAATTGATGCTGAGTTGAGGTAGAATGATTGATCTAAATATAAGTGAATAATGGAGATGGTATTGATGATGATGGTCCTCATCATGGTGATGGTGTTGATAGCGATGGTGATGATAATGAATATGAAATTATGTTAATGGAGGTCATAGTAATATAGAAGATGATGATGCTGCTCATGCTAGTTGTGGTGGTGGTGATAATGAAGATGTTGATGGTGCTGGTGGTGGTGGTGGTAATGGTGCTGGTGGTGGTGGTAATGGTGCTGATAATAATGGTGAAAATCATGTTGGTGGTGATAACAGTGCCACTATTGCCACTTATCAAGTTATCTATCCAATATTATCCACTGATTTGTTCAAACAACAATGAGGATTACACTCTTATTACTGTACACTGTGTCATTCAGAGAGCTTACATTATGACTGATAGATATTATTACCACCACTACCGTATAACCAACTTGCTATGCATCAAAAGTTTGCATTTTCTATACAAACTACAGGACAGACAGTAACTACAGTGAAAGAAGAGCTGCAGTTTAATCCCAGACTGACCAAGCCAAAAGAGGAGTTCATCAAAATCATGGAGGAGCTGAATCTCCCATACCCAAAGGCAATTGGTGAGTAGTTCAACATTATTTTGGTCACAGGCTCTCTAAATTTAGGGGCTTTCCATCGCTTACCAGGATTTTGTAATTAAAAAACCCCGGACATGATGCTTCTGAAATGTGTTTCTGTTCTTCTATGCTAATCTGAGAACTAGTATAAGTAGAAAACCAATTCTTAACAAGAGGTTAGACAAAAATTACTATTCCAATGTACAGGCCAATACCAATTGCAAGGGTGGATATAAAACACTTCATTAAACTCGGTCTGTGGGGAATAATATTGCTAGAAGATGGGATGGGAGAATATATTTCGCTACATTGATACAGGACCTAATAAGTCACTTTGTGATAAAAGGGTTTGCCTGTACCTTCTGTCTTGCTCAAAAAGAATTCCCTCAACTTGGTAATCTCTTGTAATCATCTCCTCACTGCTCAGTTCTTTTTTTGTTCTTACTTTTTCAGACAAAGCTCTTCCTGCCAACTTGGTCTGTGGAATAGTTGGTGAAGGATATGAGACATGAGATAGAACTCCTCAAGACAATCAAAGACATTCAAGTATAATCTGATGTGATAATCTGCCCTTGGAAACAAAAGTCGTCTTCCTTTTGAAAGAGAAAGTTTTAGCTTTAGATGTAAAGAATGTTGATAACCATTGGGGGCTTTCAGAGTCAGATTTGAGCCTAACATCCAGATATTTTCATGTAAATAGTTTATATGGTACAAGCATGAATCCTGAGGTGTAGTTAAAAAATTAATACCCCTAGTCGATTTCTATGTACGTAACATTTCGAACATGGAATTGATTACACACGTCATTGTATGTGTATGCAACAGCTGAAATGGGGTTCTTATGTACATGTAAATGGTTTCCATGTGTGCTTACGGTCCTAATGAAAACTGGAAGTTATGGTGTATGATCATATAGCCTTTGAGGTTTTATTTGCAAGATTTTGAAATACATATTTCGACCAAATCAAAGAGGCAAATGCTCCTTTCTGACAATTTTCTCCTGGACATAGTTATGCTAATTTAAGGAGTAATGGCACAATTTAAGAAAACTTTAAAATAGAAAATGGTATTAACCACATTTGTTCAGTGTACCATTTGCTGATTTGCATGTGTGTTTGCAAACAATATCTAGGAGAGAAGACCACCGTTGTTTCATTGTCTATGGGTCAGGTCCTGAATGTACATGAACAGAGTGGTCATAAAAGTCATCTCCTTTACCAACAGAAATGTTATTTACCATTTGTATAAAACTACATTCCCTCTAACAAAATATTTGACATTCTGGCTCTACATTATCACTTAATCCATATGTCAGTATAACTTAGCCTACAACAATTGTGATGCAAGAGTATTAGTCCGTACATAATCTCCCAAAACGTTGTGTACTCTGATCATTTACAAAGTAGTTGAAGAAGGGAGGGTAAAGTTCAGAACCAAAGGACACCACCACAAAAATAGATAAGAAACCATATGTAAGTTGTTTTCTTTGGACCTACGTTATAATGATAAGCAATATGTTGTAGTCCTATTGTTGTCAGGGCTGTCAACTTTGGGGAACTGCTTGGAGGGTCATCAGCGATTTGTCTTTTTACTCAAAAATTCTTTAACGAGCAAGCAAAAAAAAAAAGGTCATCACCGTGTTCAGGTGGCTTTTTTAAACTCCAAATTTACATGTTTTGGCGGGAGGTTTTTTCACAAAGCGGGAGATTTACAGAGTGGGAGGAATGGAGACTCCCCCCCCCCCCCCCACAACGGCGATGGGATGGCGAGAGAATGAGCGTGCTGGCGGGTTGACAGCTCTGATTGTCATACCTACATAACTCGATATTTTCCATTATGAAAAGGGCTTTATGTTAAACAAGGTTGTTACAATATCACGCATTAATTTCATTCTGCTGTGTTTCACATTTATGCAAGATACAGAAAATATACTTGCAAATACCATGAACATTTTTAAATCGGCAATATCTTGTAAATAATACATTTTAAAGGATTTTTTTTTCTTCATATATTTATGTGAAATTTAAAGGATTTTAATTCTTGGGTTGATAAGTTCCCATTTACTTTTCATGAAGAGGAGGTGAATATGTCGTCTTGAGAGGTCGTTAATCTAAGGACAGTTTCCATATTGACTGAAAAAAAATCTTATTTACACATATGAGCCAGCATTATGCAAGTACATGTAAGTTTATTTGTAGTATAAATATTCCAGAGAATGTCATGTGTTGGTTATAATCATTCAACATATCTTTGTTTGTTCTTGTCATTATTGTGTTCTTTGAGGGAATTTTTTTAGTAAATTTTTTGTTTTCAACATATATACATGAATATTTCATTAGTGATTTCTACCAATATGCAATATACTAGTAGACAAATGAACAGTATGTCACATGATGTAATCATGAATGCTTTTCAAATCAAGTCTCTTCCTATATATATATTACTAAATAACAAAGTCATATACATTGGCTCATGGTAAATGAAAGCACTATGGTATGCTGGAATCTGAAATATCAGATAGTACTGAAGGGTATATCTGTATTAACTACCAATTTGTAACTTGTTCATAATGAAATTATGAGGGGTATACTTTATTATCTACAGATGTGTTACTTGTTATTCATGATGGAATTGTGAGCTGTTTGACTGCTCATGATAAAACCATGAACATTTTAAGAAATTATGGAGGCTTGAGTGAACAAATCTGACAAATATTTTTGTAATCAAAGTTTGAGCACAAAGTGCTATTGAATAAATTAATTCATATACAATTACATGTACATTTCTTTGAATCAGTGTTTGGTAGTGAATTTACTTGGCATTTCAAAAGTAAGAAAGTCACTTTAAATAAAACTACAGTTCAACAATGAGAGAGAGAGAAGGGGGGGGGGGATATTTGCACATTCCTTGATTAAGATTTTAGAATATTTTGAGAGAATAAAAGAGGGAGGGAGGGAGGGAGGGAAAGAGGGAGGGAGGGAGGGAGGGAGGGAGGGAGGGAAAGAGGGAGGGAGGGAGGGAGGGAGGGAGGGAAAGAGGGAGGGAGGGAAAGAGGGAGGGAGGGAGGGAGAGGGAGGGAGGGAGGGAAAGAGGGAGGGAGGGAGGGAAAGAGGGAGGGAGGGAGGGAAAGAGGGAGGGAGGGAGGGAGGGAGGGAAGAGGGAGGGAGGGAGGGAGAGAGGAGGAGAGAGGGAGAGAGGGAGAGAGAGAGGGGGAGAGAGAGAGGAGAGGGAGAGAGAGAGGGGGGGGGAGGAGGAGGGGGGGGGGAGAGGGGGGGGGGGGGAGGGGGGGGGGGGGAGGGAGAGAGGGGGGGGGGGGGGAGGAGGGGGGGGGAGGGGGGGAGGGGGGGGGGGGGGGAGGGGGGGGGGAGGGGGGGGGGAGGGGGGGAGGGGGGGGGGGGGAGGGGGGGGGAGGGGGGGGGAGGGGGGGGGGGGAGAGGGGGGGGAGAGAGGGGGGGGAGGGGGGGGGGGGGAGGGGAGGGGAGGGGGGGGGGGGAGAGAGAGGGGGGGGGGAGAGAGGGGGGGGGGGGAGGAAGACAATCCTCAAAATAAGATATGAAAACGAATCCATATATATAACTTGTGTTGTATGATTTTATACATGAAGGCTGAACATGGTATTCAATTTCCATAGTACATGTATTTAGTTCTCAAACAAACCTACAAATAATCACTGAAAAAAATCATGACCTCTTAACCTATAACATATAGAATGTTGGGAGAAAAGGAGAGAGAAAGAAGAAGAAGAGGCAGTCTTAGAATGTCGTAACAAGATGAATGGCTCAAGCTCTTCTAGAAATATTTGATAACGAGGCTAAAAACCAGTAATTTCATGTAATTTTATGTAAATTGACCTCTGTGACCTCTGACCTTTGACCTACTGTTCTTGAAATATTGTGATAACCAGAATAAAAGGCCTCTAATTACATGTTAATTGACCTCTTTGACATTTGACCTTACACTTTATCTCCTAGTCTTGAGTACAAAATAGTTGAGATATTATGGTGATAAAAAAGGTAAAAAAACAATTTCACATACACCTGTATAATGACTTCTATGACCTGTCACCTTTGACCTACGTGAAAAAAAATCTAATCAGTTCGTCTCACTATGGTGATGCATACTAGTTTGAAGTTAATGGATCAAATGGTTCTTAAGATTAACAAGGCTAAAACCTGCCATTTCAGAATTGACCTCTATGACCTTTGACCTACGTATCCCAAAATCTAATCAGATCGTCTTTCTATGGTGATACATACTAGCACCAAGTTTAAAGTTCATACCTCAAATGGTTCTTTAGTTATCACGAGAACAAGGCTAACACCTGAAATTTCAGAAATTGGCCTCTTTGACCTTTGACCTACGTACCCCCAAATCTAATACGATCGTCTTCCTATGGTGATACATACTAGCACCAAGTTTAAAGTTCATACCTCAAATGGTTCTTGAGTTATCGCGAGAACAAGGCTAACACCTGAAATTTCAGAAATTGGCCTCTGTGACCTTTGACCTACGTACCCCCAAATCTAATCAGATTGGCTTCCTATGGTGATACATACTAGCACAAAGTTTAAAGTTCATACCTCATGTGGTTCTTGAGTTATCGCGAGAACGAGAAAGCGGGACAGACGGACAACCCCAAAACATAATGCCTCCGGCACCACCTTCGGTGGGTGGAGGCATAAAAAGGACCTAAAGTACATAATTGGCACTCACAGGATTACAAAATATGTGATCTGAAGCTGTTTAAGCCTTAAACCCTGGAATAAATGAGATGGTCTCCAATGGTCAAGATATCTCCATGTGCAGAAAAGTTATTTTTATTAGGGTGACGCATAATTAAAGTGTACCAATCACAGAAAGATATTTTGCTCTCTATGTTAGAGGTTCCATGTAGCAAAATACTGTATCAAAATTATAAGCTACTTACCTTCTAATATTACTGTTATAAAGACTAGGGCTAGTTTAAATACACTTTCAATAAACATAAAATCGACTTGCGAGTCAAGGCATCTGTATGCGCTCACATTAAACAAGGCCCACACGGAACCAAAGACTGATTTGGGTTTGTCTAAGAGGTTTTATGCTATCATTTATTTTCTTGTTCTAGCTGTACACAAATTATTTTTCTAGGTGTCTATGACTAGTTTTTATAACTGCTGATCACTACCATTTTCATCTTCATGCTACATAAATCAATATTTACTAGACCCACATAGCGGATTTTCAAACTTCAGTCTCCTTTGCAACAAGTAAACACTGTAATTGGCTACTGAAAGCCTTCTGGAGCATCAGCTTTAAACTTTTATAAAGTTTGGGCATTTCAAACAAGTTTACGGAATGAGAATATAAGCTGACAGACGTGATACGTTGCACGTAAGGCAGCATTCCATTTATATGGAAGTACTCACTCTACTTGAAGGGAAACACTGAAAATCTAATTATTTTCTCCTGCAGCTCTCTTTATTTATCAAAACAAATATTTGCAATATTGGTTAATGATCAAGTCATGAAATCTAAAATGGTTAGGAGACAGACAATAACAAAATGAAATCACAAAACCAGAGTCTGTAGTTTGTGGATTTTTCAAGTCAATTAAGAAATAATAATGTAGGCCAATCAAAGCTTAGAAAAGTTTGGCACACAGAGGTATAATTTTAAAGCCATGCAATAAGTGAATCACACCATCTTTAAGAGAAATTCTCATGAATTTTCTAGGATCCTATATGAACTGGGTTGCAAAAGGAGTCAGAATATAAGGACAGCAAAGCACATATCCTCTTTGAGCATGTTACTGTGTTCAAGTCTGAAATACTCCTGGCAAGGTCATGTGAAATAGACATATCAAATATTTCATGACTGATTGATAGTTCTCTAATAGGTGTTATCCCTTTCAATGCTGGCTGATTGGATACACATCAGCACTCATATTATCCTTTTTGTAACCACCGCTACAATAGCAAGAATGCATAGTATCATCATGATGAGTGAGTTTGGAGAGAAGAATCATCCATTATCAGCCAGGTCTGTCTGATCAAAGTATCGTGCAATGATGCTGATTAGAAGATTGAGTGCTACTAGATTCTCTTCTGTGTTAGACTCCTGCAGGAGAAATAATGCACAAAAATATGGATTGAACAGTCAGACATGTAGGTTATTCCTGAAAGTGTATTTTGTAAAAGTCTTTTTTTTATGGTTGAAAAATGCATAAAACACATTTTTCAAACATCTTTGTAAAATATTCAAATGTTTCAGACTTAAAAAGAAAATCCTACCTTAATGGCAAGTTGTTTTGAAAGAAAGGGGAAAATCAAAGAAGCAGATCGGTGAAAGTTTGAAATCGGACAAGAAATAAAGAAGTCATGAATTTTGGAAAGTTGTAATCACTATTCATATGGGAATTTCAAATTGGCTGAATCGGTAATGTCACTGTGATGTAGTGGCAGACAACTCCAGCATTTGCTCCAACACACAAAATGACTAAAATTTCATTGTTTCAAAATGTATTACTCAGTAGGATCTTTTTCTTTTATGAGACCCTATAACAATATGCTATCTACAATATATTTTGAGTACTGCCCCGAGGGAAAAGGCACTTAGGAGAAAAACGCAAATTAATGATATTTTAGTGTATGACCGCCAATATGTCACAATCAACTCATCAAATTGCCAATTTGAGACTTGTATAGATTTAGTGATCTCATTTTTCAAACATCCATAACTTATTTCTTGGCGGATTTCTTTCAAACTTTCACGATTCCCTCTTTTTCTTTTTTCTACTTTCACATAAATCATTTCATTACCGAAGTTGGATTGTGATTACAGGGGTTTTTTTTCACGAGGCAGTAAATTACCTTACATAAGTCTGATATGAAGAGGATGTGATGCGGAAGGTAAAACAACTTGCTGCACAATGTGTACACAACTATATTTTGCAGCAGGGGGACTTAAAAGGTAGTTTACTATCTCAGAGCCATTACGCAAGCTTAAACTTTATTTCTTTATTTACTTAATAGACCTAAAAGATGTTTGCCAAATATGACATAAAAATATGTAACAAAAAAATTGCAGCAGCTTTCTACAAATTGATTTTTTTTAAAGGAATATGTAAGTTGGCATTCAAATTCTTGGTAACCTTGCTAT
The DNA here is from genome assembly GCA_025617745.1 of Heliocidaris erythrogramma. NCBI lineage: Eukaryota > Metazoa > Echinodermata > Echinoidea > Camarodonta > Echinometridae > Heliocidaris > Heliocidaris erythrogramma. The sequence goes on from CM046853.1 coordinate 69,924,841, forward strand.
CCCAAATCTTTTGGACTTATTCTGCAGTACATGGATTTCATTATGTCCCTGGATAAATTTTATCATTGGTGGCACTTAAATTTGGCTATGTGTGATGGCTTTATGTTCCAACCCTTTGCACATATTAGAATGTTTTATTTATTTATGGGGGTATTGTAAGAAATAAAGCCGACATGTCTGCACTCATATGTGTTGAAATATTAAAAAAACAAGTAAACAACCTATGTTCGAAAGTCGAAACATTATATTCAATATTTTATCAAATACTTTTTATCTGAAGCAAATATCGTAAACATGCCATTAATATAAAAAAAAGGAGCTTACAAATAATGTTAATATAAAGGTGATAAAAATGTGAAGCAAATACAAATACATTCAATTGCACATAAACAATAAAAACAATTATGAGTCAATCAAAACAGACAAAAAAGAAAGAAATAATATACATGAAATTTGCACACTGTTTGATCATAAATAAAATTGTGTCATCTATTTTATACAAAGGTGGTGAAAATATGGTCAAGGTACAAGTAAATATTCTAACAAGTTCAATAAAAACACTGAATTATATGTTATCATGTTCTCTTTAACCCATATTATTATAGCTCTTTGTACAAGTAAATGTATATCTCTAGGAATGTGGTGTGTGTGTATAAGCCAGTTCATAATTAGTTCATGGTAGAAATGACCCAGAAATGCAGAGAGAGTGGTTATTTTCACATGATTAAAGGAGACCTCTAGAATTAATACATAGATTTTTTTTGAGTAAGACAGAGAGAGGAGAGAGAGAGAGAGAGGGAGAGAGAGAGAGAGAGAGGGAGAGAGAGAGAGAGAGAGAGAGAGAGGGGAGAGAGAGGGAGAGAGAGAGGAGAGAGAGGGAGAGAGAGAGAGAGAGAGAGAGAGGGAGAGAGAGAGAGAGAGGGAGAGAGAGGGAGAGAGAGAGAGAGAGAGAGGGAGAGAGAGGAGAGAGAGAGAGAGGAGAGAGAGAGGGAGAGAGAGAGAGAGAGAGAGAGAGAGAGAAAGAACCCCCCCCCCATATGTAGATGGTTCAGTGGTCTTCTAGACAAGGTACATGTCACACTTACCATGACAGCTCTGAGAGTAGCACAGTGTCTGGACAGTGTTCGTATGGTAGCTGTTGAGTCAGCAAGGAGAGGTTTTTCAATGCAAGCAAGAAGGGCAAACAGCCAGCATCCCTGCGCTATTGAGAAACCCAGCGTTTCCAACCACTCCACATGGTACTCTAGTAACTTCTGTACCATTGCCTTTAAAAATAATAAAATAAAAAATAATATCCATACATTCATAAAGGCTGGTACATGTCAACATGATTTGTTCAAGGGTATGTCATTTTGAAGTCTGAAGATTACATGTATGTCATATTATTGACATTTTATTACTGGTCGTATGTACATGTTTAATGTGTAATAACGTATTTGCAAGCATAAATTCCGCATCACCATGAAGGCAACTATTGGGGAGAAAAAAAACTGCAGGCAAAATAAAATGAAAAAAAAAGATGAATACGACTGTGACTCCTATATGCCTCCGCCTAAATTTGGTTAAGTTTATGACTCAAAAGTGTTCTTGAAATATTGTGATAACAAGAATAAGAAGCCGACAATTACATGTTGGTCGATCTCTTTGAATTTTGACGTTTGACCTAACAAACCAAAAGTCTGATCACTTTATCTCCTCCTTGTCATGTGTACAAAATAGTTGAGATATGGTGATAACAAAACTAACAAATCTTTAATTTCATGCATATTGACCTCTATGACCTTTGACCAATGTAAACAAATATCTAATTGTTTTGTCTCAATATGGAGATGCATACTAGTATCAAGTTTGAATAGTTAATAGCTCAAATTGTTCAAGAGATATTGCAATAAGGAGGCTCAAAACCTGCAATTTCATGGTAAATGACCTCTCTGACCTTCAACCTTTGACCTACTTACCTTTGACCTACTTACCCTTAAAATCTTATCAGTTTGTACTACAGTGATGCATACTAGCACCCAGTTTGAAGCGTATATCTCAAATGGTTCTTGAGATGTTGCGTTAATGAGGATAACACCTGAAATGTCAGAAATTGTTCTGTGACATTTGGGTCTAATCAAAACAGTTTCCCATGGTGATACATACTAGTTCATATCTCAAATGGTTCTTGAGATATCACGTTTACTAACGAAAAAGCGGGACAGACGGAAAGAAGGGCGGACAGCCTGAAAACATAATGCCTCAGCACCACCTTCGCCAGGCGGAGGCATAAAAATGGCAGAGCTGAACTTTTTATGGTGTTGACTTTTTGAATACTATCATTCCATGTTGTCGTTATTTTCATGTTGGTATCAATGCAGCGATAATGGGAAGTACTAAAAAGAAATGGAAGAAAAGCTGACAAAGCATATTGCTCACAATGCCTTGGTACATTCTGGATCATATGCATATAAGCAATTCCCCAACTTTGTGTGTGAACAAGAGTTTCAGTAGTGAATGTAACCTACATTACAAGGCACAATGTCAAATATCTTTGGAAAGAAAACTTGTTTTACTCCTAGGGGCCCTTCCAACATAAAGAAGGAAAAAAAATTATACCTTACAAGGGTGCATATTTCACGAAAATTCCTTCAGTGATTTGCAAAATAGAGAAATGCATAAAGCTCAGAGAAAAGAAAAATTATTTTGCCTCTCTGGTTCTCCCATTCAATATTGCCACAACAAAATTTTGTTGTTGGTTTGTGCTACAATTTAAGCATGGCAATTGAGCTCGATGCATGTGCCTTGCTGATATCTGGAGATTGCATGAGCTTATGTTTGGGACAATATTTGCGAGATAGCAAGATATCATTCATGTATGAGCAGTAGAATAAAAATACATTTCATGAATTCCAAGACACTAAAGGCCATACAACATGTACCATACCTGGTCAAGTGAACTGATGATGGTGACCAATGGTGGGACAGGTGTAGAAATGGTCACCTGACTACATATCTCCTCTTCTTCATCATCTACCAGGGGTCTCCCTTGCTTTGCTCTTAACCTATCCAGGAATGTCCGCCCCAAACAGAACTGACACCAGGAGTCCTCGTCTTTGTATCTTGGCTGAAGAAATAACAGAAGTAGTGGGTGATGAATGCAATGAAAAATTGACTGATAGGCTAACTGACTGCCTTGCCTGACTGACTGATTGATTAATTGGCTGGCTGGCTGGCTGGCTGGCTGACTGGACTGACTGACTGACTGACTAATTGACTGACTGACTAATTGACTGACTGAATCATTGACCACCTAATTGACTGACTGACTGAAAGAATGATCGACAAATTTCTCCTTGTAAAAGTGCTATACAATTTTTCAATTGTGTCATACTTCAGTTTGTTATCTGATTTTACGAAAATGCATAAAGCACCTTTTTCGTTACATCTCATTATAGTCTATATAAGAAGAAGTGGAACTGGTTTTAATATTCAGTAAAACATAATTGAGATTCTGAAATCTTAACATAATGATGATTTCTGATTAATGATATCAGGAAGCTTTAAAAAGTCCTTTAATAATAGTCTGCATACCAATTCCATCTTATCTTTTCTCTCTCCTGCAATCCTGGCAGTGACTCCAGCCAGCCTCTGGCGCAGTTCTGAGAAGGATGCTGCTTGCCGACGTTGCCATGTTGTGTTAGGAGCAAACCCTCGAGGAGCAGGGCTGAAACCTGTAGACTACCAAGAGTAGGAGGAAATGCAGGGAGAATGAAGGAAGGATAAAAGTGTTCAAGGAGAAAAATAGCAAAATGAGTATAGTATGAGTAAAGTATAGGGGCAATTTTTAGAGGGGAACAGAGAAAATAGAAGATGTGATGAATCTTCCTTTTTAAATTGTTTAAAGAGGGTTGCAAGATTATTTATTTAAAACAAAATGCTCAAAATGAGTTTTTCAGAAATGTGGCTTCATATTGTTTGTCTCTTGTAATCAATTCAAGAAGATTCTTGCATTTCACCACTAGGTATACTTACATTTGATACAACAACTGTCTGCTTGCTTTTTAGGGTATCCCGGTCGAACTGCGCTACTACGACATCTGGAGTTTGCCTTGCTTCATTCCTGCATTTGAAAATTCACAAAAATACAAATTCCATCAGAATCTCATCTTTTGCCCCTTCTCTTGAATTGCCTCACCCCTCTTCCAAACTGCAGAAACTTCTAGCAGATCTACCTGTCCTGCAATTACAACTTTCTGGCATTAACACTGAGCAAAATACAGTGCACTCATGTTGTAAGAAGGGTCTCCACACCATCCGTTTGATTTGTTATAAAAGAAAACATATGTCCGTGTCTTCTTTGTTTCCTAAAGTTTTATTGCACTTTATAAACCTGTTACCCCAGACAACACACTGGTTGTGCTAGAATTCTGAAAATGTGAAATATTTTCAAATTCTGAAGATATTGCAATAAATATTTTCAAATTCTGAAGATATTGCAATCCACAAACATTGTAATTTACTGTCAGTCCTGGTGAACTGGTGATTCATTGTGCACATCCCTCAGTTGCCATGAACACAGATTCTTCATGTAAACTCAAGAAGAAAAAAAATTGGTTGTCAAAAACACGAATAGTGGTCATATTGACCACTACGATATATGCATGCAGAAATAGTTGGTATTTTCTGTCGCATGTACTAAAGGTATGGGGGGGGGGAATAAGATAAATATTTTAAATACTTGCTTTCAAATTCAGCCCTTAAAAATCTCACTCCAACCTCAAATGGCCGTTAGGAAGAACTTTTGATATTTCCAGCAAAATCCAAAGTCAAAATCATGTCCAAATCCGAAGAAATCCCGCCAATTTGTTTCGCGTGTTGTTTACATGTCTTACGATGTCTTAGACTAAAATTGGCAAATAAAAATTTTTGTCCACTAAGAAACTCAGGATCGCAAGCCCACATCGATCTCTACGATCGCGCACACACAAAATCGGACTTTTCTGTGTACGCGATAGGGACCAAATTTTTATTGACAAAATTCTTTTGGGGAGATGTCAGCGCCCGCGGCGACCAGGAATTGTACACAATGACTCCGATAGCTTGTTTCGTAAGAATCAACAGTAAATTACGGATTTCATTTTTGGAATTATCTTTTCCAACATCGGTGAGTTGAATTTATTGTATTTCTTGGATATGTTGGGGTCGGTTTTTGTAAATCAAATGCCGATTTTGAGTGAATGTTGGTGACTTTTGTGCAGTGGTGTTTAAAAAAGTTGGTGTATGACTGCCCAGATTCTACACACGAAGTATAGTCATGTAGCTATGAGTGGCCCACATCGCAGTACGTCGTGCACACGTAAATACCACAATTTTTCACTATATGGACCAAGCTTTTGGTGGTCAATATTCAATCTATTTTGTTCACTAGATAAACAAGATGTAAAAAAAAAAAATCAGCTGGGATAGTGGGATTTCTTCGTTTTGACAAATGACTTCGAGCTTAGAACTGGCTGGAATTTACAAAACTACTTCAGCCATTTGATAAGGTAAAATTTGGATTTTTGAGTACCGAATTTGAGATTGTTTATTTCAGAACTGATTTCGAATTTTGCCCCTTTCGTAACGTACTCACTCACACATATGCGAGGTAATTTGTACTTTTGTACTACTACTACCATGACTACTGAAAACTACTGTGAAATAAATGAGTGCTCCAGTCTCAATCTCATTCGTTTTGAAGGCTTATGTGGCATTAGACAGAAATAACTGTTATGGAGAAATCTTTAATATTTCTGATACACCCGTATATAAGCAGTCATTTTAAGATCAGTACTTTGTCAGTAGTAGTAGTCTACTTTTGTCATTGGTAATTACCACACACAATACTCAATTCGTGGGACACACACTCATCACAATGATCACAGATTCAACTTCATCTTCACACAAGTCAACTGGCACTTTAAAGCTATCTTACCTAACCCGTAGTAGGTATTCTTCAGCAGTTGCTGGTGCCCTTCCATGGTCTACCTCATGATCATTCGTAATACCTGGACCTCCAATCGGTAAAGCTACGGGAAGAAGATCGTCCATCACGTTTCTTGCTTTTTTTTCCTTTAATGCTACCGCTAGTCTTGATGTCAGGCGGCTCAGGTATGCCAAATGCCAAATGAGCTAATTATGACATATTGCATTTGATCCCATTTTCTGGATAGCTTTACAAGTTCATAGTATAACAAATCCTTAAACAATTCATGTCTATCTTAAATTCATCCTTGGAAGTTCATATTTATACAGACATCACTGGCTAATCAGCCAATATTGGCTAATCATTGGCTAACCAGCCAATAATTCCATACATTTTTTTCTAATTTTGACCGAAGTTCATCATCTGTTAATTTTTACTACAAATGGAGAGTAGCAAAATTTTACTGTAGAACATTTGATCTTTGGAAAAAAAGAAAGAGAGAAAAATATAAGTCCCTAGATCATTTTCTCTTCCTGTCAGCTCCGCTCTTTCTTTCTCTCTCTCTCTCTCTCTCTATCTACCTCTCTCTCCTCACTCTTTTGTCTCTTGAACTCTTTCCCATAATGAATATGCTAGACTACCTAAATTCATTGCATAGCTATACAAAAATTTATAGTTATACGATAATTATTTTTTTTACAGTCTGAACGACATAGCCAAATGCATAACCAAGCATCCCTTGTAGTCTGAACGTCTTATCGTACAAAAATCGTATAACTGGTCAGGGCTTATGATGAGTGCGTGCTGATGTGACCGATCAGCTGTAATTCTGAGCATCGTTTCATCAAACCGTCATAAGTACAAGTTCCCCGACATCCCATTGAAACGCATGTTAATTTTAATACACGCGTTTCAATGGGATGTCGGCGAACTTGTACTTATGACCGTTGATGAAACGCTGCCTTGTATGCTCCAATTCTGTCTGTGATGCAAACTTATACTAACCAAATGGTGTCAGCTGACTTCCCCCAAAACCAGCTTCTTTATACAATGTTTCTTAATTAGATACTGTATTTCAAGTGTGTATGCCTCTTTCTTTATACCGGTAATCCAAAGATTCTTTATATGACCTTTCTTTATCTCATTTAGGCTAACCTCAGTGTCGTCTGATCAAGCTATAAATCTCATTCCTAAATGCTAGGAATGCTGGTTGTCACATAGTTGTATTTATTAGGCCAGTTACTGATGTCTTAATGATATTTCTATTACGTTGTAAATGCTTGGTTGAGCAAACATGGCAACATCATGTGTGATTATATTATATTTTGTACTTTGTAAATTCACTTATTTGTAAATCTTAGCAGTGAACAGCAAATTTCTGAATGGACAATAAATCCTCAATTTCAATTTCAAATGTTTCTGACAGGGTACAGGCCTCTACTGCATTAGAATCATATGAAAAAAGTACACTCATGATTCATTTATATAATATACATGTATCACATATTTTAATATCAATTTCATGATTTGGCATATTGATGCAAGAATATTAATCATGCAAGATCTGACAAAAATATTTTTAAAAAACTGCCATAATTCAAAGAAGACACATTTTTGTCTTAAACAAATAAATGTATGGCATACAAATAATGACAGATGAAACACAATTGCACCCATGAACATCTGATCGATGACAATTTCAAAAAGTCATAACTTCCTTATTCTTCATCTTTCGCTGATATGTTTCAGCTACACATATTATAAAAACTAACTTATTATCAGGGAGGACTTCCCCTTTGTTATTTATGGAAATTAGGAGATTGATAAATGTCTCATTTACCCCGTTGGGTACGATTGGTTTTGGTATAACACACATTACCGGTACCCATGGAATCCAGCCGGAGTGTACCAGCCACCTACAAACATAATATGTGTACAGATAGAACATATAACGTATAAAACTGCTATTCATTTAACATGCATTATGATTAGTTATGAATAGTGGTCCTTATGAATGGAGGTCCTTATGAATAGCGAGGTAATCAAACCTCCTGCTTGAAAGGTATCATTGTCTGTTATGTAAATAGTATCATGTCTTCTACACGAGTGATATGATACTGATATCACCTTGACATTTGACACTATTAAACTTTAACTGTTTTCTGAAGGAAATAGGAAATGGGTAAGAGCACGGTACTGGAAAAACATATGTGCAGTACTTCATACCAATTTTTTTAACCTCACCACGATCACTGTATGTTTGCCGGGTCTGCTCGCTATTCATAAGGACCGCTATTCATAGATAACCGCTATTCATTTAACACGCGTTATGAAGAGCGGTCCTTATGAGTTATGAATAGTGGTCCTTATGAATAGTTATAAGTAGTGGTCCTTACGAATAGTTATTCGTCTGGTCTTCTCTATGGTCTACTCACAAGTCGCTTTTATTTTATTATTGAGGGTGTACTTAAACTTGCAATATCTCTCTACAGAAGTAATATTTCAAGCCCTAACATATAGAGCAAAATATTTTGGGGTGATTGTTACCCTTTATTAGATGAAGTTGAAGAACAATAAACATTTCAGTGAAATACAGGAATAAGTATTATTTGCAAGGGATATATCACTTGACAAAGCATTTAGCATCCTTAAAATATATCTGGCCCGATTATGCATTTTTTTCTATTTTCTACAATTAATCTTCACTACACATTTTCTTTCTTGCTTCCTGAAATTCAAACTGTATTGAAACACAAATTAAATTGTATTAAACAGTCACTTCTTCTTCTCCTCCTCTATCTTCTTCTTCCTTTTCTCCTCCTTCTCCTTGTTTTTCCTCCCCCTCTTTCTTGCCTTTCTTCATCTTCTTATTGATATTTAATATGTTATAATCTGTCATCCCTTTAATGATACTGTTCTATGTATTTTATTGAATTATGTTATATGTTATTTTTATCTGTACCATTTACCAATCCAACTTTTAAGTTGCAATAAAGAATAAATAAAGTTGAATTAAAAATTAAATTTGTCTTAAAGCTCGTTCACATATCACCTTGGCGGGTGTTTTTATAATGAAATAGCGGTAAGCGCAATGCATTTCTCATTTCTGTATCTTATACATGTACACAGATACATGTAAGTGAGTAGGCCTATGAGTAGGACCTCTTTTGCATGCAGCTACTTTTTTTCATTCCCATTTGCCACTCATTTGCACTTTAATAGCCTTTCCTGGTCAACTATCTATAAAGGCAACCCATCTATAATGATCACTGTATTTAATGTGGTCCCCTGTCTACCATGGCAAAACAAAATTCTGTTTCCCTTGTGTGAATACAAATTCAATAGACAGAGGTGCCGTGGTCTAGTGGATATGTCACCGGACTGTGAATCACATGGTTCGCGGTTCGAAAGTCCTTTGGCAAGACATTAATCTACATTTGCCACTCTCCACCCAGGTGAAGTATTAAATGGGTACCCAGTAGGAAGAAATTCCTTGAATGCCTTAGCGCTTACATGGCAGCTTGGCTAAAGCCGGGGTAATAACATCCAAAACCCTTTGGAAGCGCATAGGGACGTTATATTATAATGTGATATGCGCTATACAAGAACAGGTATTATTATTATTATTATCTTACTACATACATGTACTTGGTAAATGACAGACAAATTCAAATGCCCATTTTGTAAGAATAAGAAGAAAAAAAATTGATCATAAAACATGATAGGAATACTAACATCTTAGACAATTCATTGAAAATATAAAAGCTCTGAGTTAAATACTATGTGAAAAACCTATTCTGTTCAATTTTTGTCACTTCTGAATCATCTGTTTCTTTGCATCATAAATATATCTCTTGAACCTAAGGCTGATTTTGATTGGCCGATGCTCTTCATGTGACTCTTTGGCTGTGCTTGGTTCTTGGCTAGATTCTGTTAATCAAAGCAAAAAGAAAATGGAATACAGAAAAATAAAGTTCAATGTAGTAAAGAGAGGAACAAAGTATAACCAAGGAAAAAAACAAACAAACAAACACAAAGTAAAACTATAATGTAAATAAAAATTATAGCAATAATCTAATAAAGATTAAATCAAACTTGAACTGACATTAATTTCCGATTGGAACTCAGAATGTAAGAAATAGGTGATTGTAAATTTGTGACCAATGGGATGACTTGTTAAGACGACTTCTTAAGACAGGGCTTAAGATGTACTTGAGATTCATTTCAGAAAAGAGTCATAGATATTTCCCAATACTGCAGAAAAAAAGTGAAAACTGTAGAGGTGATTCTGAAGATTGTCCATTCAGGTTTTAAATTTGCATTTACATGCAGAAGGAGCATATATGACAGGAACACTCTCAAGGGAGTGGAGATATCGAATACATAGTGTGCAAGCATAACATACAGTGATCGTGGTGATGTTAAGAAATTGGTATGAAGTACTGCACATATGTTTTTTCCCGTACCGTGCTCTTAACCATTTCCTATTTCCTTCAGAAATCAGTTGAAGTTTAATAGTGTCAAATGTGAAGGTGATATCAGTATCATATCACTCGTGTAGAAGACATGATACTTTTTACATAACAGACAATGATACCTTTCAAGCAGGAGGTTTGATTGATTTTATATATCATTCTGTCCAGGTATTTACCTGCTTTTGCTTTTCTTCCTTTCTTCTTTCCACCTAATGCACCGAGTACTTGCACTGTTTCTGACTGCAATCCATCTGTATTTCAGAACAGAAAAGAAATTCATTCAATGAAACACATATAATATATTTAACACTCCATTAATTGTCCAATGGAGGTACAGTCAAACCTGCCTATTAAGGCCAGCCAAGGGAAACAGAAAAAAGTGGCCACTGTAGACAGGTGGCCTTTATAGACAGGTTCTAAAACACATATTTCTTGCTATAGGGAGGCAATATAAGTGACCACTATAGACAGGTGGCCACTAAGACAGGTTTGACTGTATATTAAAGATCTGGGACTCCAAGGGAAAAATTTGAAAGTGTAATCGTCCATGATCTACTGCACTGATCACTTTAGATGTTGCCTATTGTTTAACTTGCTACCAGCATTTGCTGTTGCTGGAATAAAAACAAGTTCAATATTAAAGTACAGAGTTGATTTTAAAATCACAGAATGAAATAGTATCTCAAAACCAGAGGTCAAGCATAACAAACAATGCATTGTATAATATCATAATTCAAGAGATTTATTATTGGTGACTAAATTTAAAAGAAATATTTGCTCAAATTTGTATATCATACAACAACAGTCTCAGCAATGTAAGCCAGTAAAGAGACATATCAATAAACTGGGCAGGAGTAAACATAGATAACAAACATGAAGAAATAGACAATTATGTATGTGTCTTACTTGGTATCCTGACTTTGAACTTTCCACTCTGCCCAAATCCTCCTTCAATAACACCCTCCTCCCCAGTTGAGAGTTGAACCTTGAGACCAGTGAAGGTTTGTAGGTTAGTCTCTTTCTTGAACAATGACCTGCCAATCACACTGTACTCATCAGTCATCTGTTGAATGAAACCAGGTAAAAGTGGAGTTTACCTCAAGCACAAAATTTAGAGATCAAATAATCAACCTAATGAATCTAATTCATGAAGAATCATGTAGCAAATAGGAAGGGCAATTGTCTCAAATTGGCAATACACAAAGAAGCTCAGTGACTACAAATTCTAAGACATACACCTACCGCAATATCTTATTATCTAACCAGGGGCGTTGTTAGAGGGGGGTGAGGGGGTGTGACACCACCCCACCCCACCCAAAACTTTTGTTGGTAAATGCGCCACTGCTGTCGGCACAAAAAAAAAGGAAGGACAAAAAAAGAAGAGGTAAGAGGATGGAGGGAAGAAAAAGGAGAAAAGAGGAGAAAAGAGGAGAAAAGAGGAGAAAAGAGAAGGAAAGAGAAAGGAGACGAAAGAAGAAAAAAGAGAAAAAGAGAAAGAAAGAGAAAAGAGAGAAGAGAAGAAAGAAAAAAGAAAAGAAAAGAAAAGAAAAGAAAAGAAGAGAAGGAAAGGAAAGTAAAGGTACGAAAGGTAGAGAAAGAGAAAGGAATAAGGAATGAGAAATTAGGATTGAGAGCAAGAAAAAAGGAAAGAGGAGGAAAAGGAAAATATTACTACAGAAATCAAAATCCATCTCTCACTCTCATTCTCGGACTCAGTCATTATTTAGACAGTGAGTGTGAGACTCTTTGACTCTTCCTTTCGGAAAGAATTTCCCTCTAAATAAATCACAGCAGTCTTAGTCTGACAAGAAAAAGTTGTTGTTTTTTTTCCTCGTAAAGAACACTGTTTTGGGTCAAAAGTTCATCTGTCTGGCCGGTCTGGGATGTGGTGTTCGAATGACGATATGACATACCGTTGTTCGCTGGTAAAAATGATGTGTGATAATGTTCCTGAAAGATGACCCTACTGGTGGTCAGCAAAGTGTGAAACACTACTACATGATGATGATCATGAGAGATCTGAATGGTTATCTATCCTCTTAAGTCTTGCCTCACAATGTTTCAAAGCAAAAGAAAATCCAGAAAATGAAAAAGGATCCAGCTCATATGTGCAATATGGGGAGAAGTGTTTGATGGACTACCATAACAAACACAATCAAAAATATCATTTAGAAATGATGAAGAGTGGTAAAGTCATCGGATATGCAGAGGTGAATGCACCAACGAACCCCTACGAAGCAGCCAAAAAGAAACTACTGGGCAGCATGGGGCCCAGAGGCAGTGGCGGAAGATGCTTTCCCAGCTCACATATTCAATCCATCAACGTCATGATCATCTTTAACCATCCCACTGACCACACCTTCAATTGCGAAAGAAACTCACTCAGTGAGCGATGCTGTCAACACAGGTATATTTTATATTTTTGTCCTTGATCAACCTTTTTCGATTAAAAGGCAATATTTCTCTTTAAAAAAAAGAATCCACCCAACAAACTAAAAACAAAGTGAATATCAAATTAATTGAAATTACGCCCCTTCTACCACTCGGAAAAGATTATTAATGAAGTAAAAAGTGTCTTGAGAAGTTGAGATGTTGTTTTAATGTTTCTTGTTTCTTGTTTTAATATTGAATACAGATTAGGCCTTAATTATTATAGTTATGGTGATGATGATGTTGAAATTGGTGGTGTCATGGTGATGATGACGATGATGATGACGATGATGATGACGATGATGATGATGATTATAATAATCATCATTATTATCATCATTATCAAGTAAGAATAATGATCAAGATAAGGATAAGGTCAAGAATAGTTAACATGGCAGTCTTGTCAGGTAGCCAAAAAAAGAAAAAGGTGGCATGAGTCACAAGACTGTCAGGAAGAGGGAGAAATGGAGATGAAACAAATATACTTCATGTTGATGCTAAAACAAGAGAACTGAAATGGGGCTTCTGTTTTCCCTTTAGCAATTAGCTTCACAAATCACGGCTCTTGCTACCTGTTTCACGGGCCATCTTGTTTTGTGATTGCAACTTTAGAATGGATATTATTTGTATTGCAGATTTATTAGAGGATATGCTGTTTACCATTTCTTGAAACATTCCATTTTAAAGTGTATAAACCCGAAATAGAAAAAGTGTCCTAGCGTCCTAGCGACACCCCTGCATCTAAGATCTATATTATGACCCCAAAATTCTTAACTTTGGTGAAGCATTCTCTTCCTAATATCCATTTTTACATAAACTACTGACCTAAATAAAATTTAATTACAATACCAGGCATATCAACATCAAATGAAAATCATTTTCAGTAAAGAAAATTCAATTAATTTCACAGCCATTTAAATGTGAGGAGAAAGAGAGAGAGGGACATACAGACAGAAAAATTTTACTTAAAAAAAATAAAACAATAATAAACTTACTCTGTCCACAACTCCTTCTCTTAGCTTTGTTTTATAGATCTTCAGTTGGGGTAGTACTGTTTCAATATAATTCTGGAGAAGTAAATCAAACAACATCAGACAGTATGATATACAACATAGTCACACTATGTTGAAAGATCAGTCATGGTGTACCACATTTTGAGGCAAATCGTTTTTCCTGGGTAGATACGGCATATTGAAATGAAATTGATTTTCAGACATTCATCCGATATACGACAACATTATTGCACAGAACCTATTTGATTTGACTTCAGACAAAGTAACATTGTCTGTCATTGTATGTAGCATTTTATTCTGATTTGCTAATCAGCACGAAATGACATTTGTAAATCTACAAGAATTACTATGTATATTACGTGTAAATCATGTTCAGAGAATACCACTACATCTACTTACCTTGTCTGTTATTGCATGTAGTAATCTACCATGGAATGCTAATCTACAAGTATTGGCATGTGCAGGTATGAAGTCAAGGAAGAAATCAATAATGCATAATAAATGATTTTTTTTTCTTTCTTTCTTTCTTCCATGCCTTAGCATGATTTTTATATTTTGCCTGAAATATTTCATTTTCTACGTACACGTACAAATTGAAAAACCAAGGCAAAAATCAATCTTGTTTCAAACACTACAACTTATACCCTTATCTGGTATAAATACAGGAATTTCCTAACATTCCAACGTACAATTTGTAGAAATATTTTAAAAGCTAACAATTACGGATCGTCAAACTCAGTCTGAATTATTCCAAACACAAGTTGCTTAATAGCAGAATGATTATTCATATCCATAACCAATAAATTATCTGCAAACAGATCATAATGATAAAAATATTTGTTTTCATACAGTTTGCTACTGTTTAATCAAGAAAAAAACCATCCATATCCACCAAAAATAAATAAGACAAATATACATAAATTATTCCATGTGTAGGAAGATCAAAAGGATATGAATATCTGTATCTAATTTTGACCCGATGACTAGGCAATTCCTTGGACACGCCAAAGGCTTTTCAAACTCCAGCAAAGCCCACTGTTGAGTTGATAATATCTCCTCTCCATCTCCTTCACTGGCTGCTTCTGGAATGTTCTCCTTGTTATGCTCCTGCTTGCCAGCACCACCTGCTGTATGTAGTTCTTCTTCATACAGGTACTCTGGTTCAAAGTCAAACTCTAAAAAAACAATAATTAAAAATAATAATAATAACAACAATAATAGTAGTTCGATTTATAAAGTACTTTTTCCAGAGAATACAAAGCTCTGAATACTATTATTACCCTGGATTTAGCCAGGCTACCACGAGAAGGTGCTCCAGCATTCTTCCTACTGGGTTCCTCTTTACTTCTTCTGGGTAGGGAGTGGCAAATCTAGATTAATGTCCTTTCAATCTTTATGCAGAAGTTTGCTTCCCAAAATACACTCTTGGAATATACAGTGTGTATTGCTTGAATAACTATGTTGAATCCTTCAGGGGAGCGTTTCATCAAGCGTTTTGTCAGTGATTTTTACTGACAAATTTGCTCTCAGCCAATGAGATGCAAGAAAATCACTGACAAAACGCTTGATGAAATGCTCCCCAGGACCCACTGGTGGCTTATACCTACCATTTTAATAGTGCTGAACAATGTCTTGGACTACGAAATGGCTGTGGTTCTTCATGAAACAGAAACAGACACCCTCATGCACAATTCAATAATGAAATACAACATATGTCAAAATTGAACTTTTTAACAATACTTCATGTGAAGTGTTCCACATTTTGATGGCATTAAAAGGGTTAAGTAATCCATACCTGATGCTTCAGTATGAGGTTGATACTGATGACCTGGGGCTGGGCCAAAGAAAGATACCTTTCCCATCACAGTCTCATGGCCCATGGTCACTGTAATACATACATAGAACACATGAGCTCATCTCATATACCCGGTATAGTACATGGTGATTCCTTAAAGGGAAAGTCCACCCTGGTATTAAGTTGTTTTGAATAAAATAAGAAAAATGAGAGAAACCGATTCAAGAAAATCTGAGCAAAATCCGATAAGAAATAAGAAAGTTATGTTTTCTTAAAGTTGTAATCAATCATACACAAATTGGCAAGTCCATGACATATCTTGCAAGTTCCTTTCCATTTGCTCGATATAGAAAATCTTATAAATTTGCATTTTTTAAATTTTTGAGTAAAAAGATATAAGCAATGATTATATCTAAGGTGCAGTATGACTGACAATTTACTTTAGAAAAAATGGAAATTAATGATGTTTTGGGTAAGGGGCAAATGGGAGAGGAGAATACAATGTATGTCACAGAGTTGCTAATTTGTGTTTGATTGATTACAACTTTTAAAAATTCATAACTTTCTTATTTCTTATCATATTTTGCTCAACCTTTACTGATCTGTTTCTTAATTTTTCTGCTTCTTTTAAAACCAACTTGTAATCAGGGTTGATTTCCCCTTTAAATGACAACGTTGAGTTCTGATAGTTGTTAAAAATAATTTTGGAGCTTTCTCATCATTTGCATTTCTATGTGGAAGAACATCATGATAGGAACGTAACAAGAATTTTTTTTTCTATCGAAACGCCCCCAATTCCAAATATAACTAGAAATAGTTTGATACTTTCAACCAAATTTTCATACCACATTTATGAGTATTCCCATACATAAATTCTGTTAACTATTCCAAGGCACATAGGAAGACTGAAAGGAATAAGTTTAGACAATACAAGGGCCTGTTTCATAAAACTTATTATCAATATTAAATCACAATAACTGTTATAAGCTACAGATCTCATAGCATTTGATTGGCTCGGAGCACATTTGTCATAGATCTGTTGCAACTGTTATTGATAACAAGTTTTATGAAACCTAAATTTCATCTATACTTCAAATTACATGTATTATAACTGTTTGATTATCTGATCTTTTTAATTTTCTCTTCATGGTGAGGTAAGTTAACTAAACGTACCATGAAACTTTGCCTTTGTTGCACATGTTCCTTTGAAGTACGGTATTCTGTGTACTGATACAATGGCAGCTGGAAGAAAAACACTAAATAAATGGGCTTGTTTAATAACATTTAAGAGCTGTTCAGGGTTGAATTTACCTTAAACTTATAGAGAAGCAAATAATGAAAGGCATTCTTAAACAACATGACAACATATATGATGATTACGGTGTTGTTTCAGGGATGGGTTCTAATTCAAATTTTATAGATTTATATACGATCCGATAAGAAAAAAACTGATAAACACACATACAGAAAGCAACTGGAATTATTTATAGAAAAAAACATTAAAAACATATGAAGAGCTGTGAAGTATGTAAGAGCACAAATTTATTGAAGCACTCATAACTTTCACAAAAATGTCCTTTAAGAATTGAATGATACATGCATACGCTGAATACAATAAGCCTACATAGTACAATATATTCGAATGAGGACATGGGTGACAAAAACAGTAATGTTCATCACATTTTCATAATCTTAGAACTTCCTTCAAAGATATACAGCCATGGAAAAAATTATTACACCAAGAATGACTACTGATAGTGTTATTTCTGTGGTAACAAGGAAATAAAATATCATAAAAGCAAGGTATAATTGCTGAACTTTGGTATTTATTCAATGAAGTACAAAGACAAATCATTTTTATAATTCTGTATGCATATTTTGGTACACTTATTACAGAAGCTTGGTTTTAATAATTTTTTTCCAGGGCTGTATGTTTCAATCTGTTAATGATCAAACTGGTTCTCCAACACATGCTCCAGTGATAACTGCTCCATTCGATTTCCTATATTTCATCAAATTCTCAAGTTCAACTTTATACCCAACACTATACCTAACCCTAACCCTAGCCTTATACAGGGATGTAAGTGGGTAGCAAAAAAAAATCCAGAAAATATTTGACGATCCCAGCGCAGTGATTCAGTCAAGTGTAGGTGTCCGAACGTAATCGCTCAAGTCAGAATACTCCGTTCGCATCCTTCTCCTCTGTCCATTTCCAATTCCACTTACCGGTATTCTTGATTCCTATGTCGATTTTCGCTATATTTACAGTCCTGTCCACTTCCATTTTGATTTTTTATTCCAATAAGAGGCAAAAGAAAATCAGGAAACGAAGTCGAAACGCTATCACAAAGTCGTAAACTATCTGTGCAGCTGCGTGATATGCATGCGATACGCGACGTCGACAGTACACAATATACAGCACAATATCGGTGTGCACGTGTGCTAGCGCTAGCTTCACAATGCGGTCGTCCTGACAATGCATGATCCAGAACGTATAGTCTCATACATCAGTCCACTTTTCCTGTCGCCGCACGTTCAAAATACAAAATCATTACGTGGCTGTTACGCGAATTTTAGTAAAGCGCATGGTTTTACAGTCCATAGCACTTGTCCACACATACTCGTTACCAGGATTTTTATACAAAATTCGTGCTGTGCGTACGAGAACCACATCACGCTATATTAACATAATTCGTATGAAACGGCCCGTACAAGAATATATTTCATTTACGAGATTTTTTTTCTGCCACTAGGTTAATGCACACGAAAGTATGATAATGCCTTCCACACATAAACAAGTCACAGAAAAAAACGGGAAATGTTTCTTAAATTAAAAAAAAGTCTTACATCCCTGCTTATATATTTGACAAAATAAAACCTGCAGCAAATGCCAGAGGAGCAAATGTTGGATCACCATTAAAGAAAATGTTGAGTTCTGGGAGAGATGGAAAATAATTTGTGAGATTTCTCATTCTTTTTATGTCAGTTTGGAAGAATGTCATAATAGAAAAGTCCCTGAAAAGGATTGCTCTTCAAATGCCCTCATGTTCGAAATATATTTGAAATAGCTGAAATGTTCGGGCCGAACATTCATGCCACCTGTGTGTGCATTCCCATATACCCTTTTGTGTGTGCAGTACATGTGCTTTACAGCGAGTTTGGGTCAATTTCTGATCATTTTGATGATTCCGAAACCGCACAGTTTCTTTCACAATGTAATTAGTGACCAGAATTCTACTTTATCTTTAAAATGCATAATTCCCATTTTCTACACTCACCACTTATGACAGGCAGTATCCCAGGTGCACACACTAAGCCCCTCTCTAGAAGCTTGGGGTCAAACTGGGTGACACACAGGGCTACACGATCACCCTGGATGGCTGAATTGACAGGTTTACGAAACATCTGCATGGATTTCACTTTCCGTGAGATTTGCAGAGATGGCACTTCAACATTCTGAGAGCAAAGATATGAGATAAAACAAGATGAATGCGACTGCGTCTCCTATATGCCTCCGCCTAAATTCAGTTGATGGCTCAAACTGTTCTAGAAATATTTGATAACGAGGCTAAAAACCAGTAATTTCATGTAAGTTCATGTAAATTGACCTCTGTGACCTCTGACCTTTGACCTACTTACCCCAAAATCTAATCAGTTCATCTTTCTATGGGGATACATACTGGTACCAAGTTTGAAGTTCTCACCTCAGATAGTTCTTGAGATATCGCGGTAACGGTGCTAAAAACCAAGAATTTCATGTAATTTCATGTAAATTGACCTCTGTGACCTCTGACCTTTGACCTCCTTACCCCAAAATCTAATCAGTTCATCTTCGTATAGGGATACATACTGGTACCAAGTTTGAAGTTCTCACCTCAGATAGTTCTTGAGATATCGCGGTAACGGTGCTAAAAACCAGTAATTCCATGTAATTTCATGTAAATTGACCTCTGTGACCTCTGAACTTTGACCTACCTACCCCAAAATCTAATCAGTTCCTCTTTCTATGGCGATACATACTAGTACCAAGTTTGAAGTTCTTACCTCAAACAGTTCTTCAGAAATCGCGGTAACAGTGCTAAAAACCAAGAATTTCATGTAAATTGACCTCTGTGACCTCTGACCTTTGACCTACTTACCCCAAAATCTAATCAGTTCATCTTTCTATGGGGATACATACTGGTACCAAGTTTGAAGTTCTCACCTCAGATAGTTCTTGAGATCGCGGTAACGGTGCTAAAAACCACGAGTTTCATGTAATTTCATGTAAATTGACCTCTGTGACCTCTGACCTTTGACCTCCTTACCCCAAAATCTAATCAGTTCATCTTTCTATGGGGATACATACTGGTACCAAGTTTGAAGTTCTCACCTCAGATAGTTCTTGAGATATCGCGGTAACAGTGCTAAAAACCAGTAATTCCATGTAATTTCATGTAAATTGACCTCTGTGACCTCTGAACTTTGACCTACCTACCCCAAAATCTAATCAGTTCCTCTTTCTATGGCGATACATACTAGTACCAAGTTTGAAGTTCTTACCTCAAACAGTTCTTCAGAAATCGCGGTAACGGTGCTAAAAACCAAGAATTTCATGTAATTTCATGTAAATTGACCTCTGTGACCTCTAACCTTTGACCTACTTACCCCAAAATCTAATCAGTTCATCTTTCTATGGGGATACATACTGGTACCAAGTTTGAAGTTCTCACCTCAGATAGTTCTTGAGATATCGCGGTAACGGTGCTAAAAACCAAGAATTTCATGTAATTTCATGTAAATTGACCTCTGTGACCTCTGACCTTTGACCTACTTACCCCAAAATCTAATCAGTTCATCTTCGTATGGGGATACATACTAGTACCAAGTTTGAGGTTCCTACCTCAAATGATTCTTCAGATATCGCGGTAACGAGAAGTGGGACGGACGGACGGACGGATGGACGGACAACCCGAAAACATAATGCCTCCGGCACCCACCTTCGGTGGGCGGAGGCATAAAAATAGCATGATGACTGTGAAATGCTTCATCAATAACGAAAACACAAAATTAATATACATATGTATTCTTATATCCGTCACAACTTATAACTATTTCATTGCAATTAAAAAAAAAATGTTGCTAACATGTTTATAGAACTCATCTCAAGAACTTGCAAAATAATTTTTTGTGAAACATTGGAAATTCATGTTATGATGGAATGTTACATATTCATACCTACAAAAATACCAACACCAGATTTTAAAAACAATGAATTCTACATTCTACTCAATTTTAGTTTACTTTCTCAAAGTCACTCACTGAATGAAATCTGAGTGGTGAATAAGTTGACTGTCGGACTTACATCACCAATGTTAACTTTGCCACTGAGTACTGTACCAGTCATGACAGTGCCTTGACCTCTAATGCCAAAACAATGGTCAACGGAGTACAGGAAGGGACCTGATGAATCACGCTTGGGCACGTACGTCTGACGCTTCAACTCCTGTAACAAGATGACAATGGCATAACTGCAAGTTACAGACAGTAAGAAAGATTTTTCTTGCTCTTGGTATTCTTAAATCTGTCTCAGCTTTTAAAAAAAGAGACATTAGTTCAATGCTCGTAGAGCAGTGTGTGAAAAAGTCAACAGCAGAGTAGAAACCAATAAAGCTGCAACACAAAACTTTTCAACTTATCATAGCAATGTCTGACAGGCTGATGTCTAATGCTGTTCATGTAATTTCTTCAATCTGCAAAAATAATATTCATAATTAAAATATGATGGAAATGTCAGAGAATCTGTTTCTTAGCATACTTTTTAAACAAATAGGATAATATTGAGCCAATACAGGCTAATATTATTTCCTGTTATAAAATGCTAGTCAATTTGCAATTCACCAGTATCAAGTTACATCAACTAAATATCTCATCAGCAACAACAAAAATGTATACAGCCTCTGAATGCTTGAAGTCAATATCTCATATGCATTTCCTAAGTTAACACCTCTTCTCCTCATCACCATGCATCAAACATAAATCATATGGTGACAACCCGACCTCCTTCAAATACGAACACACGTTATACCGGTACATGAAATTGGAAGGGAATGATCAAAAGAAGATTTCAAGAGATACTTGAGGAACAACGTTTGCCAGTCAATGTATTTTACACCAGTATCAAAGGCATTGGTTTATGATATTGTTTCTAAATTGGATGTAGATAAAAGTGCAGGTTACGATGACATTAGTGTTAAAGCGGTTAAATATTCCATCAATGCATTAGTAACTCCTTTGTGCAATATTATTAATCTGTCCCTTGAAAGGGGTGTTTTTCCAAATTGCAAAAGTAATTCCCGTTTTTAAGGTGGTAATAAAGCATTAGTGACGAATTATAGGCCAATATCCTTATTATCAGTATTCAGTAAAATATTTGAAAAAATTGTATATGATAAACTAATTTCTTTTATATCTAAATATAACATATTATACAGTAAGCAATTTGGTTTTAGACAGGGATACAGTACTGTTCATGCTTTGATTGATTTTACAGAAAAAATTGCTAAAGCATTTGAAGATAAAAACATAACAGTAGGGATATTTTTAGATTTATCAAAGGCGTTCGATTGTATTAATCATGATATCTTAGTAGACAAGTTATCTTCGTATGGAATCAGAGGAACAGTATTAAAATGGATAATTAGTTATTTAAGCAACCGAAAACAGTATGTTTGTATTAATAAAATTTATTCACAGTCTGAGGACATTACAGTAGGAGTACCTCAAGGGTCCAATTTAGGGCCTCTGCTTTTTTTATTGTATATCAACGACCTTCAATATGTCAGTGATGTTTTATCTGCCACATTATTCGCCGATGATACAAGTCTATTTTTATCTGGGAAGGATCCCATCCAATTAAATGATACTTTAAATAATGAAATGAATAAAATAAAGCAATGGTTTCTAGCTAATAGGCTTCAAATAAACGTCAATAAAACTTCTTTAATGATTTTTAAACCCAAAAATAAGAAAGTCAAAGACAACACAATAAAATTGTACATTAATGATACTGAAATTAAAAAGGTGCCGTTTACGAAATTTTTAGGTGTAATTATCGATGAAAATCTGAGTTGGAAAGAACATGTAAATCACATCACAAATAATATTTCTAAGTTTATTGGAATCCTGAACAGACTGAAAAGTGATTTACCTTTGCGCATTCTTGTCAAATTATATAATACTATGATATTACCACACCTAAGTTATTGCAATATTATATGGGGTAACTGTGCAATTTACTTAATGCAACAACTTTTTCGGTTACAAAAGCGGGCACTACGAGTTATAACTAATTCGTCATACTTGGCTCATACAAACAGATTATTCCTAAAGTTGAAGATTCTGAAGATTTATGATTTATACACTTTTCAAATTGCATCATTTAGGTTTTCTTATCATAGAAATATTTTGCCGGATATATTCAATAATTATTTTATTTATAATAGTAATATAAGCAAATATTCAACAAGAAACGCCAATAAATTATACATCCCCTTCTACCGTTACAGTTTCTCAAGAACAGTTGTAAGTTATAATGGACCGACTGTGTGGAACAATATGCCATCAGTATTTAAACAATGTCCTTCGCTGCAATCTTTTAAAAGAAAATACAAAACTTACCTTCTGAACTATCAATCCACTTAAATACCAAACTTGCCTGCTATTTTGTGTAATCCTATGTTATTTGTTTGTTATTTTTTTTTTGTTCTTGTATTGTTACTTATGTTTTATGCCAGTGTTTATGTCAATACGGGGGTAGCCTTGACAGGTCAATGGCCTTTGCTACCCCCTCACATCCACATCATCACTGGCTGTTACATTATATTCATTTCTCTCGTATCATTTATTTTTGATATATATTCTTGCATTGTTGTTAATTCCCTTATGTTGTTTATCTCTGATTGTATGAATGTATTGTTATAAACTTTTTAAAGAGATGTGAAATAAAATGAATTGAATTGAAAAAAAATAGAGTGTAACTTACCTCAATAAGTGCCTGAATTCCTTCTGCCCCTTCATCTGGTGCATCAGGACCACCTGGTTTAGCTGCTACAGGGATCACAGGACAATTGGCAAACTTGGTAGACTCCAAGGTCTTCAGCATTCTCTTTGTCATCTACAAAAGTGTAAAAATTCATTTTTGTTTATTTCAATCCCAAAGCAACAATGAAATGATATCTTATAACATTTTGGTTTGCAATGCAGGGGTTAAGCAATTCATACCCGATACTGGAACATATGACTGATATCCATGACCTGAGACTGTATATATTTTTGTTTTTGGTCTACTTTCAATATACAAAGAAGTTCATATTCACCAGGGCAGCGTTTGATCAAGCGTTTTGTCAGTGATTTTTACTGACAAATTTGCTCTCAGCCAATCAGATGCAAGGATTTCAGTAGCTTATAACAGTTGTCAGTAAAAATCACTGACAAAACGATTGATGAAACGCTGCCCAGGAGTGACATTCTAATATGTCAAAACATTATATAAAAAAACAGATAAACAAGGAAGGAAAATAATATATGAGTGTAATGTATGCCAGAGTGGTAAACTGTTCATGCTACTTGCCTTTTCTATCTGTTGTTTCTTCTTTTCTGGTGGTAGAAGATCCACTTTGTTGAGGACAACAAACATTTTCTCACAAGCAATCTGACCTATCACCAGACACTGATTCAGGGGGTGAGAAATGGTCAATTATTTCAAATTAATTTCTTTCAACTAAAACAAAAGTAAAGATGGAATGAAAAAAAAAATGCAAATATATCTAACTCAAGTAAGTATAGCAAGTGTTTTTGCCTTTGGGACCAACTTTTTGTCACTTATTACCTCAGATTACTTTGTTTAGGTCTTGTGATTATAGCGGAATATTTGTTAATCAAATTACAATGATACCTTAAAAAGATGACAACCTAACTTCAGACAGCTAAAATGGTAGTATTTTGGGAAACACGGATAACAGAGATTTCTTTTACAAATCAGTACAGGAGGAGACACAATACCCTTGATAATATAGTGGAAATTCACTATAACGAGGCCCTTGGGACCATGAAAATTACCTTGTTATATCAGGAATATCCTTATATGAGGGTAAAGTACATAAACAACTGAACCAGTAAAATTACCTTGCTATATATGAAATCTGGTTATATCTCTATTTTGAATTTACACTGTACAATGCTACTGTCATTTATTACTATTTTTTTTTTGGGGGGGGGGGGGGGGTCAGCTTATGTACTGCTTCAGAAGGTAAACTGGCAATTTGTTTTCAAATGAGTCTTGAAAATTGTTATATATTTACTATATTCAAATTATAAACTGTCTGAAAAAACAGCTGTCTATAGCCATTGTACTATTTTGGAGGTAAAGAATTATTATTAAGCTCTGATTACTAGCAATGAGACAGAGGACTGCAATCTCAAGAATTTCCACTTTAATTTGCCTATTTCTCTACTTTTAACAAAATTATTAGTAATATTTACTCAATACAAAGAAAAATTATAGGGTTACAAGCTCATGGGTACTAATATGTCAGGAGTAATGACAACATTTTATGAAAATAATATTCTGAAGAATAACATCAAAAATTTTCTTAGCTTTTATGGTAGCGCAGTCTTGGAAATAAGCAGAATAATGCAGACTAAAAATAACACTATTTGGAACATTTACCTCTGCTGATTGTGTTTGCATTCCTTTTGTTACATCTATGACCAACATCATGAGATCAATGATTTGTGCTCCTGTAAAAGGTTAGCAGGAAGAAAGCAGATGTCAGTAAATACATTTATTCATCATAAAACTTAGATGTTCTTAAGTGCTCTCTATACACAATATATTGATAAGTACCACAGGAATTATTTAATCTTAAAGAGTTGTTTTCAGTAAAAATTCAAACATGATCCATCATTCATATTGTCAGCTTGAATTGGGCTAACCCCCCCAAATAAAATGTAATACCCCCCCACCTGTGAAATGCATATGATAGAATTTATAATGTGATTACATCCAGTCTGTCTAAGAGATGGGCAAGAACAAAAGAGAAGGAGAAACATGTAAAACTGAATAAGTCCAATTTTTCTTTATTTCCCCTATAAATCATTAAACACAATCATGTCAAAATACAACACTTTAATTCTTTATCTTTTGATCATGACTTCTAGAACTACAATGTATGTCTTGCTTGGTAAAAAAAAAAATAAAAGATAGCTTAGGGATACAGATCACCACCGAAAAGACCAAAGCAAAATTTCAAAGTATATTCCTACCTCCAATGATAGTCTTGATAAGAGAGGCATGGCCCGGACAATCTACCAATGTAAATTGTAGTTTCTCATAATCACTGCCTGATATGTGATCAGGCACATCAACAGAAAATGAAGAAAATCCTGCAGTATTAGGATGAAAGCAACAAGGAAAATGCAATACTATATTATAAAGAAGCGAATTACAGCAAATCCGCAACCTCCGCGAGACTACACTTCAAAACATATTTATCTATTTGTCAATCTATCTATCAATCTATCTATCAATCTATCTATCTATGTCCCATAGCTTGGGGGCCATTATGGTGACAATGTGATGAATCTTGAGACACAGGATCTCCAGAACTTTCTGTCTTCCACTGTTCTGGTTAGCTGCTCAAAAGACAGTCATGTCCACTGCTTGAGGTTATCAATCAATGTCTTAGTTCATCTACCCACTCTTTTTTTCTACCAATGGTTCCTCATTGCCAAGCTATTCTTCTACCTAGTAACATGTCTTCTTTTTACAATTGCGATTAGGTGATCACCTCATTCCCCTATTATATAACTATCTCACGTTCCTGTTGGACGCATGCAAAGTGTGGTGGATATGCTGCAGCTTTCTCATACGATTCATCTCAAAAGCATTGATTTTGAAAAATTCCTGTAAAATGTTAATATAACAATAAAAGTCTGACAATTTTCTTTTTTTAATAGTGAGGAATACATTAGGAATCTCTAATGTAAAATGTATTTGTTATATTAATATTTTACATGAGTGTAGGGGAAAATTCTTCCTCTTGCTTTTCCTCCATTTTTTTTTTTACTTTGAAAGTCAAAGAGCCTGCAAGCGTTATAAAAGACCCTTCCTGGTTTTCCTAGACTTACCCAAGTCCAAAGTGATCCCCCTCTCTTTACTTTGTGGATTTTTATCAAATGCTGCTGTAGATGCTGTTGTGCTGAGTGCTTTGGCTGGATTGAAGGAAAGGATAATGAACGAGATTTAAAAATCATGAACTGAAGAATGATATACAAGTAGATGTACCAATCAAATTCTGAAACATTTTTGTTATTGACATCTTGTACTTGGTGCGTTTATTGGCTACAATAATGAAAGAGGATTTTGTACCCATATTTTTTTCAGTGGTATGTTTATAGGCCTAGAATGTGACTCATTTTGTCATTTATGCAACAGAATTTTAGATTCATGATCTTCACTGGATTCAAGATAGATTTCTAGATATTTTTTTCAACCGATTACAAAGATTAAACTAAAGCAACTTCCTTAGGCCAAATCAAACTTATTCTCATCTCAGCCTGCATACTTTTTAGTGCCCGCCTTGTTCTTTTGTTGAGCACTCACAGCCAGGCCCTGCCTATGCCTATGTGGGACTTTGTCCAACATTCACTGTTGCAGCAGTCAAAACAGACAAGCTTGCTCTAAGCGAGATTTAATTTTCTTAAATTTGCTAGATTACCTGATTTTGGGACTCTTCAACTCTTACTATGCCACAAATTTGGGGATCCAGAGTTGAAAGTGAAATTTATTTTCCTCTCATGATTGATGTATCGACACTATTGAAATGATAGACTTGAAAAAGCCTGCTGATAATACACACAAAAGCTATTGATTTGAAGCCTATTCACCCGTGAAAACTATTATGGAGTACAATCTTCAGATACGCTTGTGCATGTATAAGTGTCAGGGCTGCCAACTCTCACGCATTGAGCATGAGACTCACGCAATTCACCCAATTCTGTCTCAGTCTGATAAACAAATTCTCACGCTGAACCCCAAAAAGAGAAAGTAACAACAAAAAAAATGTCTCCGAAAATCTCTGATATTCCAAATATATGATATGCCCAAGCCCTTTCGAGATTCGTTTTCTGAAATTCTGGTAGTGGATTACGACTGGTTTATGCTGCGTGTATACATCATCATCATCACATCAGCAAGCAATGGTCATATTGACCATTAGGATCATATACATGTGTGTATACTGGGTATTGGGGATACAGATGTAATTTTGTTTGAAATGGAGGTTTTTGTGGGCAAACTGATACTTAAGTATCACTCTTTAGATATTACGTTATAAGTCTCGATAGGAGTTATCAACAAAAAGCACCCAAAATTTCAGGAAACCCTCTTCAAAGGTCACAAAACAAACTGGTAAGTTTTAATCATCTATTATTCAACATAAGTATTTAGATTTAAGTAAACTGCAATATATGAGTTTCACTTAAATATAGCCAAAAATGCACAGTGATGCAGTTTAGGTATGGTATGCTGCATTCCTACACAGTCGGCAATGGCGTGGCTCAGCAAAGTTTGCTGTTGATCGTACACCAAAACGTAATACTAGCCAGCACATCCATCTACGGCCGGACAGCAGCTGATATTTCATTCAAAATTCGTATTCAAAATTATGCAGTTACAAATCTGGAACTTTGTATTTTTTCATGATCAGTGAACTACATGTAGCATTATACCTAGAGTAGGCCTATATTTATTACTTTATTACATTAATGCTGCTTCTAATTGTATGTGTTGAAATCATGACTATAATGACTAAAGTATGCACCAGAATAGATTGCACCATAAAAAGGGTAAAATTTAAATTCAGAGCCACACCACGAATAGTGGTCATATTGACCACTACGAATACAAAATGCAAAAATAGTTCGTATTTTCTGTCGCGTGTAGTAAAGGTATGGGGGGAAAATAAGATAAATATTTTAAATACCTTACTTTCAAATTCCGCCCTTAAAAATCTCACTCCTACCTCAAATGGCCGTCAGGAAGAACTTTTGATATTTTCAGCAAAATCCAAAGTCAAAATCTTGTCCAAAACCGGAGAAATCCCCGCCGATTTGTTTCGCGATCGCGTGTTGTTTACATACTGCCGATGTCTTAGACTAAAATCGGCCAATAAAATTTTTGTCCACGAAGAAACTCGGGATCCCAAGCGCACATCGATCTTTACGACCGCGCACACAGAAAATCGGGACTTTCCGCGTATGCCACATAGGGACCGAATTTTTAAGGACAAAACTCTTTTGGGGAGATGTCAGCGCCCGCGGCGACCAGGAAATGTACACAATGACTCCGATAGCTCGTTTCGCGAGAATCAACAGTAAATTACGGATTTGATTTTTGGAAATATCTTTTCCAACATCGGTGAGTTGAATTTATTGTATTTCTTGGATATTTAGTGGTCGGTTTTTGTAAATTAAATGCCGATTTTGAGTGAATGTTTGTGACTTTTGTGCAGTGGTGTTTTAAAAAGTTGAGGTGTATGACTGCCTAAATTATACACACGAAGTATAGGAATGTAGCTATGAGTGTTCAGAGCTACCACTCATAGCTACATTCCTATACTTCGTGTGTATAATTTAGGCAGTCATACACCTCAACTTTTTAAAACACCACTGCACAAAAGTCACAAACATTCACTCAAAATCGGCATTTAATTTACAAAAACCGACCACTAAATATCCAAGAAATACAATAAATTCAACTCACCGATGTTGGAAAAGATATTTCCAAAAATCAAATCCGTAATTTACTGTTGATTCTCGCGAAACGAGCTATCAGAGTCATTGTGTACATTTCCTGGTCGCCGCGGGCGCTGACATCTCCCCAAAAGAGTTTTGTCCTCAAAAATTCGGTCCCTACGGCGTACACGGAAAAGTTCCGATTTCCTGGGTGCGCGATCGTAAAGATCGATGTGCGCTTGCGATCCCGAGTTTCTTCGTGGACAAAAATTATATTGGCCGATTTTAGTCTAAGACATCGGCAGTTTGTAAACAACACGCGATCGCGAAACAAATCGGCGGGGATTTCTCCGGTTTTGGACAAGATTTTGACTTTGGATTTTGCTGGAAATATCAAAAGTTCTTCCTAACGGCCATTGAGGTAGGAGTGAGATTTTTAAGGGCTGAATTTGAAAGCAAGTATTTAAAATATTTATCTTATTTCCCCCCCCATACCTTTAGTACATGCGACAGAAAATACCAACTATTTTACAGAAATGTACCCGGGAGTGAGAGCTACCTACCGTGGAGGGGGGGACACCCCCTTCCACACCTTTCCCCCTCGGTCGCTTCACTCTCTCGCAATGTCTCACTCTAAACACTCACTCAAGGTTGGCTGCCCTGAAGTGTGTGTTGAGCATCTTCAAATTAAGTTCAACCTGAAATTTGAATAAAAACCACTCTCCTGAAATTTGCATTTAAACTCACACAAATATCTACTAATGGGACTGTGTTATAGACTAGGTCTTGTTAGAACTGTTAAAAAAACAATTTGAAAATCGTTGAAAAGATACCAAGTGAAGTTTTCCCGCTGTCGACATGTCCTAGAACACCAACATTAAAATTTAACAACTTTGTTGATGCCATCCTTTGTGATATATTCAGCCCCAGTCCACTTGCCTCTCTACACTACAGATTTCACTTTCAACTTTGTTAACCCTGTGTCTTCTTCTTCTTCTTAATTCGTTAATGTTAAATTAATTGGCAATCAGTCATATTTGACTATTGTCCCCACTGACTTTTTTCTCTCCTTCTCTCTATTAATGGATATTATTTATAAACTTTCTATAATTTTATCTTTCTTGTTTGTTTTTTTCTGCAAAAATTAAAAGGGGGTGGAATATTTCTTCTTGCTAGGCCAAGCCAAAGAGTTTAAATACGAAGAGTGCTCAGTGCCGAAATAAAGCACGCGTATATATTGTGGTACATGTCGATCGGCCCAGAGGGAAAGGTTATAGTCTTAATCAAGGTGTTTTTATTTTTTTACTTTCTTTTTTTTTTTCCTTCTTTTTCTGGACAGCGCTTTTGCCGTTTGGTAACGACCTAACTAAAGGGCATAATCTTGATATTGTCCCTTGAAATACAAACTTATGTCCCAAAACAGATAGGAATCAACTCTAACTGCACCAGGGAGGAGACTGAGAGGGAGAGAGTTGGGAGGGGGGGGGGGGGGGGGGGGGGGGGCTCGGACTAGATGTTTGTTTTTTTGTTAAAGTTATTTGCTATGAAATTTCTATTAATATTTATGTGATGATGGGGGGGTCCAAACATGTTCCCTGATATTAAGCTCTATATGAGCAAACACTGCGATATTTGACGGGAATGTCGAGAGAAGTTATTTAAAAATAATAATGTGCTATCTTTATTTTTCTATTAAATCAGAATATTTCATTTGATATGATTTATGGAAGTTATAGGGATTATAGACCTGCAATGTAATTTTATTAGCCTTATTCTTTTTAAATTCAAGACAGAAAAAGGCTTTAATTAAATGAGATTGTGTGCGAGCAATTCCTTATATAAATGTAAAGATTACATTAAGAGTGGCGTATCCAAGATTATCCAGGAATGTACATGCCCCTATGTGCCAGCCAAAACAAAATATGACATAATATGAAAGGAAATGTGTACCCCCCCCCCCCCGCACAGAAACAAATAAACCAACCAATATAACCAACTTATGGTAAGTTATTTGTAATATTCCGCTGTAGAAAATATGAGACGACGGGCGAAGAAAACAGTAAAGGGGCTTGCTCCGAAGCCATCACCAACGCAATAGGGCCTTTACCGATTGTACGAAAAGGGGGATGGCCTCCGTGTTTTGAATTGAATTAACTAGTAACCAACAATATAGCAGCTGATGATATAATTTATTTATTACCAGTCCTATTTTGTCTTTGTAGGAATATCCCATTACTTTTGCCCCATCTCTCTTTGTCTCCCCCCCCCCCCCCCTCATTTTTCTCATACTCTCTTTTCTCTCTTACAACAGATCTGTAAAAAATGACTCCAATAGAATTGAGGAAAAAATAATGATCTCTTATTTTTTTAATTTGTGTTTTTATTTATAGGAAATCAACAAAAATCACAACAATTACAAGTGATTTACATGATTAAAAACAAAATCACTGAGCAAAAAAAAAAAAAAAAAAAAAAAACCCAACCAAAACAAAATAAAGCAACTGGAACAAAAAAAAAAACAACTGGACTAATAATATCTGATACCCTACACCCCTCCTTTGACAGCCCTGCATCAATTTTGTGCCCCCCCCCCCCCCCACCCTACTACATCCCGCATTCGCCCTTGTCATAGAATGTCAGTGTCAGACTCATATCCATAACAGGGTTCAGAAGCCCCACCCCCCCCCCCCCCCCCCCCACACACACACACACACACACACACTACATTGTCGGTCTCTCGGTACCAAGGTCAACCAAACAACGAACAGCAAGCAAAAAAACCTGAATGAGCCAAGTTTTGGCAAACTGACATATCATCGGCAAAGCCAACGGCAACGCCACCACCTTTATCGGGATCGCAGAGGGGTAGACCAAGCCTAGATAGTGCTAGACACCTATCATGTCCATGCACCTATTCCGCTCGGCTATTCCATGCTGCTTGCATGAACATCAGCCATTAGGCTAGGCGTAATGCGGTGATAGAACATTGATTATACGAATTTATGAATTTAACACATTGAATTTTGCCTCTGGTACATTAGAAATATAGTAGTGAACTGGAATTTAGTTAGATTTTCTTCTAACCGGCTAGGCTGGGTTTGCTTTCGGGCGGACGTACGTCTGCTACATGGTCGTCTGCTAGTGCACGATCTAATTGGATGTCGTCACTCACGTGATCGGTACACGCCCATTTACATTAGGTCATCGATAACAAATTTGAAGGCACGTGTAGTATGGCAAATTTTTTTTTTTGGTCGAAAGCATGCATATTCCGGGGATTTGTGCGGGGTTTATTGGACTCACCGAGCCTCAATTATACCCTTCCATAGCTTTAAATTTCATGTAAATCACATTTTTCCTAATTTCAAATAAATACTAGGGGAATTAAAATCATTTCAAAACCCCTGTTTTCATGTGTTAACCAATGGGAGCTGGAAGCCAAAAGCATGCATATTCCCGGGGATTTATGGGGGGTTTATTGGACTCATCGATCCTCAATTATACCCTTTCAGGGCTTTAAATTTCATGTAAATCACATTTTTCATAATTTCAAATAAATACTAGGGGAATTAAAATCATTTCAAAACCCCCGTTTTCATGTGTTAGCCTATGGGAGCTGGAAGGCCAAAAGCATGCATATTCCGGGGATTTATGGGGGGTTTACTGGACTCACCAAGCCTTCATTATACCTTATTAGAGCTTCAAATTTCATGCAAATCACATTTTTTACATTTTCAAAGAAAAATTATGGGAATTATAATCACCCTAAAATTCCTTGTTTTTGCGTGTTAACCTATGGCAGGCGAGACGTTTTTGGTCAAAAGCATGCATATTCCCGGGGATTTATGGGCGGTTTACTGAACTCATCAAGCCTTAATTATACCTTTTCAGAGCTTTAAATTTTATGTAAATCACGTTTTTTATATTTTCAAATAAAAATTATGGGAATTATAATCATCCTAAAATTCCTTGTTTTCGCGTGTAAACCTATGGCAGGAGAGACTTTTGGGGGTAAAAAGCATGCATATTCCCGGGGATTTATGCGGGGTCTATTCAACTAGTTGAGTCTTAATTATACATTTTCAGAGCTTTAAATTTTATTCAAGGCACATTTTTCAAAATTTTGATTTAATTCTGCGGGAATTATAATCATTCAAAAATTCCCCTTTTTGCGTGCTAACCTATGGGAGATGGAAGGCCAAAAGCATGCATATTCCCGGGGATTTATCCGGGGTCCCTTGCACCTTTTGAGCCTTCATTAAGCCTTTTCAGATTCTCAAATTACATGTAAGCCACATTTGCACTAAATTCAAGGTAATACTAGAGGAACTATAATCATTTTTAAAATCCATGTTTTCACGTGTTAAC
The DNA here is from genome assembly GCA_025617745.1 of Heliocidaris erythrogramma. Classification (NCBI taxonomy): domain Eukaryota; kingdom Metazoa; phylum Echinodermata; class Echinoidea; order Camarodonta; family Echinometridae; genus Heliocidaris; species Heliocidaris erythrogramma. The sequence continues at coordinate 69,958,645 of CM046853.1, forward strand.
CCTATGGCAGATGACTCTGTCAAAAAGCAGGCATGATCCAAGGGATTCATATCGGCATTTATTGACAAAAAAGGTTCAAGAAATGTTTTTTCAACTATCCATCCTTTTTCTCGTGCAAAAATCAGACTTGAAAAGGATAGAGTAAGATATGAAATATCAAGAAAAAGTGAGACATATTTTCACGTGTTATACCTATGGAGAACGTATTTTTCCGAGTCTGTTTTTAACACAGCAAAGTATGCCTCCAAAATGTACTACGGAAGTAGGTCAGAGTAATCTGTCTTGATACTATTTAAAGTCTTTGGCCAAGCTAGATTTACATTGAAAACCCCGAAAAAAACAACCGCTATCTTCAGCACAGACAGTTCCAACTGCACTGCAGTTGCCTGCCCTTTCCAACATGCAATCTACCAGTATAGTCGGCGCCGTACGTTGCGCCGTTTTTTCGGTCGCGCCTAGGGGGTACTCAAGCATGGGCGAGGGGGCGCTCGTGTACCTGTGCGTACAGATCACAGAACTCCTAAAGACGTAGAAGGCTCATACCCATTCACAACGCACAGATCGCGGTATCGTCGTAATACCCGGTGTAGGATTCGCTCGAGTGCACACGCCGCCATATTGCTTAGTCCTCGATCTTTTCAACTACCCACCTGACCGTGTGCTTCTCAATGCCTATTTATATTATATCGGATCTTCTTTATCGAAATAAAGGGCCTTAATTGTGCCTTCATCACTTGAAATTTTGAAGTTGGCTTTTCCACTGAAGTTCAGCTGCTCTTTCATACATAAGTAACGTCAACTAATATCATGTACATTTTAGGGGGGGGGGGGGGGGTCTCTTTCGGACACAAAGGTTAAAATTGTATTCTCTCAAATTCAAGATAATATCAACGGTTGTTTTTTCTATCACTATTATCATTTTAGTTCCCTTTCAAGAAAGCACCCCGAGTTCGTTTGTTCACATTCATCCTTCTTGACACCCCTCGGAAAAAGCAACAAAAAATATACTTGCTTTTTTGGTACCATGTACATGACTTGTAAAACGTTATACTTTTTGTACAGTTTCATCTGATATAAAAAGGCCAACAATTTTGTTTGTTTTTTCGCACTGTTTAATTTCTGCATTTTTCATAAGTACAAAGTAAAGTATATTCAGAATCATAATAGCATAATATACATAATCTACGTAATAAACATAATATAATTACTTTTGACAAACAGATAAAAATTTAAAAAATAAGGTATAAATATAATAACAAGAATAGTGGGGCGATTCTATGCTAAGGAGAGTGAAATGATGCAGGAGACCGACATCGTAAGCATAAGCTTGAGATGATGACGGCCTCGGGATAGGAAATGAAAGAAGAAAAATAAAGAAAAGAGAAGAATGAGTGATAGTACAAAGCCTCTGCTTAATTTGAAATTTAATTTGATGCCTCAATAAATGGTTAATTTTTCTCTAACAATATTAAATAGTAACTTTAATTACTTTATTGATTAAGAAGGTGTTTTTTTTGTAATGGTGAAGTCCGTAACTTAAGCGAATCAGGTAAGGAGTTCCATATGTCGGGGCCGTGATGCCTAATTGATTTTTTTAATTAAGGATGTGTTCAACATACTCTGCCATGTTTCTTTTTATCTTTGATGATAATCCTTATATAAGTCAGGACTTTATCGATGAACTTTTTTAAATTGTGGATTAATCAGATTGGCAGGGGAACGGGGAGCGGGATTCGAGGAGGGGGGTAAGTCTGTAGCCCTCCTCCCACTTTCTGAGTATAGACGCATTAATTGCTTAGCCGCCGCTTGAATCAATTTTTATTCAATTTTTTTTTTTTTACTTTGAAGGAACGTTTGTATTTTTACAAGCCAGGCTCAAGATTCTCCTTTTATTGTATTTCTTTTTTTTTAAATTATTCATGCCCCTTCACTATATGAGTGTCAAGATAAAATCCAGCAGATTTTGAGTGTGTCTAATCGATATTAAGAAACAGATGAATACGATGATGCATGTGCTTACTGTTTACAGTCAGAATTGACTGCTCCCGGATCAAAATTAAAGTTGGTCCTTACCATCCATGGAATATCACTTGACAATGTTTGTAATTTCTATAATTTAGTAACCTACATGGGGCAAAAAAAATCATTAATATCCATGACTATGTTGTTTGTTTTACATGTATAATAATCAAAGATAGATGTATCTGCAACTGTGCAAATAACTTTGGCATAAAACTCGGGACATTGGCACATGCATCAAAGGCATCAAAAGCATAATCATCACAGCATTGGCGGATCCGGGGGGGGGGGGGCACTTCCGGCCCGTGCCCCCCCCCCCCCTTTGGAAGAAAAGTTTGAATTTTTACCATAGAGGATCCCTTTTGTGGATTGTGCCCCCCCTTTTAGAATGAAAACCTTTTTTTTTTTTTTTTTGCTTGTCAGAGAATAATGGAGGGAAACCGGACCCCTATACCCCCCCCCCCCCCCCCCCCCAAACTGGCGGTCTGGCGATTTTTTTTTTTTTCTTGTCGAATTAGAATTGTAATGAATTTATTTTTGTCAAATTAGAATTTTAATGATTAATGATTAAGTCAGTCCTCTCCGAAAGCTATACCTTTTGTTTCCAATTTGGCAGTCGTGACTTGTGACACTTCGTTGGACTTGATGTATTTTTAATGTTCTTATTTAGAGTGACAACCTTCAACAAAACACAGATGTCTGGATCATACAGTGATCTGTAAAGACAAAGAATTTTCTTGAGGGCTATATATTGCAACGTACTGAAATGAGCACACCTCATATCGAACTCTTACAAGCATGAAGTCTTGCATCAGGATATGAATACAATAACATAAATTTCCACTTTCATTTGCCAGAACCATGAGAATCATTTCAGTGATCAAAGTTGTTTGAAATGGTAAGTAAATGTTGTGCAGTAAAATTATCAAAATGAGCAACAAGAGTGGATGATGACTGCATTTCTATAATAACAAATAGGCCTAAGCATGAAAATGCCCAAAGCAACATTTGATAACACTGGCAATAATATATTTCATGTATTTCGAGAGAAACTTCCCTCTCTTTTTGTACTCTTGGTTCATTTGGATACTAGCATTAACAAAATCTAGCAATTTCAGTAAGATTTCATATACCGGTAACCCTAGTGTTGATCAAACAATTTGTACTGAATGAATGCCGTTGACGCGACGAGATTCCGGAGCTGGAGAGCGAAGGACTAACCAACATGGCGGATGTCACGTGATCACGTACGAACAATGCCTACAATTTCGCACCCGCACGAGCCTTCTACGTCTTTAGGAGTTCTGTGGTACAGATGGGTTTTTATCCCGGGGGGGGGGGGGGGGGGGGGGGGTTATGTCTCATTGAGGCCTGTACGGCATCCGCGTCCATGAAAACGAGTAAAAAAGGTTGTTTTTTCAACACCAGACGGGTAACCCGGATATCTCGTTTAGGGTATCAAAAACAGGAAAATTCTGAAAAAAGGGTAACAAATTCACGAATGATGAGAAAAGATCCTAGAAAAGGGTAGAAAATTTTAATTTGACACTTTTCGGGAGCCGGTCAGGAGCCCAAAGAACAGCTGCATGATTTATGCTTAACCGGCTGTCGGCTGTCAATAATCTCGGGATTCTCCATAGTCTGTTTGGTCTATTTTTCGCGGGATTGGGCCCTTTTCACTCGAATTCCATGAAATAGTTCTGTTTTTACGCGGGTCCCCCCTCCCGGTTTTGGCGAGATTTTCACGGTTTGGGGTTTGGGGCCATTTTCTCGATTGTGTCCCCCCCCCCCCCCCCCCCTCCTTTCAGAATGAAGACCTTTTTTTTTTTTTTTTTTTTTTTTTTTTTTTTGCTTGTCAGGGAATTATGGAGGGAATATGGAATTTTAAAGATTTGGCGAAGAAAAAAAATAGTCACACAAATATCACACAAAATATTTTTAAACATACCTAATGCACATACCTACACATACAATTATGTAAATTACCTATTCTTTACTGAAACGTTTCGTTCTGGAAACGTAACGTAGTATAGCTTTTTGTATTCCTGGGTCTCTTTTTTTTAAATACTCCATTATTTGCCCTGATTAAGATTCTTTAATTCTGATAGAAGCATTGCTCTCTCAATAATATATTTCGGACATTACTGTAAGGTAATGTCTGTCTGTTTCTACCTCAGGGCATCTGTCACAGAAACCTGTTGGATGAATACCCAATCTTAAAAGATCTTGATTAAGACTGAGAGAAGGATAGCACCAAGAAGCCGGCAACACACCCACCTGCTGCCGAAACCACGCGAGATTGCAGGAGAAGCCTGGGTGATGCAAGGAGTTACTAGTAAGTAATAACTCCTTGATGAGGTAACTTTTCTCCCTGATCACATTCAAAGACGGGAGAACGTCCCCCCCCCCCCCCCCCCCCCCCACATTTGAAAGGAAAGAGAGAGAGAGAGAAGGAAGAAGTTGAAAGGAATGTGAAAAGCATAAAGAAGATCATATTTATTGGACGGCAGGACCCCCGCCGCTCCTGCACCATGCCCTCCCCATACTAAGTGATCTTATGAGTAAGCATTTCATTCGCCTAGTATGACCGGTGCCCCTACTTCCATGATGCCAGTGCCCCCTTTGTTGTGGCGTGCGCCTGTAATCCAGCTACCAGTGGAAGTTATAAACTGATTCAGCGGACCCAGGTTCGAGACTGAGTCACGTCTTTCGGATGGTGACGTTAAAGGTCGGTCCCAGACGTAAATAATCATATCTGATTGATACACGTCTGTAAAAACCCAATTACACACACACACACACACACCTAATTGGCTGGACCTACGCTACCCTACGATCTCAGTCAGACCCCAGGAGGGGCTGCCCCAAACAACGTGTCTCTTTCATGCTGCCCCTCTACCCCCTTGTTTATCATTATTTTTTCTGGACACGCAATGTTATCTTTGTTGGCGGCAGCTATATCATATTATACTTTTCAGGAAACGGGTAATCTCATGAAATGGAATACAGTACTACGATACTCAATACACCATTATCATGGCTACAGAATTGTGAATGAAATAAAATCTTTGAGTATGTAAAAGATTCAGGCATACTACAGGTACAAAGATGTGTAAATATAATAGTAAACCGACAGAAGAAGAGGCAAGCGAATGGATGCATGTGGAAAGGGTGGAAGAGCGAAAATGAGAAAGCTCATCAAACGGTTGTTGTTGTTAAATAATGTCTTTATTCAAGATCAAGTGAATTACAAAGAAGGAGAAACAAACAAAAGAATAATGACCAGGTCCAGTGTCCCATTCCGGACAAATGGCAGGTCATATAACAATTAAACAAATCAAAACATAAAATGACATAAATTCATGCAATCATACTGAAAGCATATTACATTACATTCATGAAAGGTGGGTTTCGTTGTAATAGATTGGCATGGTATACATGATATGAGTATCTGATAGACGGATTATTGGTAAAACGGCAATTTCCGATTAATCTGGGAAATCTGTGGGGGATATAGATATATAAAGATTTAGGTTTATTTTACACACATAAAAACAATAAGGAGATAAGGACCTGTGTACTATAAATAACTAAAGTACAGCAGCTATGAATTTGATACAAAAAACTGACCACCCACACACTTGCATTTGGCCTAGATGTAAAATTGATATGCTTGCTACATCGTTATACCTGTAGGCATATATATAAACCAAAACATGAAAAATTCACACAAAGGATTGCTTTTATGTGCAATGTGTGATCATGGCAAAGGAGAGGAAAGAATGGACAACAAATATATCATCATGAGTGAAGTTTAAATTATAAAACTCATTATCAGCTATTTTTGGGGGGATTCTTTCATAAAAATGGTTGAAAGGGCATTATCGAGGTTATTCATTTTTTAAAGGAAAAAAAATTAGAATACAATTTCCACTTTAGATAAGACATGATTCAGTTTTGTATTAAATTTGGTAGTTATTTTTATCTGCTTATGAATTCAGCAGCCATTTTTAATAAAGTATTGTTGCAATTGTTCTACATTTGTTTCTACATTCCGCAGGATTTGCTGACCCTTTTCTTTGATTTGTGGTAATTAAAGTTCGAACTTTAAACTTGAACTTAAAGCTGAACCCCTCCAATGAATAGAGATGTTGATTGGTTGTTTACTCAAGTCAAGTGATCTAGTAATTACGAACGCCAATTGATTAATATGGGATACGAGTATAAACTATTACTTTTACAGGTACGCCTGCTATAATGAGAAATGCACTGACATATAGTTTTGTGCAAACTCAAAAAGATATTAAACTGTTAAAGATTGATTGAAAATTTAAAAAAAGGCATCCCTTTTAATGGAAATACGCTATATACATGTCACAAAAAGAATATCTATATATGAAGATATTGATGTAGGTGTAGTGTAGCTACCCTAATCGAACAGCATATAAAGGAAAACAGAAAGAGACAAACGAGAAAGGGGGAAATGGAACGTGAGAGGAAGAGCATATTGTATACGTCACCCCTCAACACACTACCCGCTCGGTCGCTTTCCTTCCTTGCATATAAATATAATATGGGGTTGCTTATTTACAAGTTTGTATCTTTTTTAGCAATCCCGACACGTAATTCTGTACACTGTATTTGTAATTATTTCATTCTGATATTTTTATCTTTTGCCGAATAAATGTGAATTGAATTGAAGTGCATGATTAGCAGTTTTGTAGGTCTGGAGACCGTCTAGAGACCCGCTTTTATAGGGTCTCGGTCTCGGTCTAGGACCTCAAAGTCTCGAGAACACCGCGCGAGACCTCTCGAGACCGGACTAAAATAACTGCAAAGACGGTTTGGAGAGATCGTTTTCCTTGCTAAGTAATCAAATAGGGGTAATTTCAAGATATCTTTAACTGGCTCACAATAAAGGCTATCAGCTAAAGTTTTTTTTTCCATTTTCCTTTAAAACTTAATAAGGTCTCGGTCTCTATAGATCTCGGTCTCGGAAGAGTTGGTTTCGGTGTCGATCTCGGTCTCGACTATACTGATGATTAGAAATTTTAATAGATGCACTGTCATTGAGGAATAAAGTATATGGAAAAAGGTTTAATGTTTCTCTTTAAAGAGAGCAAAATAATACCCCCCCAAAAAAAAAAAAAAATTAAAAAAAAAAATTAAAAAAAAAAATTAAAAAAAATAAATAAATAAAAAAAATAAATAAATAAATAAAAAATAGAGGGACGTGCATTAAACCCCTTCCACTTTGCACTCCGAATACCTTTAATCAGTTAATATGCATGTATATAGGAGTGGAGCGTAAAAAACGGTAATACATAAATAAAACAATTTTGTATATTTTCAAAAAGAAAATATCGACCGCTTTCTATAGCGTGAATTAGAGAATCTTGCAATTCTCAGTCATCTTATAAAATCTTTTTTGGACACTTTCATCTTCGTGTCAAGATACGGTAGTGGTATAGATTTGGTCGTTAATTATTATCATGGTTACTATAGAGTTCCTTAATTATCAATTCATTCAACATCCCCATCAATAATAAAGATTGTTATCAGCCTTTCCATTACTGAAATGCTGGGTTTAGTAGTATCAAATGGTGAAAGAGGACACAAGGTTCTATATTCTGATTATACGGATACCTATAGACCCACTCACCTCATTGACTTTTCTTTCTTTTATAACACCAACAACACCTTGTTTGTAAAAACAAACCTATCTCACTACTGCTATGTTTGAAACCGTAACTGGATCGTGGATACAACTTGAAAGCATAATTGTGTTTATTCTTTCGAACTAGTCAGGCCAATTGTTTATTCTTGATCGTAATCAGGCAAACTTATGCGTGACAACGTAAAGACTAAGCTCAAGTGTCCGATCATGGTCCGATTAACCATTCGGAATATTCAGTGCTAAGAACTGTTCAAATATAGGGGGTGGAAACACATACAGGTGATGATCGTATATGGCATTGTTCCAAATAAAGCGGCTGTAAAATTTGGTGGTTGTTGTGGAGTGTATTTGAATAGTAAATCGACATTTTCAGAGTTCTATTTCATTGCAGGTATGACCAATGCGTTTTGTTGATTGGAACTCATGCAAAATAGACTATATAAAAACCTCTTAAATTTGGTTAATCATCATACACAAAGTTGTATTTTCCAGATGGATTGCAGTCGGAAGTATAGCATGATACTGTTTATACATCACAGCTGAATCTGTGTATACTGAAAACTTGGAACCATATGAGAGAAAACTTTGTTCATGAAAAAATATGTCAGATTAACGAATAACTGATAGGAATTGTATACTCGTTGTACAAAAAATATCAGTTTGGAGCACTGGATAATGACTAGTATTCGACATAATATAGCTGCAGTGGATAATGCGAATAGACGCGAGAAAGTGGCGTCAGAGAACTATCGGCATCAGACGAAGAAAGGAGACGGCTCATCAATGGAAGGTGGTTCTCGATCCGGGGAGATGGTCGTCGCTAAACCACGCAAGGTCAATCAACTCATCGAAGCAAATTTATCAGTGACATCACAACGAAGTCGGGCACTGACGTTTAGCGATGCCGCTAGCGATCGCGACAGCGAAGCTTCGACGTCGACGCAACGGCGACCACCAGCCCTTCAGCGAGATCGTGCAGCAAGCCTCATGAACTTGAAGCGCGGGGCATCACTCTACTTCGGCAAAGACATCACGACGTCGATGTGGTGGAAATACCGTCAGATCCATGGCGGCATAGGAGCGCTACGCGGTGATCATCGTGGCTCATTGGAATATGAAAACTCGTACCAGCTCGAGCCGAAATCTGGACATAAATTCTCGCCAGAAAAAGTTGAAGAATGCATACGAGAAGTTCTTGGGTATCTTTTTGAGCATGAGACTTACGACCCCAAACAAGGCGCGGTGTTAGCAGCGGCTATATCAGACGCGGTTAAACAGAAAGTGAAGATGTTATGCAGTTTCGACCGATATCGTTTGGTGGTCAATGTGGACATTGGGTCCAGAGTGCCAGGTCAGGAAGTGGTGATCGCAAGTCGGTATCTATGGAACACTGATACAGATGGCTTTGCCACGGTATCCAGTCAGAATAGAACCATGTACATTGTGGTTACAGTATATGGTGTTTATATGGATTAAAAACACCAGAATGTTATCGACGAGTTAAAACTGTGACAACAGGACGCTTAAAACAACGCCAAATATACCAAGAATTATAGGATTATAGGCAAAATATTGTCTCCTTATTGCACACGGTAGCAAACGGAAAAGAGTTAAGCTGAGTTACAGCTTTCAGAAGTTTGATTAACTTTATTCATTATTTTGCTTGATATTAAGTTTACCATCACTTTCCTACCTGGCATCAGGTAACTACCGTATTATTTAGATCAATCAGTTATCATATTTGTATCTAACAACGAATGTTACATCCAGCAAATTATTAGACAAAGCTAGGAATAGATTGAAAAAGTCAACAATGGTCATTGCATTTGATGTTTTTACAAAGAGATGTACCCAATTGGAGGGGGGGGGGGGGGGGGGCAACCGGGCAAGGGGCAGACTGTCCATGACAACTTCTGACCAAAAAAAAAACAGATTTTGAAAGACAAGTATACATTTTACCCCCCCCCCCCTTTCTTTTAGAAATGTTTTTCCATAATGGTGCTTGTCAGAGAATTAGGGAGGAAAACTGGACCCCATAAAATCTGGTACCCCCCCCCCCCCCCCCCCTCTACTGAGCGACTTTTGAAGGGCTGGAGAGAAGAAAAAATACGGATCTCCCTCTAAGCAGTTTCCACTAATTATTTCCTCTCAAGTTTTTCCCCTCGTGATGCCAAGGTCCAGGTATACGCCACTGAGCAAAAGCATTGCTGAAAAGATGCTTTAGCATTAAAAAAATCCTCTCCAGCATTGAACTGTGCAAATAGCTATTTTCAGATTATAAAATGATGAGAAAACAAAGTGGAAACGTGTCAACGAAATCCTTATTGTTTAGGCTGATAGAGATAAATTCTTACTTTTGCGCATCTAGAAACTATCAATTAACAGACTGAAAACATTTTGTTTTACTTTGGTACACTCAAAATAGTGAAATGCTAAAAAAAAACACGTGCTGCCGAAGGAGTTGCTCCTGCCGTGCTAAATTTAGCACCTAAAATGCTATGTTTGTCCAAAAAAAATTTAGTGTAGAAGAAATTTTTGCTAAAAACAAGACAGTGCTGAGTCAAATGAACCAATGAGACCAATGGATCAGCACCTGAAGAGCTTTGGCAATTTTTCATATCATTAATTTGCATATTGTTTGAAGATTTTTACACATTTTTGAGGGAATAGTATTGTCTCGGTCAGCGTCTCAAAATATACTCGGTCAATAAAAAAAAAAGAAATGCGATTCAGAAATTGGTCACTGAGTTAACTTATACTATCTCTTACGATTTACTAACAATTTGTAATCATGATAAATATATTAGTAGCACATTTTTTGTGCTGTAACAAGTAGCACCAGCACTGGTGCATGCTATAGTAGCACTGTATGTGCTGTCCCTATGCGAGCACTCAAAAAGTGCTGTAAACAGTATATATACCTTAGTTATGGACAGCAAAATATACAGCAGGAAAATTATTCATATACTTCATGTACTTAATCATATACCTCATGTACAAGTACATGAAGTATATGAATAATTTCCCTGCTGTATATTTTGCTGTCCATAACTAAATCAACAGTTTGGAACAATTTGATTTTTTTGCTTTTGAATACCAAATCCAATTAATCATTGTACAATGTGACTAAGAAATTCGTGAATTTTCACGCACGATTTAATTTAGGTGGTTACTATGGTAATAAACTAAACAATCAAACACTCGTGACCAATCGACCTTGGTATGTACATTATACAATCAAAATGTCAACAAACAGCAAGTTCAGCTCGAATAACAAGAAACATGGATTTACGGGCACAAATTTGAGTTGGGGTGACGTCTATTTTCTTTATTTTGTTTACATCAATTGAAACAAGCAAGCGAAAATATTCACACTATTATTGTAAAAATGCAATTTCGTCATCAAAATATACCCGATAAGCCATAAAATCTCACCTCGCTGCTTGAGTACGAGGTGACTGTTGGTAATTTCATGCAGGAGGGGGGGGGGGGGGGGTGGGATGCAGGTCCAGCCCTCCCCCGCCTCTTACGCCTATAACACGAAATAATATGCTGTTAGTTTGAGGTAGTCAGCTCTCCATTCCAGCCTTAATCACTCAGATGGTTTGTATTATAATCAGATAAGTATGGAGACAATCATTATTATTATGCAAAATATTTGACGTCTGTCTGATTTCTTCCAAAATCGATCGATAAAAATAAATGAAGCAAGTGATACGGTATTATTCTATCTCTAAATTTTACTTGTCATTTATTATTAATGTACTTAAACGACTAATTAAAGTGACAACTTTTCAGATTTAGTCATTTATTTTATATATACGGTAGGGAGCGTATAGGCTATATGCCGCTTCTTCGTGTAGTAATAGGAAATTGTGAATTGTTTGATAATATAGTGATATATTTAAGATTTTACAAATTTATATTTTGTTCTATATTCTTTAGTTTTATTTGTAATATAACAGCATGCCATTTAGTCTACTCCCACTACTATAATATGCGCATAATTATTGTATTATAAGATGATTTCCTTCATTATAATTTCCAGGTTTGTTTTATCATTAAATTATGTAGTCTGATCATTGGATTCACAATATAATGTAAAGCAAATGTTTTCAGATTACTATACAAGTTTAGTGGTGAGTATGTCATTATGTTGTAAAGATCATATCCCTCCTGAAAGAGTGTCAACTTTTATATTGTTTAATATTCATACTGGTTTTGTAAATGCTTTCTGTCGTTTCACTTTTCTTTTAGTCCTTCGCTATGCAGCTCAGTTCCCGATCTCGTAAAAATGAAATATGACATGCGGAAGGTACATTTGACTGTGTCCTTGCATGCACTGTATTTGTCACTGCACATTGCTTAATTATGCATGCAGGGGGTCATAAAACTAATGACCTGCGCATTATTTTTACAGAGGAAAAAACAAGGGGTTTGTGGCGAAAAAAAAAACGTTTGGTGTAGTAACGTGGGAATTGGATAATCACAGGTATGAGTGGGCATATTTCACCCTACATTTAAGATCAAGGCAATGGAAATTGCTAACGATAAGATGTGATTTTAAGTCTCTTTTTATGAACAAGGAATAAATAGGTGTCGATAAATCACATTTGGTTTTAATTCTGAACATAACCGGGCTGAATTGTATTGTATTGTATTGTATTGATTTGATAATTTGTTGGATAATAAATGTATGATATTATCACACTGATCGATGTGACATTTTTCCCTTCATTTATCATTGAATATCTTTGTGTGTAATGCGAATTATGCACAAGGTACATGATTAAATCTCTAATGGTCTACATTGAAATTCATTATTAATACCTTATACAACTTAAACACACTTCATTTCACCTAGAAGCTATTAATCACAGATAACCTGAAAAGAATTGGTCGCTCTTTTATAATCCATTACGTGGAAGAAATTTTACTTTTCTATCAGAGTAGAATAGAGGAATGTCAAGTTTTTAATAGTTTAAAACTTTTTGAATAAAAGAATGCAATAAATACATGTATGTTAAATTGTGCATAGATATATCAGAGACTGCACAAAAGTCATATATTGGAAAAATTCAGTCATATCGTGTGAAAAGTGAAACTCTTCTTATTGATATTTTTATGACCGCTAATGGGGGAATACCTTGTAATTTGCAGATATATATTACACCCCCTTTTTTTTTTTCTTTTCTGTTTACAATGGTTATCTTGGTGCACCATACACTTTGGATGAATATTTGTCATGCCCCCCCCCCCAATATTTAATAGTACCTTTAAGACGGGAATGTTCTCAGGGATTAAGTCTCACATATCACTAACTTTATTATTTTATTTAAATTCGCAGACATCTATTCATAAAAACTTTTTAAACTCTCATTTCTCTCAATTCACAATGTTATTCCATTTCAATCAACTTTATTCAGCTACTTCCAATTTCGATCTTCGCAACCAAAAACGTCACCATAATACCATCAAAGTAATTGTTTTCTTGCATTTAATAATGATAGCATCTTTTTCATATACACAACACTGTACAAATAATATTTTAGCAAGAACAGAATTTAAATGTTCCCAATATTTGCAACTTTTACATTCTTTCCATTCTCAAAAACGAAAACATGGAAATAACAATAATCTCTGAAAAAAGACAGAAATATATTACTCACATATGACTTTTGTTTGTAACATTAAAGAGATATAAAACCAATGCATGCATATCACTTGGGTTTGGCACTACTTAATATGTAACAGTTTTGGGAGAGGAATATCTTTTTAAAGACCGACTTGTTTAGAAGCAATAAAAATCCATTGCATTCACATGAAAACAACTTATAATACCTTTATAATTTTGAATAAGCAAACACTCACCCGATTGTCGAAATTTAATGGAATAGACACAATTTTGATGAGTGTATACAACAGAGGCAGAATATATATTCATTTGACTTTTCTAGTTTATGCTTGATAAAAATGTGAAGTTGAACAAATTTGTTTGATTGTCATTCCAGTAAACAAAAAACATGTATCACATTGCATAATACCAAGGGAGTATTCAAATAGTTAAACTTTACAAGAAATACAAAATACTGAGTGACTTGAAGGAGATATATACTTTGGCAAATAAAGAAATAAAAGATAGGACGGCACATGTCGAGCCATCCAACAAATTTGCATATTTTAAAATGAATCATTCCTGCTAATAAGAACATAGAGGCAGTGACTGAGATCTATCTCAAAACAAAAAAATTACCAGTAAAATCTGATATAATAAAAGAACGGTGGGCAGGCTAATGAAGACAACTTGAACTATAATGTGTTCAAAAAAAATATCTGGTGGGATATGTGATCTTTGCTTCTTTTGACATAAAAGCGAACTATTATGTCACACTTTACCAGTAATTAACTTATCATGCACAATTACAACATGTAATTGACACAATCTCATTAGTGAGATTAAAGAAGAAACATGTGTATGTACCGGATTCTTTTTGAGTTCACAGAAAAAGCATGCACGGGAACATTAAGTATACATCTCTTAGCGGGCCAAAAAAATAAAATAATAATAATCAACAGGAAATTGGCACATCTAAGGATATGATTGGCAGTAAATCATTTGGCAACTACTACATAAGGACAAACCTTGCGCATCCTATAAAAAAATGGATCAAAAACAAATGACCCACAAGACTTGTACATGTGATGAATTATACATAATTCTGTTGTTTGATATATGTTTTAGCATACACATTCAAGATATCCTTTAATTATGTGGAAGGGGATAGGACGAGAACAAAATACAAGCAGACAAAAAAATAATAATGAAAAAATAACAGACCGAGAAAACTTGATAAGGTATAGAAAATAGCATTGTGCACAGTGCTATTGCTTTCCCTTAAGCAATAAGCTTTCACTACCTATGAACTTATTCCACAAATAGAAATATCTATTACTTGTTGCTTTATCTCCACTTTTTCATTACAACTGCACTGCTTTGGTTAATAGCCATACATTTACTGACTTTCTATAATATACACTTTGCTCAATTTCTCTTTGTTGGTTTTTTGGTGACAAACCAATACACTACTTACTTTTATTTTCATGTTTGTTTTTTTCTAGTTGAATAATCGGCAAGTCAGCACTCACTTGCAAACTTACACATACAGAGGTAGAATAAAAATACACAAAATTCAATAGACTTCCATCAGATTTCAATATTCCTCCATGCTCTTCATCCATGTACAACATACAAACCACATAGATTGTATCACACAATGATTTTGCTTAACATATTCTTCTCTTTATGTACACATTTGACTTGTACACCATATCACAGATTACATTACCTTTTCATACGATAAACTGTCATGAAGCCAGGGGTGATTATTGTGGGAGGTTGTGAACTTTGTAAGGGACTCTCAACCATTTTAATGGTTAAACACAATATTTTACCTCCCTGTCTCTATCTTATAGTTTCTAGAGATATTTCCATTTATGTTAGTTATATGCTAAGTGGGGGAAAACACAGAATCTAATCTCATAATGACCTTAATATTTTTGTTAATATTTTTTCTTTAAAAATTAAGTTCAAATTTTGTTTTCTCATTGGGAAAGCACTACTTAATAT
Source organism: Heliocidaris erythrogramma (assembly GCA_025617745.1). Taxonomy (NCBI): domain Eukaryota; kingdom Metazoa; phylum Echinodermata; class Echinoidea; order Camarodonta; family Echinometridae; genus Heliocidaris; species Heliocidaris erythrogramma. The sequence continues at coordinate 69,973,968 of CM046853.1, forward strand.
CTGATATCTTAGGGAAAAAGCTTTGATTTGAAAAAATATTGAAGTTAAATATACTTGGAAGCCTGAAAATAATAATTTTAAAAAAGTATATCCAACAATATCTTAGTGCACGGATGTATTCAAACTTTTGTATCAGGTTTGAAACCTTCTTTAAAATTAACTAGAAATATTTTATTCAGTAAATAATCATATATGTAACACAAGTATTCTGTCTTTGTTAGACAACTTGGACAGTTAGAATTTTTATAACCAACGATTTAAGACTTTATAGTGTTTAAGTATATTCAATTTGTTGATGAAATCTACAGGCATTCAGACAAAGTAAAATCAATATTCAAAAGAAAAGAAAAGTTGGCTATCATCCCTGACTTCATGACCACAATTCTGTCATTCATTTTCTACAAAACAGCTTGGTTCTACTATAGTAACATCCATAGAACCCTTCACACTGGCCTCTTCATTCTGTTTGTACAATGCATTCCAATCTTCATTGAATTCATAACCCGTTTATTATCACATATCCCTGTTCATCTACATCAACTGAATCAAATCACATCTTTGAGTTTGAGAAGAAAAATAATAGCATCCACATGCATCTAGAGTGATTTGATATCATAATAAATTAGCATAGTTTAGACATAGAATAAAGACATGAGTTAATGTCATGTTATATGCATCAAAAATAAAGAAGACACAAATGATTGAATTAAATAAAGCGGTGGGAAGAGCATATAATGAATGCACCTAACTGCATATTTATGTTTGTCATTCAAACTTAAAAATAAAAAAAATTGTCTCTTCAATCGATAAAACATAGTAAATAATAAGACTTCATGGTTAACGCTATCACATAACCAAATAAAGAGACATTAAAATAATATGACTAATTGTCATCATTGCACTTCAAATTATAACACATGCTGCAAACAATATGACAAAGATCAAGTTTTTAAAGCTTTTCTTTCTTCATTAACGATAAGAAAGTCACACCACAGAACAAGAACACACAAACATTAAAAGTTCAACCAGAAATTTCCTTGTTTTGCTAATTATTGTCCTTTTTTTCTTTGAGTTTTTTTTTGACAATTGTTGGGTCCTATGCAGTAGCAGAGATGTGTTACACAATTCTATTCATCAGAGGGGAACAACTTATTCTATCAACCCCCAATTAAATGGATTTCTTGCATATTTCCGTCAATGCTCCTCTGGCATACCTCTGTCTCACTTCAAATTCTAATGATTTATTACAAGAAGAATAAAAATGCTTTTGAATGCATTTCAATGCAGGTAACAAGAATTTACCTTTACGATGTTTTGGGGAATATACTGTGACATGAAATGCCTTGGCTTTTTGTGTTTGTTAAAGAATACACTGAGACAAATACCTCTAAAGTGAAACAAAGGATATGTGTTTACTGGTAGAACTTTTCATTATTCAGGGCTTCAATGCATAGATTCACGCAAGCTGCACAACAGCTCATGTAAAAAAAAAATATCTTGGTTGGTATGACTGAGCTAACAAAGTGAGATTAGAATTATACTAAAACTGAAAAATCCAGAAATATCCAATGTACAGATTGGATATACACGAGATGCATACAAATACAATAACTGAGCATCTCACAAAAATCGCCACAAAATTCACAGGGGGACGCCTTCATAGCACTTACAAAGTATTTCAGATCCTACACAAATTTGATTTCAACATGCAAAAGAATTTCTACTAAGCTAAATTTACTGATAGATCATCCTGGCATTTACTTCTAGGATGGCAGTTGAATTACTAGACCTTACATGTAAAACAAAAAATTAATTATTTAACTGTCAAAAATCGAGTTGTGAAGAAAAAAATGTTTGACACTCCATAGCATCTACGCAGGCACATCTAGCTGTTTTCGGTGGAGATGCAACATCGATGTATCTTGTATAGCGCAGATAACACAAAGCGAGATAGGAAGTGATGACCTGCCTTCGGTGGTGCTTAGGAACACATACTTTTGATATACAAATTAACGTTTGACTTTATCCAGCTTCTGATATACAGCTCAAATAACACAGGCAGAGATAACTGAGATTTGCATCCACATTTGTAAAAAGTTACATGAATTATTTAGCAACCATTTACAGATAATGTATTCCATTTTCGACAGCTTCGTTGTTTGCACACACAATGAGCATATTTCTATCATCACCCTTGATAGTCCAGGTACCCATCATCCTAAACCAACCCATTAGGCTTCTGTTAGAGATGACAGGGTAGGTGATGTCACATGATGAGCCGGATGAGAATTAGACGATGGTAAATAAGAAGTCCTTGGTATGGATTGTCCCGATTTGGGTGATGTTTTGCTTTTCAAGTGGTGCTTCTCTGGATGGCGACCCGACTTTCGCGAGTTTTGGTGGGTCGATTTCTCATTGTGACGATTTGAGTGGTGGGGGCGGTGGTGGCTGGGCAAGTGGCCATTTTGCACTTGCTGTTGGTGGGTTGTCGTCGTCGGTGATAGCAGCGCCCCGATTCCGGGCGACACGTTGCCCGTGGAAGATATTGCAGTGGGAATGCTATGTGATTGTCTGATGGGATCAGCAACGGGGGAGTGATTGGTGTTGCTGTTATTAACATTGACACTATTTACATGATTGTGACTACGGCATAGATGGCCGTCTATCAAGTCTCTATCTTGAGCAGAACTGGTGGGATTCTCATAGAGGTGTACATTGGGAACCCGTCCATTGCAGGGGAGTGAAGATGATGACATGGCCATCCTACTGTATGCATCTCCTCTTTGTGCATGTTCTGAAAAATAGGACAAAAGGAGAACATTTGTTTCATATTCCAAATTACAGCTTTTCTTTGTCACTTACATAAAACTTCCATACTTTACTACTAGCAAATGCTGATCTTTCTTTCAGGGAACTTCTGCAGTACTTTTTAAAGACATATATAAAGTACTCTGGTATTGTTTATTCAAGAGGTTTGTTTTCATAATGAACATATCATTACAATTCATGCGTTCAACGCAAATCATATCATACCTACCACTTACTTCAATATTAATCTTATGAGGTGTTGACATCGTGCAAGCAAGGGAGGACTTACCATGAGGTATCTTAAAGCTGCTGGGTGATGTGCATCGTCCCTCTGGTGATGACACTGAGGTATAGGAATGACAGCACGGGGGCGGTGGGTGGTTGCTCCTGCGATAATTGTGTCTATTGACCGGTGAGGCAGTCTGGCTACCCAGACCCTCATCCGAGTTTGTCAAGAGTCTTTCTCTCTGCAACCTATCCCTGGTTGCCTCATCCATAAATACTTCATCCTCGTCCTCCTCCTCGATCTCCCCCTCCTCTCCATCGCTTCCCCCTTTCCTGAAGGGATGGATACGCCCTCCACCCACATGGTGGGGGTACATGTGTTTGTTGATTGCACTGTCCAGAGAGCGACCTGTCACGTTGCAGCATGGCAGGGATGAGAGCTGGCCGCGTCTTTCGAGGGTGGTGCGATCAGCCTCACTGATCGAATCTGAAGGACAGTACCTCTCCATACCATCTTGGTGAGAACCATCTGAAATATACATCATAGAAGGAATATATTATGCTTCTGATATACAAGAACATTTCTTAAAATAGCCCCCATAAATTTGATTTCATTTATCAATTCAAAGTTTTAGTCAATAGTTGTGGAGCAAGAAGGTTAAAAAGAAAATGTGAAATCATTGTTGACATGAACTGTATATAAGAGAGATCAACATAGTGACGGAGAGAGAGAGAGAGAGAGAGCAAGTAAATTAGATAGATAGATAGATAGATAGAAAGAGAAAGAAAGAGAAGGAAAGAGAAGGAAAGAGAAGGAAAGAGAAAGAAAGAAGAGTGAGAAAGACCTTTACCTTGAATGCTGCTATGATGATGATGATGATGTTGACGAGGGCAGGGGGCAACGTCTGGTGGCTCTATGGCTTTTGTCTCGCTGGGAAAGATGGCTGCCATCCGGACCTGATTGGCAAACCTGAAGGTACTGAGCTTACCCATTGGTCCGTCCAAAGAATCACAGTCACTGGCATTCTCATCTTGGTATTTATCAGTTGCTAAAGAGAAAAGTAAAAGAGGCCATTTTGGATGATGATAATGAAGTTTTCTCCTGCCATTTTTGCTGTGTGCATGAATCAATTTCTTTTCATTCTCATCAGCCTAATGGGGTGTTGCAAGAAAGTTGCGATTGATTGCAAGTTGCAACTGATCGGTACTGACCAATCAAAATCATTGTTGCAAGCGCATCTTCTTGAATGGGCAGACCCGGAACCATTCAGAATGGTTGTTCTAATTTGCTTTACAATTTGCAATTGATTGCAACTTTCTTGCAACACCCCATAAGTCTTTTGTATGGTCTTTACAAAGAGTTTTTGTGCACTCCATCTCATCTTTTTCTTAACGAATCTGAAATATCAAACCACAATTGAACCTTTTTATTCCATACATACCTGCACTTGAGACCCCACTGCTTGTCTCCTGATGAATGGTACCTTCTGACGATCCATTGAGGGTGGAGCTGGGAATCTCTGGGGGTACCACATGGTGGCGTGACTCTTCAACTGTGAAAAGGAATTAATAAACAAGCTATAAGCATAACATTAATGTTGTTATGCTACATTCTGGATAATCATATCAACTCACTTATGAAGAAGTTATTAATTGAGTCATAGCTTATTTATCTCTAATATGGGGGGGGGGGTGTCATAGAATTTACTTGTTATTTAGCTTATTACACAATCTACTTATAAACAGACTTTGCCTACATTTCTCAAAGCAAGTGACACTGTCTGATATAATCAATATATCAATTAAAAAAGGAAAACAAAATTTAGGATATCATTTAAAATGGTCAAATTCATGGTGGCCTTACCTCTATATCTCCTTGTGCGCTTGCGAGTGTGATATATAATGACAACCCAGATAAGTGATGTACCCAGTATACAGCAGATGACCACCACGATGATGATGCTAGTGGTAGTCATGTTCCATATCGTCCCAGATTCTGAATAAGATAATTATTAAACAATGATATATTTCAATTCATTATATGAAATTGCACTTCGGAAGAATAACTGTTTCTTGGAGTTACATATTTCAAGAAAGGAAAGTGACTTGAGCACCCAAAATTTTAACTTATACATGTACATTGCTATTGAGAATATCACACTTGAATGGAGCGATGAAAAATAAAAAGATGGGAGGAAGGAAACTTACTCTGAGTAACAACAAGCTTTGCACTGTCCGTCCTCACACCCAGGGAGTTTGTTGCCTCACATATGTATGTGCCTCCATCTTTGCTGGCTGCATTCATAATGATCAGGTAGCGGTCAAAGTCGGTCAGATGCATGCCTTCAGAAAGCTGAAAGGGTTCATCATCCTTGAACCACCTGATGGAAGGACGGGGACTGCCCTCAACGTTACACTCAAGAACAGCTGGCTCTCCAACCTCTATGGTCAGGTCCTTCATTTGACGGGTGAAGAGGGGTGGCTCTAGAACGGTTAGAGTGGCATTGGTGCTGATGGTCCCTGCAGCATTGAGGGCGGTGCACGTGTACACACCAGTATCGCTCAGCTGGACATTGTCGATGTAGAACTCTGCCAGCTCCGTCTTGACCTTGATGCGACGTTGACGGGCGGCGGGGAAGTTGATGCCTCCGTCTTTCTGCCAAGCGATCTTTGGAGTGGGGTGTCCAGTGGCAGCACAGGGAAGTTCAGCTATTCCTCCAACACGTACGCTCACATGAGTTGGAGTGACAGTGAACGATGGGAAAACTGTAGAAGGAACAAAAACATAACCATAATCATTACGGATTCTCCCATTCACTTGGTATTAAATCACAGTCTTCAAAGTATAAAAGCAAAACAAGGAATATTTGCTTACAAGTAGACCAAACTAATTAACCTGTTTGAGATATTACGATATTTCAACTCCTTATTTTCTGTACAGCCTATGAACAAAGTAGACAAAATGGAAGTAAAAAATCTGGTCAAGATACTAAATCACAGAAGTGATTTGAAATGAGTTACTTACTGTGCACAGTGACTCGAGCTTTCTTGGAATATGTAACTCCAAACTCATTTGAGATGATACACTGGTATCTGCCCTGGTCGTCCTCCCTGATGTGGGAGAGGCTTAGAACAGAGGTGTACTCATTCACACCATTGGGGTTTAACCTCTCAAAGTAGATGGGGTTGGCATCCTCCATGATTGCCTGAAATAAGAAAGAGCAAACAAAACCATACATAATGAATCAAAAGCCATGTTTTCCACATATATTAATTGGTTTGTTGATGATATATTTCGATAGACACCATCAATGTGAACATAACATTAAATGAATATTAGAAATCAAAGAGCCATATCAACAATCTCCTCATCTGCACCTAGAATTCTGGACATACAAAAAGCATTATCTTATCCAAATGATTACATCCTGTGAACATGTTGTTTTTGTGGGCTTTTCCTTTCCTTAAGTTATTTTTACAAAAAAATGTTCAAGAATAATTTTCATATTTCAAAGCAAAATTACTCTTGGCTAGCTACGATGGATTTTGGAACTGGTTGGAACTGCAAAAGATTTTGACTTTAAAATCAAAAGATAGGAGGGCGTGTGAGGAAGTCATTTTTCCAACACAAATGATTCATAGAGAATTTAATGAAGAGTATGATGGGGACAAGAATTTACAGAGAGAAGACATGTAGCAATGAGTTGAATAGATGACTTACCTTGTCTTTCTTCCATAATAATGTGACCGGTACATCACTAGTGCTACCAGCTGTGCATATCAGGGACACGTTATCATTTTTGAGAGATGTCACCGTCTCGGGTTCTCGGATGATAAAAGGTTTCAAGCGATCATCTGTAACAGGTACAAAGAAAAATAAACAATAATAAACCACAGGAAACAAAAACTTTCGTTTTCTCTGTCAAACACTATCACAAAGACATAACAAATCAAAAGTTAAGCAAAACAAGGATTTTCTTCTTCCATGTTGAACATTATCTTTTCAACCCATGCTTATATAGTGTTGACATTTGCTAAACCCTCTAGCATGTAACTCTGGATGAGCAGCATGACAAGGTAATTGGCCATTTGTCAAACGTTACAACATCACTAACAGCAATATTGGGTTCAAGTATCTTCTAAGTCCAATATTGTCCCCTTTCCTGCCATCGAGGGATGAGGAAATATGACAGGTTGATTGCTAAATTGGAATCTTAGGAGGAAGAGCTATAAACACTTGAAGACAACAGAACATATTTTGTATCTTCTTAAAATATCCATAAGGCAGAATGTGAAGCAAAGGGAGTGAGAGGGAGGGAGGGAGAGGGAGAGAGGAAGAGAGGAGAGAGGGAAGAGGGAAAGAGAGAGAGAGAGGGCGGGAGGGAGGGAAACATAAAGATGCCAAGAGAAGAGACACATAAAATAAGAACGGACACAGAGAATGGGTAGAAGATGTAGGGTAGAAAACTAAGACGGGGGATATGACATCAAAAAGAAAGGAGAGTGGGAGAGCAAGTGTCTAGAATACGACAAAAACAACTAACCTAAAATCTGGCCTTTCAACATCTCTGTTATATTTCTTACAAATCTATGTCTGCCAAAGGATTGTGGGCATGGCAAATCAAGTTGCAACAATTTGTAACTAGTCAGCTCGACTTAAGTTTCCTTGAAGAGAAAGTAGGTTATCTCGTGGCTTAAGATAAAGGTTAGAGGAGGCTGATATGGGCCAGCATGGGAGGGGCAGAGGAAGGGGAATGTGGGCCAATGTCACAGATACAATGTGAGAGTAGAGATAGACAGAAAGAGACAGAGAGATAGAAAAAGAAAGAGACAAAGAAAGATTGAGAGCAAGAGAGAGAGAAAGAGAAAGAGAAGAAGTGAGATGGAAAAGGAAATAAGACAAATAAGTGGAAAGAGATAGAAAAAGGAAAGAGACAGAGAAACAGGGGATGGGGAAAGAGGGAAAGCAGGAGAGAGATGGAAAAGGAGAGGAACAGAGAAAGAGGGAGAGATGGACACAGGGTGAGGGTGAGGGTGAGAGAAAGAGAGAGAGAGAGAGAGAGAGAGAAAGAGAGAGAGAGAAAGAGAGAGAGAGAGAGAGAGAGAGAGAGAGAGAGGGGAAAACAGATAGACAAGAAAGAGAGGAAGAGAAAGGGACATTAAGGCGGAGGATTATCCACAGTGCAAGACAACATCTGTAAATCCTTATTGAATACAATAAAGGAGCCAGGCATTACGGTTCTGAACTCAATTTGCGTATATCCTTGATATACTTATCAAACATCCCTTTTTGCATGAAATATGCTCTAAACTTGGCACAGAAACTTTATTGAGTAGAACAAGACAGGTGGCAACATTCTTTGCTCGCTTAATCTACGGAAATATCTTGAGGGAGTGGGACAGGACAGGGACAGGAATCTGTAACAAATAACTTCAGAAGTTATTTTCCCCTTTTCAAAGTATGTCATATCTAACCAAACAATGAAGCTTAGCAATAAGAAGTACACAAAAAGTTCAGAATCTGAGACAGGGACAAGAAGACTAGATGGTAAGCTGAGAGTGAGGAAGAATACAAGACTGGGTTAACACAAAGAAGAAGGAGAGAATAAGAATAAGAAATTAGAGAGACAGAAAGAGAGTGAGTGAGAGAGAATGTGTATTAGAGAAAAGATTAAAGGAGAAGAGATAGAGAGAAGAGAAAGACAGAACACAAAGTCAGAAAGAAAATGGAGAGAGGGGAATGGGAGAAAAAGAACAAAAGGAATGAAATTGAGAGGGGAAAAAAAGAGTGAAAAAAGAAAGGAAAGAGAACAAGGAAGGGAGAGGGAGAGTAAGGGTACTGCATATGGGTAGTTCAACCTCCATCATAATCAACTTCGAATATAATTTTCTTGCTGGGGACCTACGTACCACATGTAAACACTTCCGGCTCCACACTGAAGATATCCATGGCCTGGAGAATTTCAGGATGGGCGCAGCGTCCATCCACTCCTTCACCAAGATTGTTCTCCTTTATCCAGGCTGGGAACCATGACATCTGACAGTCACACACCATGCTAGAACTGTTCACCAGTCTGAAAAGGCAAGGTTTACACAAAAGAATTAGCTGGGGTATAGAACACCAACTCCGGCACTGGGACCAGATGACTTCAGTATATGGCAAATTATTTTGATTTAAAAAGAAAATCATTTGTATATGTTGTTATTACAACAACAACAAAAATACTCCCCTTCCTTTACGTTCTGCTTGTAATATCTATCTTTTGACTTTTAATTCATCAGATCTTGATCCTGAAACATTCAGGCTGCCCTTACATACTAGGAAATGACATAATAATTCTCGTGCTAATACATCTGAATGCAGTAATAGTTACAGAATGTACAAAATTATTATTTTCTCTTGCTATACTTACAGCTGGTTGAGCTGGGGCATGCCTTCAAATGCATTGTTCTCTACTGTGGTGATAGCATTCCCAGCAAAGTCCCTGAAAAAAATAAGAAGAAAATGATGAAGAAAATATAGATTGACACTGTTTCAATTAATTCCCTCCTCCCCACCATAGGCAGTACAACAAAGTTAATCATAACATGCAAATATTAGACCTTCAGGAAGTTGGTTAAAACTGGCATTTAGATGGTTTTCTACTAATGATTTATCTTAAAAACTGCTCAGAATTTTGCTACAAGTTTTTGAGCACATGCAACCAATTATGACCAATAACACTGTACATGATATGACATTATGATTCATTCATTGAGAATGGCATTGTCTTCCCAAAACTTCCTCAACATTCCAATTCGCCTAACAAATTAGCAGCTTTACGACAGACAGATGTGGCGCTAACTCCCAAGAGCTGGTCATTCAATTGACAAATGATGTCGATCTCCGTGATTTCTGAATTTTAGTTATGAGGGGTTCCATGAAAACAGCATGAAGTAATGCAGAAAATCTTTTTCTTTTTCTCCCTACAATGATAGAGGCATAATAATGTGACTTACAAAGACTGGAGGTTGGTGAGTCCATTGAATGCTCTCCTGGAGATAGAATTGATGTTGTTATTAGCCAGCCCTAGTCTAAGCAATGATTCAAGACCCTCAAAGGCACCTGTCATGTCTTCTACTGTCCAGGCAATGAAGTTGTCACTCAGGTCCCTGCAAAGTAGGGTCATTGAAAAAGAAGAGTGTGAAAGACTTCTATCTCTCTGTGAACCTACTGGTAATATTTCAATAAAGACAAAGCTCATGATAACACATGGCAATAAACATAGGTTCCAAGACTGCAATATATCAATTTGTTCTCTTTAAAAACATTTTCATGTAATTTCTGTACATGAAATATGAGTTCCTCTCTTAGACTTACAGAACTTGGAGTAGATTGAGCTGGATGAATGCTCCATCAGCAACCTGAGTGATTCTGTTATTGTTGATGTACAGTTCCCTCAGAAGAGGTGGCCAAGGAGGAACCCCCACGGATGATGGAGCACCCCCGTTGGTCCCCTGACCAGCTGCACCCCCACTCTCTCCTGCACTCTCTTCCTCAGTCTCGAGTGTGGTGAGCCTGTTGTGAGAGAGGTCCAAGTACTCCAAATTGGGACAGAACTCCCAGCCGGAAGCTTCGGTCTCATTGATACGGTTGTGGGCTACCGTCAGATGAAGCAGAGACTTGAGGCCAAAGAGCCAGCGACGGCTGATGGTGGTCAGTTCATTGCCATCCAGCATCTAGTGCTGGATGGCGTTGAGGCCATAGAAAGCACCATCCATCAGGTCGGCCAGCTGGTTGCGGCTTAGGCTGAGTTCCTCTAGAGACTCTAAGCCACTGAAGACCAGACTGTCCACTGTGGTCAGCTCATTACGACTCAGTTCACTGCACAAATAAAAAACAAGAACAAACAAGAATTAGCCTATACAACTTCAAACAATCATGTCAAAAACAATGGAATAAGTATTACAAGTAAAATACATCAAAAATCATAATGCCACATACCCATATGACATTTTGAGTATTATCAGAATATAACATGTATATAGACACAATATTAGTAAAATGTATTTTACAGAATATATAAGCACAGCAGAATGGAAAACTATAAAAAGGGCCTCATAGATGTCAATTGAACTCAATTCATTGTAAACAATTCAAATGATTCATTAATGGAACAACCAAACACAACATTAGTGATTATCTACAATATATTCTTTCATAAGCTGAATTTCTGAAGGGAGAGGAACTACTAAGGTGGCTGAAAGAAGTGTTCTTCCAAAGAAATTGAGTAACATCTGGTTAGGAAAATGGCTTGTTCTGCATCATTAGCACCTGAGGATTATCAACTACCTTGTATTACCATCCCCTACTGAGAATTCACCTAGCTACTCCTCCTAGAAAAACATTCATGACAGAGATCCTCACTGTGTTCTCTTTGTAACCATTAGGGGTGGGGCGGGTGGAATGGGGGTAGTCTGGCACCCACGCTAACTATTTCCCTTCATCAAACTTATATCCTCTTGAGAAACTAAATATTGTCATAATATTCCTCACTAAACTTGTGATATGAGATTATTATAATGTCAAACCTCTAATGCACTACCAAATATGAGAATTGGATATTTTATAGCTTAAGAATATAGGCCTATATTTTATGTTTGTAAAAGAAGTAATTTCTGATTTTTTATTCAATGTTATTAACTCTGCAAGTGACAACGAAAAGGACTTTGTCTCATTTTTGAAATCTCATGAAAATAGAAGGAAAAGAAAAATACACAAACACTAGAAATACATAGGGCAGTGAATTATATTTTTGTGAGAATCGTACACATCTTGTTTGCTTAGGATGAGTAAAGGGAAGATAATCACATTGTCCTCTCTATTCCTATGCTATACATTTGCCGCAAGTCCTGCTATGTACATAAACAGATAGAAAGGGACAATAAATGCTCCAGCAGAGACGTCGTTCAAAGAGAGAATATCAGGAGCTGGGGTATGAAACCCGAGTCCCAAATTCATATCGGGAAGGAATCTTAGCTATCATCAAGATTGGAGATCAAGTGCAACAGGGGTGGTGTCTCTAATCCCGGGAACATGTGTGAAAGGAATGTGTGAGGAGAAAGAAAAAGAAATAGAAATATAGAATGGAGGGAGGGAGATAGCAAGCAAGTCCAGGCAACAATACATTTCAACTACCCCCCTCCCCTCCCCACACCCTTCAGACACAGAAAAATATGCAATGTTTTGCACAATATTTCTATACAGCTATATACAGTAAGTAATCACTACAAAGTTGTTGTACATGTTTCTCGGTGTGAATTTCTTTCCCTCGAATGAAAGGCTTTTTAGTCTTATGGGGTGTTGCAAGAAAGTTGCAATCAATTGCAAATTGTAAAGCAAATTAGAACAACCATTCTGAATGGTTCAGGGTCTGCCCATTCAACAAGATGCGCTTGCAACAATGATTTTGATTGGTCAGTACCGATCAGTTGCAACTTGCAATCAATCGCAACTTTCTTGCAACACCCCATTAGTCTACTAGTATTTCACAAGATGGGGGTATACAGAGATGAACAGCCATATCATAAATCTAAACCATGTAGGCCTCCAATACAAATGAACTGTTGTCATGTGGAGTGATCCATATCATGCAGCTTTTGAATAGAATGCTTGTAGAATTCAGATAGTGCCTTTTGTACGTTTATTCTTTATGTATTTTAAACTACAGAAAGAGAAGATTGCATGTTATCGACAAAAAAATCAAATGCTTTTTCACAGGTCCTATATGTTTCAGTGAATATGGTACATAAAATAGATAAAAATTTGTTGTTTTCTCAGCACCATATGGAATGAATATAAGCTGTGGGTCCTTAGAAAAATATCCCACTGTATCCTAGGATAAAGTGGATTTTATCCCACCATTTTTAGTCAATCAAATGGACAAATTTCTCACACATTTTCAAAAGACCTTGAATAAGTTACCCACATCATCCAAATATTCCATAAAAAGAACACATGCACCCAAAAGAGAGGGAACTACAGAACAAGCAAGATTTCTTTGATTTTCCTTAGAGTTTATTATTTTCATGTTTTCGGTGGCTCTGAAAACATGCCAGAAGGTGATTGGGAGAAGAGAATTAGGAGGTCAACTCGGTGTGTAAAGAAACTAGAGAAAAAAGGTCACTTTCTATGGTGTAAGCAGAGTCCATGCTGCAAGGCTCAAGTGGGCTAAAACTTGGCCTGATGTGTCCTTCCAGCGGATTATCTCTCTTAATTTCTTTCAGTTTGTGAGGGAGTCATGCCTTTGGCAGTCTCTGCCAAGCCATGGCAAGCAGGTGTTGGAAATTGTACCTCTGAAGAAATCGGCCTATGCTCAGAGGTGAGAGAAACAGCGCAAAAGCAAGTTCCGCACAGCCAAAGCAATATCAAAATTTCATAGAACATGACTTGCCGAGTGTTTAAAACAATGATTAAGACATATCTTTCATTTTATAATAAATAATGGTGCTGTAGGCTATATCCACTAGTACAGAACCTCATCATTCAACATAATAAATTGTCAATAAAATTTTATTTGTCTCATATATTTAATCTGACTGGTTGTACATAAAAATTCTGCTGATTTGCATGATACAGGTCTTTTTAGCAAAATGAGACATGCTAGTAGGAAGATCTATTCACTGAAATCTCACGTCCACTTTATCTCAAAGGATATGACTATAATCGGGGGGAGGGGGGGGGGGGGGGGGGGGGGACTAATGGGCATTGGCGACACTGAAATGAGAGCAAGTAGCCTATGAAACAAAGGAAAACAATACGGTACTGTCAACAGATCGAGACAGAGAGAAGGAAGAAAAAAAAAGGCAAAATGTGCTAACGATTTAATTACATGTGGTAGAGCCACTGGGCATTGTCTGTGTGACATAATGCATGTACCTGCTGCAAAACTGAATATTGCAGCCGGGATGTAGGGAAGAGAGCAAATCTAAATTTGCAACTAACGGTAGGATATTTCTTACCCCAGGTGACAGGAGGTTACCATGACGATGTCTCCGGTTTAAGGATATTGGGGACACTTGAAATTCATTTGGGGTGTCAGACCGAATGCTGCACCGTTCTCACTACCTTATAGCCTTAACGTGATATGTCATTTTTAGGTGGAGGGAGATCATGTACAGTATGAAGTGAAGTAAATTACCTTTCTAATTTTATGTCCCATATTTCGCAAAGATTTTGATATTGGGTGCTTGTCAGGAATCAAGCTATCTATTGCACTTGAACCTGAAAGTTCAATATTAATGTTCACAGATGTGTAGACCTAGAAAGGTAATTTACTTCACTTCGTACTTTACATAATCTACAACTTCCATTTTGCTATATTGGAAAAATGAAGGTAATATGTTAATACAACAAAATGGATATTTTCCCTATATCAATATGATGCAATGATTTTACTTAAAATAAAATAACCTAATCGTTTGTAAACTTTCATGGAACTCACTTTACTCTTATTCAACTTTATGAAAGAGAGGAAAAAAATCTTATCATCACACTTCAGAAGCACTTCACAAGTTTGTGAGGCAAAGATGATAAAAAATAAAGAGAAACAAAGGTCAACTTTTAATCAACACTTGAAAGTGAGAAGAGGTCAAAAAATTGTCAGAGTCCTTTCTAAGATCTTCTGCCAATCCATGTGGAGTGTACGTCAAATGAAATTGCATCAATCCTGGCTGAAACCAGCCAATTTTCTGGGATGGCAAATAAGAGGATTTCTCTTTTCCTCTGTTCTCCCACCAAGAACTTCTTATCTTGCGAAACCTGATAAATGGGTCATCTACGCTAATCATCTATTAGTCACCGCGGAGCTTGAGTGCCCGTGGTCGGCTCCCGTTTCACGCGCGCTCTCTTTCGCATGCCTTTTTCCTTGCCTTTCTTCTTTATTCTCCCTTATGAAAGTGTTGCGAAGATTGCGTGGACAATTGGCCCGAGAGGGGATGGACAGGGGCCCCGCGATGGGAAGACAAGTGGGGAAGAAAGAGGAATATCATTACAACTTGGAGCACACTCAAACCAACCTCGGCATAGCCAAGACACTGGATGAATCTTATTCCAATGCTTTCACGAGGGATTTCCAGGTAGCCCAGTTTACAAGGAGAACCATACAGTACCTACCCCATACCTATGGAACAAGTTTGCAAATCAAGATATCCTATTACATCACGAAAATCTTGAGATGGGTGCATTTCTTGATTACCACTTATGTGTGAGAGAAATATACACACTAGAAAAACCACAAACAGTTAGGAGATATGCTTGAGAGCATATTTCAGCAATTTAATATCTAACATGAATTCTTCGTATTAACTTTCTGTTTTGCTTGATAGATTTCAACTATTGACTTGATGACTATAATCTGAGTTCAGAAATGAAGTTCATGTATATAAGCCTACACTGTACCTCAAACATTTGATAAAGCAATTCAAGGTGTTCAATACAGGACAAAAATTGGTAGAAAATTATGTGAGAAAATGAGTTTTCTTCTTTCCAAATTTACTTTTATGGTGATGAAAATTATCTCTCTCTAGAATATCTCTCTGGAAAACTGGAATTTTACAATATTACCAAATGAAACTGGAATTTTTGAATACATATCAATGTTATGGTACAATATTGACGGGAGTGTGTATATAGGCTTACATGATCAGAAATAAATAGCCATTTCCTAAATGTCACAAATGTGAAGACAAGACTTCTTTTTTTAAAACTTTATTTTTAATCATTCAAAGGACGGTAAGACTTCAGGACATTTGATTAGAGGAAATACCTGAATGGAGATTTTTCAGCAAAAAACAGGTATATAGATAAACAACGAAAAGAAAGTATAACCAGGAGAGGAACAGCAATGGAAGGCAACAGTGGGACCAACGAGGGAGCGTAACCAAAGCTGGCCACTGACTGAGTCACCTCCAGTACAGGGCCACAAAGCTGCGCATAATCGTAATCAAACCAGCAGAGAAGCGCGGCCCTCTGTTTGTCAGCTTGATTGGGACATCAGTGCAGACTATGAATAGTCTCCAAATTTAAAACCTTTTGCAAAGCTGAATGGACAATTCTGTAATGATTCAAGACACAGCAGAACACCTAAATCTGCTTCTCAAGACTAAATACACTGTATGCACATGTAGCATTTTCATCCCAATTTTGTTTAGGTTTAAATCATTCTCCAACTACAAAGGATAATTGTCCTTATGACGTAACTATACCTGCTCCTTGAACAGTCAGTTTAAGACAGGGTCTATGATGACTAGACTAGTGCCTCTCTAGTTGAGCATAGGTGATGTAGCCTCACTACTCCTCGATTCAGTACTCATAGTGATTTGCATTGGGAAAGGAGAATATGAATAGGCATTTCTAATGAGAGTAGAAGCCGTGGAGGATGCACCTTATATCTGTCTTGAGAGCTACAGGTCAAAATAAGCAAAGCTCTCTACAAATCCCCTGTGCTATTTTATTCATCCAACGCTGCATTTAACTAGGAGAAGAACGCATATTATCAGATTCATCTCCCTCTGTATTTTCCTTTTCTTTGTGTGATAGTGTACACAAAGAATTTTTTAATTTTCAATCAATACTTTTTCTAGAACATTCTTTTCATTTGAAGTGTAAGCTCTGAAAAACAAAACTTACTAAAATTTGGCCTCACTTATTTACCTGAACAATGAAATACAGATGTATGGAAGAAACTATTTTTTATTCAATGTTGTCTATGTAGCTAGGAAAAGAAATTTGAGAATCCCCTCTATTTTAAGTCACACTAAATCCAAGTAAATTATCATGACACAAGTCAATTTGATGAAAGCCTTGTTTAAGTTAAACTTTTAGTCATTTTCATGGTCGATAAGGGAAAGATCTTGTTGTCATGACATTCCCCCTTGTTTTGTGTGATTACTACATACTCAATGTTTTGCAAGTTATTAGGTGCATTTATTAATTTGGTCAACATATATTTTGCAACTATGCTTACTTATAAAAATAATTAACGTAAGATATAAAGCTATCATATTCAGGCATTCCAGTATAAGCCAAGCTCATATATTTCCAGACAATGGGAATTTTTTTATTGTTTAAAATGAAAGGCCATTGCAAAAAAAAATGAAACAAACAATACGAAACCAAGAGAAGGGTTACCAGGGGACTGGCTTGGGAGCAATCTTTTCTCTCATTCTTTCTTTGTCTTCAGGAAGTTGCGTGAGAACTCTGTCTAATCAAGCACAGGGTACGGTGGAGTGGTGAAGAATGAAGCTTCCTGATACCGTAATTTCCTCACAGGACGTGCGCTATTTGCACAGGTTGCGCGCAAATGGGTTCCTCTGTGTCCAAAGGTGCACTCAGGTAGGCCGCAAATAGCCAGCCCATGAATCAGGAGTGCTGGGACCAAATTAGAAAGTACAGCGCAACCTCTCCTGCCATGGAATGCCAGACATGACCATTCAAAATTAATTCTTTCTGCAAATTTACACCTTCCCTTTTAATAGGGTGGCACTATTTTAAAGCTTGATGTCTCGTATCAATGATGTTGCCTGTGGTTCCTGTTATACCTTAATTCTTAAGTTACTACTGAGCACAAGCCACACTAGGTACTGGTTTTCAATTTCCAGGGCTTGGATAAAATAATATTTGTTCAGCAACCTTGTCCTTTCCTTTGTGTTCCTCTACTTTCACTTTGAAGTATCATCAATAGAAAGAAGCAATAAACGGCAAAAATTCATATTTTTCCTATAGCTAGAGGATTCAGATGAAAGCATTTGGAGGCCACAAAAATCAAGAACTTAAAGATCTACAACTCTCTGAAAGATTGTGCCTAAGATTTCTACAAGAGAGTGACACATGCCTTAACAGACAAGGTACAAGTGGGATAAGTCTGGAAGTTAAGTAATTAATCCTTACTCCAGGGGGGATTATTCATTCAGATGATCGATACAAAAAGATACTTCTTATATGTTTTTGTATTTTGTGACCTTTCCCAGGAGGAAGACAGTGACCATTAAAGGTGGTTTGGAAAGAGAATTGGATCACTCAACAACTTGTGCCACTATCCCTCTGATTCATGCTGGATTCACAGATGAAGTCATCAGCTTGTACTCAATGACAACTGATTCCCAACATTATCGCTTCATGGCAGAACGAAACTGAGAATCAATTTCATATATACCTTTTACAGAAATACTCTACAATGCAGAAATATATAACTCAAGTATACTGAAACAATAATGATTAAGCAAGGACAATGAGAATTAAATTGCTCAATTGTAATAATAGGATTTTCTCTAAAAAATATCCTCAGAGATGAATTTTCTGAAGTACTTTTCTTTCTCAAGAGATTTTAAGACATTCATAAAGCTAAATTCATAAGTCTTTTTAAGCTGCATTGCTGAACATTCAAAGTTGCTGGTAAGGAAACTGAATCACCTTAATAAAGATTTTATCCTCTCTAAAGGAATGCCTTATCACTGCAGCTGTTACAGATTCACTCAGCAAAATGATTTCGTTCAATTAGGAATGGATATGGTCTGGACATCACAGCATAGGTGTAGCCAACGCTTCATAACTTTTCAATCTACATCACCCCTCTGCCTCTTGAATGTATTAAGTGTAAAGTGGTGATGGAATTGGACATGTATCAAACAAACCTGCCTGAAGCAAAATTGATTTTATTCACATCATTCCCAAGGATGCATTTTCATGCGTGATTCACAACCATTCCCAATGCTAGTGATGGGGAAAATTAAGGGGACTGATTTGGGTTTGTTTGACTCAAGTCCGTGGACAACTTCTAACTACATGTACATGTAGCGGGTATTTAGTTTTCAATCCCTGAAATTCCATTTTCCTTTAATATACAAAAGAATGAGGCTGATTTATGCACGCTGCACTGGATTTATGAAAAGCTGTAATTTCAGGAGTGCATGAACATGTATGGGGCTTGAAGCAGGCAGGCAATGACATCCCTAGTATTGTCGCCTAAGCTTTTGTCAGACAGTAATGTCTTCGGTAATTTATGACAAGCTGCACACCCCAATTGACCTAATAGCACAGATAATTTGGGACAATAACACGGCTGCAATCGATGATGCAGCTCTACACAGCGCCCTCGTGCAAGCGTATTGGGTGACTAACTCGGTCTGTGAAAATACAAATTCACACATTGCTAATGCATGCATTTTGGCTTGCATTTCTCAATAAGGTGTCGGAGACATGGCCGCCCGCCTGGGCCTGGAGAACGCAAGAGGATAATTGAAAGGAGAAGACCGAGAATGAAAAGAAGGGTTACGATAATACCCTAAGGTGACCTGCATCTTAGCTGGGATTATATATGGTTATGAACAGTATTTTGAGAGTATATAAAGTCATCTTCACTCGCATTTTACACCAAATCTTCCGGGGAATCAAATTGGTTCTTTAAGTGAAATGAAAGCTTGGATCATCAAGAGACAAGGGGAGAGTTTTATTTACAGAAATATGTGGAGATGTGATCAAATCGTCAACTTCTTGCTTTGCCAGAAATAAATGTTAATAAATATGTAAATTATCAGTTTAAAGGATTTCCATCAGTTGTTGATTTATTTAGGTTTCCATTCTCAAGTGAATCCTAATATAGATAAAAAGATATTAAGGAAGTTCTAAGACAGTCATTTCAGATTTGATTCATAAAAAACAGTACTTGCATAATGATGAAGTGTCTTATGCTTATAACACGGCTAAAAAGAGACATCATTGTTTTCCTAACTTGTGACCCATGTGCTCCTACAAACAGAGTGGAATGTTTTCCTACGGAGGCACAGCATTCTCGGAGCATATGCTTCAGAATAATTTTTTTCCCCATCTCTCCATGGTTACAGCTATTATGACTAGCATTCTATATAAAACATTTTTCATTTTCAATTTGTAAACTGGATGAGTATATCTTCACTTCAGATATGTGCACTTTAAAGAAAAATATGAATGCCACAAATATTTTTCGTGCTCTCACAATTTTGGATGTGAACCAAAAAAAAGTTCTGTAACAGTTACATTTGAACTATACTAGACACGATAAATCATTTACTTGAATAGATGAGAGACAGATTTAGACAAGGGAGGGCGGGTAATGGGATGAGAGAAAATCTGGTTATTTCAAATCTGAAAATTTAAATGTCACTGATTTTAAATTTGATAAAATTGGTTATGATGACTTCATACCAAATAATTTAAACCAAATTCTGTCAGCCACGTCTTCTAATTTGGTTTCAAATCCCTCACGATTTCAGGAATCCCACCGTTATATTAGGGATATCAGCAATCAAAACAAATTAATCTCATGAAAGTCACACAGGTCATAATCCTCTGGCTTATGTTCCAATCAGAGCCCTATGAGAGTAGGCTATGTTTCCCCCTCCTTGTGCCTGCGCCGAGCAGATTACGATAAAATTATAAGGTTGTTTGCGATTTTGATCAACTCCACTGAACTTGGCCAATCGTCTCTCGAAACACCTCAGGAAATTCTACTTTGCTCATGTGGATTTTTTTCCTGAAGAGCTGCAAGGAAATTGGCCAAACTAAGTGACGTTGTTCCTGGAGACACTGTGGACTGAATAAGGGGTACCTTCAAATAGGGACAAAATCAATAGAAATAATGGCTCTTTGGTAAGGTTCTGGTATAGAATAGTGAACATCAATCTATCATTCTTCAAATAAATTCTCCCAAATCATTGACTTCACTGACCACTTTCTTTCCATTCTAAAAACAACAAATATTTCAATATGTAATGTTATAGGTATATTTGTTGAATATGAACTTTCAAGTGCAGTCATTTTGATGCTGTGGGACAAACTGAAATGACGCATATTTTCTCTGACTTGGAAGGCTTGTTTTCTGCATTCTACCCTAAACGAGCTTCCCTTTGAGAAATAAGCCTTTTAAATTCTTTGATTAGCTTTCTCCTCTAGAGAGCTCAAAACTCCAGTGGTGTCATACATGTGATTTCTTCTTCATCAGACACCTTGTTTCAACACTTATCATCATGGAGACACCTAAAATTGAATTTCCCCTTCCAAGTTGAGAGCTGGATGCCGATACCCATGTTAAGATACATCATGAAAAGCAACTCACAAACATGGTAGCCATCCACTAGAAAATCTTGTGGGAGAGAGAGAGTTCCCCCTTATCTATCTATCTATCCAACACTTAGAAAATGTATTGCCATAAACATTCATGGTCATCTTGGGGGGGGGGGGGGTTTATAAAGGACTCAAGTGGGAATAATTATTCCTTGGTGGCCAAGACTACAATTATGTGGTAATGCACTGGAAGTGAGTTACCTATTCTGATTTCCTGAACAACAGCTATAAATCTTGGGACAGAACCCACAACAAATTATTCGGATGTGTGATAACCATGATCTGTAGTTTATTTCTGCTGTATGTAAGGGTGGTCCCCTAGCACAGGATATTTACATGATAAGGCAGCCTATATGAGTTGCAATCATGCTTTTGTTTACCAGAAAAAATTGAATCAAGATCAAAATTAGAACAGCTTTCACTATCAAGTTGCATTAAAGGGGTTGCTATGTGGCTGAATATAAGACTAATGATTTGGACAAGAGGAAACCATGACGACTTGGCATGATGTCATGAAAAATGAATTCACAACTTGTGGAGTTTGCTGCCAAATGGAATGGTACATGTCTCATTTCCCAGTGCTCAGGAGAGATGGGAACGTATAGGCTTACAAAATAAGTGATGGGGGGAACAACACAAGCACAAAAGGGGGCAGACATGTCCGATAGCCGTGACATTTCAAACTGTCATCGGAACTCCGAGCTGAGTGATTTTTCCTCTCCTGTCTGTTGTTTCACACTATTTTTTCACATCAGCCCTTGTTGGAAATGAGGAAAAGTCATGCATGTAATCATATTGAGAATTTGATTCATGTCTTCTGAAGTAGTCCAGCTGAATTGAAGCGACACTACATGTATCTACAAAACCAGTCATCTGATCATTCATACATTTGTCCAAAGGATATCATATTTTGTAAAACTCTTGTTAACTATATACACGAGAATCAAAATTTTGTTTATCATTTTGTGAGATACAATTCAATTTCTGTGAATCTACATGTAATAATAAAAATATTTAAAATTGTCACACATTAATTTTCCTGAAATTATTCCTTCTTGGGCAAAGTAGAATTTGATGGGAACATAACGCATAAATGCTCCTCCTAGCCGTGGGAAAGGAAACAATTCCAATGTGGCCAGAAGGATGACTTTGTGTGAAGGTATTTCCTCAATGTTATGTAATAATTGTTGAGGAGTCATGAGCAATATCCCTTCAAATCATTCCAGTTGGCACATTAAATCAGTCATGTGATGAAATACAAGGGATCAATAAACACTTCTCCTTAAACCTCAATTTCGTAAAGATTGTCTTCTAATCAACAGTTTCCAAAACTTATGTGTTACTTGGAAATTTTAGTTTAAGAATATGAATATAAGATCACAAAAGAAACATATTTCTAAGGATACTCTTATTTTTCAAGGAAAAATAATGTTTAAACGGTTGTTTCTATCTATCTATGAAAACATTGTGATTGAGCACTCCACAGAGTGGATTTGGCGCTATATTAGTTACATTTATTATTTTTATTATTATTTAGACTGATTTCTTTTTCAAATGTACAAAATATATTCTAATGAATGCCGATTTGAAATATATCTGCAGCATAATCTAAAACAGATCACAACCATTTGACCTCAGGATATATGCTTTCTGAATATTTCCAATATCTCACTTGGGAAATACTGAACAGTGCCGAGGGCCACTGTGTGTTAGTTGTTCCAAACTAGCTCTCGAGACAAACGGCTCTGCGCTGTATTATTTCTAATACACAATATAAAGGTTTACACATCTTACCGGGAATGACAGGTTTTCACAAGTAGAAATTACGTAACTTAATTGGAAAGGTTTGGCATGAGTTTTAAGCTAGAGAGACAGCTGGGACTGGGTGAACAAGCATTTCAGGAAAACAAGTTATAAGGAATTAATCAATTGTTGTTTTGTAAATCAAGTATCCAAGGGCAAGCCATCCTACATATAGTCATCAAAAGCTTCCTCTTATCACCTCAACATGGCACAAATGATCAATTAGTGTGAAGATTCTTGCCAATATCTACATCGAACACAATATTATAACATTTATGATGCATTTCCTATCAGTTGCTCTTCTTTTCTAACATAAGGATCAATCTGTGACTACCGGAATTCTCGGTGAAATGGAAAAATAAAGCTAACATCTTAAGGGAAACTTTATAAAAGTGGAACTGGATGACTGGACTAGGTAATTATGTTCACTGATCACCAAGACAGGGCTCTTTTTTTTATAATTTCAGACCCCTCCCTTGAATCTGTTATATTTTCACAGGTAGAGGATATTTGTTGAGGGATGGGAGGGTCATAACTTTCCATAAGAACTCTTCATTAGATAAAATAAGTCAAAACAAATGTGAAAGCTACCTTCTATTGCAAGGCAGTGAGAAGCAGGAATGTGTACTTACAGAAGATTCAAACTCTCAAGGTGGGTGAAGAGATCACGGGGAAGGGATGCAATGCGGTTACGGTTGAGCTTGAGGATCTCCAAGGAACGAAGGTTGTTCAGGCATCCCTGCTGTAGCGTACCGATTCTGTTGTTCTCCAATAACCTGTCAAGGCAGAAAGAGGAGGAAGATGGCAGGGGAGAAAGACAGAGTTAGAAAAAGAAGGAAACAGAAGGGGCAGATAGAGATAGAAAAGACAAGTAAAATACGAACGTAAGTCACACAACCCTGCTCATCAAAGCTGAATTTTGACCAACAATTTTCCTTAAGCTATAACCTTGATATTTCAGCAATTATTTTTATTCATATAACTCTCTTTTTATTTCAAGTGTAATCTAATGACTCCTTCCTGTTCTTTCCATTGGTGTATGTTCAAGCTACATACTATTTATGGTTGTAGCATTATGGCAATGTGAACACAGATATTTCCAACCAATACACACATCATAGATACCACTTCACTGACCTCGCCATCTTAGACACAAAGCTGCTGTCATCTTCTATTAGTCACATCAGTCTCCCCCTCATCCCACCATCTAGTAGGGCCCCCCCCCCCCACCATCACCATCATCATCATCCACATCGTCATCTCTACCCCCATGCCCGCCGCAACCACTTTAATTAGTATCACCACAGCCCCACGTTAGGCTATGTAACCCTCTTTCCACCACTCGGTGATGCCACAATCGTCTTAACCCTGCGCCATCACTCATCCGGTAGATGCCAGGTAAAGAATAGCCACAACCTAAGAAAAAGTGTCCTATCCAGATCGACATGTTACCATTTCAGCCAACTGGTTTCATCTAATATGCAGGCTAAAGTGCACTTTTGTTAGTTAGGTCCAATTGTATTGAAAAGTAACCACTAACCAGTCAGTTTTTAGCACCCCAGCCCTCCCTACAATGTATATGTAAGAGTCAAATATGCATAAATGCAGTTTTGTAATATCATGTGAAAAGTTAGATGAGATAGTTCCAATAGCCAAGCTTTGGTTACTGATTACAAACAAAGCATTCCCTGGGATTAATTGGTCTAAACACACCTCAGAACAATAACCTCATGTGGTTCAATCTAGAAGAATAAAACCTACCAGCATAACCTGTCCTTTGTATTAGTTGGTCATTAAAGGTCTTAGAATAATCCATCTTTGGAATTAATTACAATAGATGTTTCCAGAAACTTCTCATTCTCATGCTCCTGGATGTTCAGTGACTTCCTCATATTCCTCATAGTATAAATAGTTGAGAAATTATGTTCTCTGGGTCCTTTTAAGTCTTCGGACTTCTTCCTTTGTGGTGTGCTCCTGCCCGTGCGGGCCTTGATAGGGGAGTACCAAGTCTTCATACCAAGCCTTTTCGCATTATTAATATATACCTTTGTTCAACTGTCATACTATCATCTGCTTCTCCGATATTTATATTCTACAATAAATTTTGTTTTATACATTTATATTTCCACATTGTGAATGGACTCTCCTTCATCGTGTCATGAGCTTAGTTAACACTCGCCATCATCCACGCTACATATGATATTCTACAAATGACTACATTTAAGAGTGTTACATATGTTATTATAGATACATGTTAAGGCCTACTGTATACATGTTCTGTTGATTTAAAAACTCTGCTGTATCTACTAACAATAATACTTTGCTAAGACCACTAGCCTCTCAGTATTCAGTGTCAAACCATTCAGAGGAAAATAGAAATATAAGAAAAAATAAAAATAAAATTGCTTTTCATGGGAGGACACATTATTTTTTCATTAACCCCAAATACATCTGACATTAGTCTGATACACTGCTGTCAGCAAAGGCAAAGCCTCTTTTCCTGCAGCGCATCAATCGTGCCTGCGCTTTCTAACCCACTTGCCTCAGGTATTATTGTGCTATCCCCTGGACTACCATTTAATGAATTTGGTCAGCTCTTCAGAGGAACGCACACACACATAAAAGGCTTGGGCACGTTCATACAAAGAAATAAAATAGATTCGGATCCACACTTGACTGTTGTTTATATGCCAATTTAAACAGGGTTAATGACAGAATAAAGAAGAAGTCATTACACTTTAAAGAATTGTCTATCTCGTGGGGTTAAAGCATCAATCTGGTAATACTTCAATCTGAATTCCTAGGATAATTTGACTGCTAAAATGCTTCATTTCAACCCTTTCAATAATACTTTATATTCAAACTACAATATTAAGAAGCATGTGATTTTTAAACAAGACAGAATCTAGATATAGTTATATTAAATCTCCTCCAATATCTCAATGTTATCATGTTGTAATTCTAACCTTCTTATTTGAAATAGGTTAGATGGAGCCATAATCAACCTGAAAGTGATTGAGATGCCTACCATCCTGTGGGTAAAGTTAAAACTTCAATCACCATATACTGGTCTTAAACAAACAGTAGCAGAGCATTGAATGTTTTAATCCATTACGAATCAGAAATCGGTGTTGCGCATCTCTACCTTTGTTAGTTTAGGAATCCCCACTAGACAATGAAACAGCACTTCAATTTATGAGATTGGGGGAAAGGTGATCATGAGCAAATACAAAAATGGATTGGAAGCTAAAAAGAGTTGAGACATGCTAAAAGGTACCCCCAGGACGGCCTCACATGCTGAATAGTAAAGAAGATATCCATGGGAATTTCAATAGATTTCTAAATCCTATGTTAGTTTGGATCAAATTTGTCTACCAGAAATACATACACATACATCTCCATTTGAGTTTATGAACTGTGGAGAAGCATTTCTCACTCGTTCAATCAAAATATATTTCATTAAATTGAACGAGAGCTTTATAAAGATATATCATGATTCTTTATAGTAATAATGCTGATATTCTCGAAATAATTTTGTATTTTCTTTGGATTAAGCAAACTTAGGTGGGAATTTTTCTTTGAGCTAAATAGATTAGTAAGAGGTTCCAATTTAATTCACAATCAGATCCAGGACTCTAAAACCACTGAAGAAATGAAAGCTCGTCATAGAACTAAACCCAGTCTTCATCAGATCATTAAATGTTCAGATTTCTGGTTTGCCTTTAATAAATTGCATTTTTCTTTATTATAATTTAAATCATAAGTGTTGCTTACAGGAATTGGAGGTGATTATCTGCTGGGAAGGTGTCTGTCCGCAGATGGCCGATACGATTGTAGCTCAGATCTAGGGTTCGTAATGATGTCAGGCCACGAAGTGCTGCTGGACTGATATTTGTTATCCGATTATGATGTCTGAATGAACAAAAAACAATAGCAAAAGAAACATAATATAATCAACAAAATCAAAATTTTAATCAAATGTTTTCCCACACTAACTGAAGAAAATACAGAATTGATTATGAAATGGGAGTGTTATCATCATTACACATGGGATCAGTTGTGTGATTCTGGCTGCAAAAAAACAAGAAAAAAGCATGATTAACAAGAAAAGAATAATTTGTGAGTGTGCCCTTGACATTTTCAATTACCTTTTCTACAAATGGGAAAATTAAACAAAAGTACAAAAAATGGGAAAATTAAACAAAAGTACAAAAAATGGGAAAATTAAACAAAAGTACAAAAAATGGGAAAATTAAACAAAACTAAAAAAACAAATCTAAAAAATGATTGATATTGTCTAATAATCATCTGACATAAATGACATTTACATTTCTCTACAAACTAATCTCCTTTGAAAAGCTTGAGAAGTAGAGTACTTAATTCAGATGCATTTATCATTGGCAGCCACGACTTATAGTGCAAGTGAAAACTGAATTATGGAGGAAGGATTAAAAAGATTTGTGATCTAAATTATCAGTGGATGACAAATTCTGATCCACTAATTGATGAAAAAGGGATCACCCTTCAAAAGTTTCTTAAATAAAAGTGCGTTTTCTACTTTCTCTTTTAGCTGAAATATCTCACCCTACAGTTTATCTTTCCTTCTACATGATTAGAAAAAAAAAGAAAGAAAGAAAGAGAAAAAAACTGATCTGTCACTCCAAGGGGATATACATGTAGTAAATGTAGTAATGCACTTATTTCCAAATGTTAGCATATTAGTCACAATCTTCAGTTGGTGCAAAAGTAAGAGAAGCACATCCTACACCAAGAAAGTACATGTATTGTATGTAAGCCCTGACTTTTAACTGGATCATGAAAACTTATCTCACTAGTATGTTTTTACCTTTGTCTTTGCATCATAATTTTAGATATTCAAACAATGAGATGTTTGGCAACATGCTTCATCTGTCCACAAAATCAAATTCCTTTTCTATATTTTATTTCTGAGTGCTCCTTGTATATCACAAAATGCATTATTACTACAATATGTTGTATCAAAGTATCCCTTGTATAACAGAACTCATCCCCCCCCCCCCATGGCATTATTTTACGTAAATTTAGATCACCATAAATACAGACTCTTTCCTTTCACATGACCCTGACAAACAGGAAACTTAATGTGTCCATCAGTTTTGAGATTCCTGCTTCACTATGGGCCTACCATCTTTAGCCTCCCTTTTAACTTATTGATGTAAACAAAGTGACGACAACTGAATCTGACTAAGCTTCCTTGCATTTACTTCAAGTCAGCTCATCATCAGTGATAACAAGTTTTGGACATACGAGGGCGCTTCTTCGAGTGTCACCCAAAGTGCATTCCCCCTCCCAATGTCTACAAGATTTCCTTTTAGAAATTATATCATACATATTTTTATACTTATAGGTATTACCGGTAGATACAATTTTAAAACCTTATATTTTTATATTTTCTCAATGATAAACTGAGGAAATATTTAAGAGCTCTAGTGAAAATTGTTATGATATACATGTAATTTTCTATTTAAATCAGTTTTTACTAATTTGTACACAGGCTTCAGAATCGGCATCTAGAACGCATTACCCACAATACATCTACCATAAACTATGTCACACATCACTGAGTGCTGGTAAATTTATATCAGACTTCTCTTCAGAATCACACATCTTATCAATTTATCTCATTTTTTCGGGATCTGGAATGTAATTGTTACATTCTATCATGAAGGGAATATGTGTCGCCTGGAATTTTGTCTAGCTTTTATTTGTGAACCTATGAACTTTCAACACTGTCTACCCACACTCCAGCTCATTACCCGCTGTTTAACACAAGCGCCAGATTCTGCTGCATCACTCTCACAGATGCCGCCACAAAAATAAGAAACTTGATGATCATTAACAAGGTGTGTCATTGCACCTGAAGATTAGTCTTTAACCACAGACAATGTTGCATAAGATAATGAGCAATAATGCTCTAAAACAGAGAATTGTATCCGAACCTCATGCTATTAGTCATAACATTATATCAAAGCAAATATTGCCATGGTCATGGAATCTTGTTATCAAAAACCCATCACTGTAAGAGTGGAAATTGGATTTTCCTCTATCCCACATAGGTCCAGGATTTGGACATTCAAACTACCTGAATGCTATTATGAAGTATAACTACACATAGATATATACACATGACTTTGTATGCAGAAGATTATACTTAAGAATGGATGAGTTTGGAGAAGAGTAGATGGGTTAAAAGATGGTGCTAAGCAAAGTGGTGCCCCTGCAAAGAGCCCAGGAAGGTGACTCAGCGGAGCTGACAAGGTTAGATAAAGATCCCCTTGGTGAGGGAATAACATTAGGTGGATCTAAAGCCTCTTATAACTAATAGGAAAGACCTCTAATCATGCAAAATACAAGCACTTTCATTCACTGATTCTATATATAAAATTAAAAGTATATAAAATGAGAACTTAAAGTCAAACTATAATTGACAATGTCATATAAGATATGAGAATGGAAATCAAAGTATTCTAATAAAACTTTAAATTTAACCATATAACTCATGACACTTCATATAAAACAAGAGTTCTGTGAACTAATCGCAAATTTGTAGTGAACTTCAAATATCACTTTGAACCTAATCACCTCCTACTTCCCAATCATTCTAATAAAGAATGTGGACAGTATCTCAACAAAGTAGGGGGAGGGTGTACCTAATGTCCAGCAGTGCTTTCACTCCAATCTTTCTTACAGTGGAGAAAGCACAATGATGAAGCGAATCTCACTGTCAGCACTCAGGAACAACACATAGCCTTCCTTTGGAAGATATGTCTTCTCCAATAAGGATCAATCAGCACCGTCAATGAACACAAATAGGAGAGTCCTACTAAAAGCTGGGTCAAGGCAATGGCGGAATGAGCAGCAAATGGGGAGGATGCAAAACGAGTCTCCGAACAAGAGCAGAATAGAAGCTGGGGTTGGAAGGAATGGGAAAGGAAATGAAGAGTGGAGGACAGAAGAGTGATCTTGTCCATTTAGGAGAACCTCCCACTCCAATGTAAAGTTCATTGTGATAGAGTGTGTTCTGTATTGCCAGGGACCCAAACATAGGATTGGGGAGAGAGGATATGCAATAGCGGCAATATATACATTCAGCATTACAGTGGTATTTTCACTTCCTTTTTTCCCCCAACAACATAGAGAAGACTGTAAACAATGGTGCATAATACGGAGCATACCTGTACATATACATGTAGGTCTTTATAAGCCCTCGTACCTTACTGTTGCTCATATCTAAATGCAATTAAAAATAATAATATTTCATTTCTTTGATTGAGATACATGTATACAGGACTACAGTATAACCATCCAATTTGGAGGTACTCTGATATATTTTTAGTTCTTTCTAACAAATAGCTGACACACAGGCCTAATTTGCAATGTAATAATGTAATAATCTTATTCTTACTTGATAATGGGAGATGAAAAAATACATTGGTAGGGATCAGACTGGTAAGAAAATTACAATACAAATGCAAGAGGGAAACATAAACCATGGGTCCATCTGGAAATGCTCTCGAAAGACAGGAGGAGGGCAGGGCAAAAGAGGTGAAAATGGGAGTAAAGAAATCCCAGTCATTCTCCAGAAAAAGCCCTGATGATGTGTTTTCCCATTTTTTATACTGGCAAAGTTTTGTATTTTGTTTTATTCATGGTCGTTGAGGAGTCTGCTTGAATATCTTGTGTCTCATCCAAGAGTGACCCTGCCATGCCTACATAGAGGTGTGTAATCACTGCTTTCATTCACCCAGGCACCATGCCCTGCATAACATACATGTCGTTTGAAAGTCAATGAGACAAATTGCTTCAAGGAGTGAATAATTTATGATGTCGACATAAAATCGTTGAGAATGGCAGCAATGGGCCCAGGCAGCGCTCCGTTTCAAGGTAGCACACACAACAACTTTTCATGCTCCCAAACGGTTCTGAAAGGAAGGCTTTAGGAGGAGAGAGGTCACTCCCTATTCAGTTGTTTTGATCGCTAACGTTTTGATCAGCACAAAGACATAATTCAGCCTGCCACATTCGCACCTCAGAAGAACCATGGAGCAAATCACCTTTTGTGTGTTTCACAGAGCCCCCATCCAATTGGCCAATTGGCCAATACAAAGGTCGCGAGGTTATGGGGTGCTTTTGAGAAGCACTCATGCATTATTCAATCCTGCACTGAATGACACACTCCAAACAGGGCACTTGAAGGGAAAACGCCAGTGCTGAGAGTGCTGAGTGAACGACCGAAGGTTAGTCACAGTTTGGCAAAGGCAAGGGAGACTGGGAATGGACACCAAAACTTAGGCTAAAATCAGCCATTATTAGGCTATCACTCCTTCCTCTCACTAATCTCACATTACAACTTTAAGCTTCCATGACACCTAATTTCAAATACAAAAAAAACCAACCCATCAAAATACTTTAAAAAGCAGAGTTCTGCACCATCCATGTATTGTATCATTAATACACAAATTCATGACACTAGAGGAGTGTGAGTGTATGTGTGTGTGTGTTTGGGGGGGGGGGGGGGGTAGGCTGTTCGAACCACACAAGACCATCGGTACAAATTCAGCCACAAAATAGAGGAATATCCAGACTATCCATTTGCAATGCATTACCAGAAATAGATACAACTTTGAGTGGGTTACCATATTGAAATGGCAATGACCTCACACCAATCCCTATGGTATGGGACTAATACAGGCACACAATCTCGGGTCCTTTGACTTATTAGGAGTACCTCTCAGAGGGGTACAATCTTCATTTCTACAGGCACCTCATGTGTGAAGAGAGGTTATATCAGGTCACCTCTGACATCAACTTAGTCTTCATATACAAAGATGCAATCCTAATTTCCTTTTCTTTGTTTCTCATCACAGACATTACCATAATAAAACAAAGTATAGCTGGCACAATTCTTGTCAATATCATGTACATGAAGGCCTATCAACTTAAGCAATTTATACAAACTTATTCTTCCACACGTGCATAGATATGAATATGTGCTTCTCCCTTTTTCAACAAAAAAAATGTATATGCATTACTTAGTAATTCTGAAACTTTTCATGTTCTCCAGAATTGAGAAACAAATATCCTGAATGAGAGAACTACCTGTAGTCTGGTACAGGAAGACTAAAGGCTAATGACCAGTCTCTCTCCCACATCACCTTCTTTCCTGTGATAACCTGAAATTTGTTGACTTCATGTGTTATCAATAAACACTGTCTGTTTTCATCCTAAACAAGAGAATCAGGCGGATGAGATCACCACCTTTTGTTTCCAACCGCAAGGTGAGTTTCTCTAAATTCCTGTCTTCTGGATTCAGGGATTGAGAGTGAAAACATGGCTGGATTGTCAGGGAGCCTATCTCATTCCCTGTCTTGACCCGATACTTTTTCTATGACTGAGATCATGGAATTAGGGAATCACCAGATGTATGGAAATAATATCAATAGTACATGTAAGGATAGAATTTCACTTCAATCCAAATTTCAGAGGTCAACTGCACAATTTTAATGTGTATACTTAAAAAAACATCTATTCAATTTAAAGAATTACTGCGTACTGAACATGTCTAAAATATAACCTTTATACGTAATTCCATTTATCTTTCAAGCCAATACTGTCTAATCCTTTTGGGACAAGTACAAGGGTTCATCCTAACCAAAAATCTTTCATCACCTCTCCACTTACTAATGATGATACCAGCACACTCAGGTGTTCATTTTACACCATCTTTATGGATGATGGTGTACAAGATCAAAGAGAGGTATATTCTCCGAGCGAGCGGCAGATTCAATTTCCTTTCGGCACATATGGAATGTTTTTCTTCCCTCTCAGCACACCTTTCGCTTTCAATTATAAGGAGGTCATTCACTCCTCAAGGAACTGCTTGGAGCATTCTGAACATCTCCAGATACCAGATGTTACAGAAGGACTGCATAGCAAGACACTTTTTGGATTATGGATGAAGGAATATGAAACATACAGAATTCTAAATTCATCATATTGATAAGCAAAATCACTGATCTACATGTAGGCCTACATTTCAGCAACAGCAAGAGACTTACTTCCTAAGAAGTTTATTAACAATTTTCTCCCAAATTTCACTGAAAATTTCATAGATTCTGATAATGTTCAATGAAAAAAATCTACCGTATGTTGGATTCCCAGAAAATTAAATGAATTCTTGAAGTATGTGCAATTGAAATAAATATGATTAAAACAGCTATCAGGAGAATATATGAAAGATGCATAAATATATCAACTGCATAGGCATTAGGCAATTGTACACATGCATGTATAATGATATCCATTGAACAAGGATGCCACACAAGGAGTTAAAGATCCTATAAACCTTGTACGAAATATCATAAACTTTCTTAGGTTGAAAATCTTAGTGAAGCCACACCTACAGCTTTAAAAAAAAAATCAATCCACTATAAACATGGCTCTGCAGAAAATGTATAGCCTACCACAAGGTAATTCTTCCATATACCATGCATACGGGGTCAATTCAACAGCAGACTCTGTAAGAAATGGGCAGAACAACAAAATTTGCCTGAAACATGAGGAGGTCAGAACGTTTCGTGTTCTTTATTTCCAGCAGGCAAGCCCAGCCTAGTCCAAACAGGACCTTGTTATTTAGTTAAAGGGGTATGAGATGAGTGACAGTCTTGGATCTAGAGTGTACCCTGCAGCTCTGTTTTAATTGATGGTCAAAGCAAGGAACTCCTGCACGAAGGACAGTGTTGGTCTTACCAAGTCCTCGTGCATGATGCGGCAGGGCAAGGCAATGCAATGTTGGTTCAAGCCTCAGGCAGTTCATTTGCCAAATATTCCTATTAAAAATGTATATCTCACTTTCTCCTGATTTTCAAAGATAAGATGGAGACATCAATGAGGTAACCAAGTCACAAGCTTGGGCCCCATATGAACAAAAGGAAACAGTCCTAAAACTAAGAACTAAAAGAATGTAACAAGTACTATATCCTGTTATTAAAGGTTTCTTAAAATACATTTACAAGTACCCTTGAAAGCATCAAAGTTTTATAAATACTAAATCTACACCAATATCATTAATGTACAAATTTTTTTTTCTTCTTTTTTCTTTTTTCTTCTTTTTTTTTTTTTTTTTGGGGGGGGGGGGGGGGGGTGGGGGGAAGGGTGGGGGGTGGAGGGGGGATAGGATAGGATGGGGTAGGAGGACAAAGATATAAAATCATTTATGACCCTCCACAAACCTTGCATGTTCAATTTACAACACCCTTTACCTTTGAAGTCTTGCCCACTGGAATTTATGTGAGGAAATTTGCAAATGTAATGATGTGATCAAGATTTATATTGCATCAAGGCTGCATCCATCCAAGTAGCCTACAGACCTTGAAAATGGATGAGTAGTGCCAGCTACATGTAGTTAGCCAATCAATGTATACGGTAGTTGAGGAACAAAAAGGGAAAGAAATAGGTTTACGCTGTGGCTCTGAGTACAGGTCCACTATTCGCTATATAATTGCTAGTTCAAGTACCGCTAGGGGAAATAGTTCTGAGAAATATAAAGATGGAAACTAAGTATTATTAATTTTCATGATAGAGTGAAAGCATTGCAAATTTGATGACAAATTCTAATCACTTGAATGATTGTTGCGACAAGTGGGTCATACTGTTAATCATGGATCTGGGTCAACATTAATCTCATTTTCCAGATTCACTCATTCTCCAATATTCATCGATTTCAACACGACTGCATGAATGAATCAAACAATTTGTAGCGAGTATCACGCTCAGTAATTGAAATTTATGGCATCCTTAATCTGCCTGTCATCAACATCGGGCGCTACAGAGCAAGACAATTTTTTTATGGGAGTTCATACATCATTAACAGTTTTGTGCGTAGGATGGCAGGGTGCAAGTGTACCTCTCCTTTGCTGCATTCCCGCTCTCTGGGTTGTCCAATTAGTTATGAGCCATAACGAGGAGCGGGCGCAACAACAAAAACCTACCAAAGACCTCATCAAGAATGAAGTATGCAAAGGGACTACGGAGTAAATGAATGGGCACCTTGGGACTTGGACAGGAGATAAAAGACGTAACTGATGGCTTCCTGATTTGGGAGATGATTAATAGACAATATCAATTCATTCATGAGGAGCGATGAAGAGTTACCTATCACCATAGAAGAGAATTATAACCAGAAAGAGAGAGAGAGATTACTCCATCTTTATGGATTTCTCTCCATACAAATTCCTTTCTCTATGGAAAAGATATATTACCCCAGCAAGGATGATTCATTCGAAAGTAGTATTAAACACGTAATTAACGATTAACAGTGCCAGAATGCAGCTTCACTTTAAATTAGTGTGTTGATTACTGCAGATAATCTTTACAAATATTAACTGTTTATTATGTTTTGGCTTGATTACTGATGAAAAAATTGCCAATTTACATTAAAATTTCCTCATTTTCATTATTCTAATGTTTAAATTCTAATGCTAAGACCATACTTCCTTACAGAGGAAATACCGAATTTAACACCTTTCTAGCTCTGCTTATATCAAATGATCATGAGATTAACAAAAAGACATTGGTGAAAACCAACCCTTATACCAATACCACCACTAGCTGAAATCATTTGTAAATATGACTTTTCCTCCATAAATGAAGGAAAGGCATAAACTTCTCTATTTATTTCTTTAACCCCACTGCACTGTGTCATTTAAACATCCTGCTTATAAGTGCCTTAAATCAGGAAGACAGGACATTCAGTTCAATGCTCCTGTATACCAAAGAATATTGCTTTGAAGAACTAACTTCCTTTGTTATTTGAATCTTTATCAAACCTACATTATTACAAGGTTAACTACACTTTTGTCTCAGATGACTTCTTGGCAATCAGGAAATTGTCTGTTTTGGGTCTTTTTTAAAAGCTAGCAAAGGTATTCACTTTCGTTTCTCGTTGCATTTTAAGAAGACAGGTCACTTACACTTTTCTTGAAATCACACCAGGTGATTCTCTGTACTATGAGAAGTACAGAGAAGTTCATGATAGTTCATTTCTTCTGTCCAAATTAAGCTTCTTACTCGTTTCAAACTTTACAGCTTATTCCTTTCTGCTACATAAAACTGTGCTGTCATATATACCTGTTTTCTTTTGTATTCTTTAAATTATAGCATACTATTGAAATTTCAAATTCTACTCTTTACTTACAATATCAGCTGAGTCAGATTTCTAGCAGATGGTCCAAGGATGGGTAAAGACGTCAGTTTGTTGGATGCCAATTTTCTGAAAACAGAACAACAGAAGATGCAAAATTAATCTCAACATTGATACAATGTATACATAATAAGACAGGAGCATGGTAAACACACTATTCATATTTTAGCATCCTTTCACACAACTGTTCATGCACACCAATAATCATAAATGTGATACTTTTAATCATAGTTTCACTTTTTTCCCCCAAGAGATTTCTATTTCATAATTCATATGGCATAGAGTTATGCCGCATTTCCTTCTCAGGGGTTGTGGACTTGGCCATTGCTATTCATGAGCAATGGCATGCCAGAGCACATCCTCAAATCGGCAACTCCAATTCAGGGTTTCAAATGATGCCTGTGATGACAGGGCCTGTTGCTTTGACCTCTTGCAATCTTCCTCACCAGGGGAGTTACTTTCACACCTTGAAGCCCTGCTGCTAGCTAACAGGGGACTTGAGAAAACAAGAGTGGCTGGGGCGCCCAGCCCAGGGAGGGTGGGGGATCGCCACGGCTACATATGAGATGGGGGTGGGGAGGAGGATATGCTCCTTAGCCTTAAATCAAGGGACATGGATATATTTGTCAATATCGATTTAAATCAGTATTAAAGTAAACATGTAAATATAAAATGTAAACATGGAAGGAAAGAAGAAAATGAGAACTATTGTAACTATCCAGACTACCTCAATTTGGACTTAAATCTTAAGATAAAGAAAACAAATAACAGCAAGGACAACTACAGTGTACCAAAACTGCATCCCTATTACTTTGATTTGACTAATTATTCTATGATTTTTCTACTTGATTTACATCAAATTCCATCTCTCTGTTCATCTACAAACTATCTCTCTCTCTCTCTCTGCTATCCAATTTAGACAAGATAGAGAGCAATAAAAGAGAGATATATGACTAACAGGGGAGAAGAGAGGGCAACAGCCTGAACTGTCCCAATACAAACACGACAGATATGTGATCACGACCAATGAGTGACAAGCAAGCAAGTCTAGCGAGGGGGGAAGCGTGTTAGCTTTATTGTAGGCCACGACTGCACGGGTC
The DNA here is from genome assembly GCA_025617745.1 of Heliocidaris erythrogramma. Classification (NCBI taxonomy): domain Eukaryota; kingdom Metazoa; phylum Echinodermata; class Echinoidea; order Camarodonta; family Echinometridae; genus Heliocidaris; species Heliocidaris erythrogramma. The sequence continues at coordinate 70,011,283 of CM046853.1, forward strand.
AAATGGTACATTCATCATCGTCAGAAAAACGTTGAACAATTTAAGCTAGCGCGTTATACGATAATAAACAATACAAATGTTGTTACAGTTTGAGTCCAGGCATACCAATATACATTTGGTATGCCCTTTTTTCATCTACGACTGCGCCAAAATTCTGTTCCATCTCCCCTATCTCACGGTCTGTCTTCCTGTACATCACTCACGGAGACCAAGACAATGATCATTCAAAATGGTTCTTTCCATTTGCTCTCTCTGTAAAATAATAACACTTTGGTTTACATTCCCTACAACTGTGATTTCTTATGATTTATGCTCTGGTGAAGCCAAAGATTTGTACTCGGTACTCATGTGGGACAAGGAATGCAGTTATCAAGTCATTTTCTGATAAGATTTTTGTGTTTTGCATGGGTAAATAAAAATAAACCATTAGAACCACACTTTGTTACTTACAGTTGTTGAAGATTAGATAGGCCATCAAAAATGCTTGAATTCAATCGTCTTAATTTGTTGGAGCTCAGATCCCTGCAAGAAACAAAAGTATGAAATAATATATTAAGAAACCAGGTAGTCACAAAATAATTAGTACTTTCTTTCACATGAATTGTGCCCCAAATCAAATGAAATCATAAAGAACTACTTCTCTTTATGGATGGCTACAATATATAATAGAACTCGTGCAGGCCTAGGCTATGTCTTTGTCATGTATATTACTTCATATCGCCTTTGCCCAGGTCTTAAAATGAAATCAGCGTGAATATATCAAGGAGAATGTAGGCCTACATACCACATTTGAAGAAAATACAAGGGCCCTATAAAAAAAAATTGTAACCATTTCCTAATACATATTTCCCTACAAATTATTTCAGCCCTTTAAATTATCAAGTACATGATCAAACAATCCAAATGGATCCTTTTTGTAACTAAATAAATGTACGATTCCACAAAATTCAGGGAAGTGAACGATGCTAAAAATGGGATCAAATTTTATATTTCAAAAGTAATTTGGGTAACATCTGACCTTTTCCTTTTAAATCAAACATCAAATTCCACTAGAATCACTTCTCTGAACCTCTACGACTTTCCTACCAATAGAAGGAAATAATAAAAGGGATTGAGATATAAGCTTATCTTACTGTCCTTGAGTTTACCTCAGAATTTTCGATTAAGTTTCATAAGTGATAATGGGGATTTGAACCGAGCTGAATAATCAACTGTTTAACGATAACGGACTCACAAATGGCTCTTGTACAGAGCCCCTATCTTCCTTCAATGTGTAATAGGTAATCAAGATACCCGGTCACATGACTGGCAAGCAAATATCAAACACTGTTCAAACAGCCTTTAATCTGATTGTGTTTTGGAAAACAGACCTTACTTTTGCCTTGTTCTGAGGTGCCACCCAACACACGATTTTCACACTTTTTTATCACCTGGTACACACACTGGGCCAGTCTTGCTCAACATCAAATAAGAGGACAGGGTCACACACACATACATCTTGGGATATTAAAATGGGAAGCAAACAACCATGCCATGGTCTTTTTTCGTCCAGCACACCTGACTAAATAAACCAATAACCTTTCTCAAAAAAGTTCCAAGTCCCCCTCAAAATTTTTATTCCTTGACTAAGGCTTTTACTGCCACATTGAGGTGAATATGAAGTATTTACTATTAAAAAGTGTATGGAAGGGCTGTTGTCAGACATCGTAAACAAAAGCATTAATTTGAAACACGGATTACCTCAAAGGCTAAATATTTCTATGATTTACACAAAATGGGATGTACAATGTAAGAAAACAGAATGATGAGTTGGAGAAAGAAAAATCAGACGCTACGTGTCCAACAGGAAAGCCTGAACCTTTCAGCCAATCTCTGGCATTCATTTTTTGCATGACTATCACATAATGTAGTGATTATGCTCCATGAGGATTACTGGCTAGCATGGCTGGCATGTCGAGCCCAGCTCCAGAGCGCCCATACCCTATCCAATCATGGCCGCCCAGCTCCTATATTCCTACAGTCCCTCCTTGTGGGAATCCTGTTAGCAGAAGGAACCCATGCCTTATTTTTCTTTCCCCCTAGTTCAGGGTCGAGCGGAATCCACCCTAATCCCAGCAACCTTAATCTGCGCTTTGCACTTCCAAACTGGAACCATAGACCCTGAGCAGCATTTACATCATCACCCCCCTTTCTAAAAACACGCTCCGATAATCCCTGCCTGTATGGAGTTGGTAATCCAACCCCAGACAGAACCTGGTTATCACATACCCTGATGAAGACAGGACTATCCCACCCTCATAACCTTGCCCTACGTACAACCAAATATGAATGATAACCTATGGATATAACAAAGAAAAAAATATAAGGGCAACTAGGCCATGCAGTTATGTTAGTGTGTAGAATAAGTGCAGGAAAGGGAGTAAGGCAGGAAAGGGAGTAAGTCAGATAAAAGATGTCTATTTCCAAAGCTTGTATCTTTTAACCTCTCATAACAGTTTTGGAAAGTCTCCTTGCATCCATATTTGTCACGTCAAATTCCATGATCAGCAATAAATTGTGCTTTATTTTCATCAAATTTTGCTAGAGATATTGCCCCCCATATGAAAAACAAAACAGAACTTTGATGATCGATGATATAAAATATCGCTAATAATACTGTTCTTAAAATAAAAACTAAAATCTAGGACATTGGGATCCCAAAATGTGGTAGAAGAAAGAAAGAAGAAACAACATACATGTAGGTGTTGGGCAATATCTGAGGAACCAATCGGAAACAGAACCGAGTATAATTCCGCGGGGATCACATTTCGCATGCACCTCCCGGCCAGCTTTAGTCCACTTTCGCTTGCTGACTGACGTACAGTAATACCTGCGTCCGTTTCTCTAGTATTCCACCCCCCCCCCCCAATCTTACTTCTTGCTGAGCATGGTGGAAGATTAATAAGAGGCAAAGAGACAGGTGCGAAATGCACCTCGGGAAATGAAGAGTAGAAGAAAAATAAAGCGCTCTGCTGCATGGCGTGAACTTTAATAAGCATTAGCCCACTAACTGGATTGGTGCATATCGAATGCCCCCGTATAGGCCTAGTCTGATGCTGTTCAATACAAGGCATAATTCACCAAGCCAAGCTGCATACCCAGATTTCAAAATGCCTGAGGAAGAAAACAGATATTATGGATTTTTCTCTCTCTTCTCTCTTTCTCCTACTCTCTTCCTTGCCGAGCACATACATGGAGTCGAGGATGAACGATGTAGACATAATGGGATGTCTTGGCTATGTCACGCAATTTACGTATACATGCCCAACACTTCTTACTCTTACACTCAGTGGAAAAATACAAGGTGTCATTATAAAATTACTAGGGCAATTATAAGTTCCTTTCAATTTGGGGAAAAGGCATGAACTGCAAAAACAAAGGTCAACAGTAAAATGTCAAACTATAATGTAAAGCCTAGCTGTAAGTGCTATCCTATGGGTAAGGCCTAAATTGTGTTAAAAAAAAGGGCTGTAAACATCCTGTGGCACCCTGTAGCATCCATGAGCCACAAAAGAAGTACACCTATATATAAGTATTTCTTTCTATGAACGCATTTCCAAATTTCCTTATTTATAGGGTGTTTTCAAGGGGAAATAAGAAGTGTAATTATTCAAAGTTAACTTTAAAAGGAAACCAGGTAAAGGCCATGAACATTACAGAAAATAAATTGAAAACATAAGCAGAAAGTTTATTTTGAATAACAAAGGCATCAAATTGCTTTTAATTACACCGATTGCATGCACATAAAGTTCATTTTCACAAATAGTCTCTAGAATCAGGAGTCCAGTGGAAAAATCAAAAGGAAATAGGATTATTCTGCCCCATCACATTGATTTTGTATAATTACCGACAGCTCAATTTAGACTTCAAGTGATTAGCGTAGAATGAGCTGGTATTTTTATGCACCCGTGCTGTTTTATGACTATCCCCGGACCATGACACACAGCTGTGTCCCCTGTTCTAAGTGGGCCTGCCCATTGTCCCTTTTTAATCTACAGCACAATTGATTTCTTTTTCTCCTCTCCCAACCAACTTTTCTTTTCACGTCTCACAGCTCCCAAATCAATTGAAAATGCCTCATTACTCTAAGCACCCACCACTAACACCACCCATTCCTAGTACGGCACACTCGCGCCTCTTCTCGTTCCTCTCTTCCCTTGCAATTCACTCTTTTCCCTCCCATCACATTCCATCAGAGTCGAGTGCTTGCTGACAATAGAGGAGCCCTCTTTCACAACACCTATTGTGGCTCGTCTCTAAAGCGCTCCTTTCATGGAGCATGGCCCAACAAAGGCGGGCCCTGCTGAGGGGTGCGAAAGACGATCAAACGACACAAAGGAGTTCCCCTCAGGGAGAATGTGAAATAAACTGGCTTCACACAATGTGGCTTTGCACTAGTCTTCAGACCAAGGAATAATATAGTAAAAGAGTAGGAATAAATCTTGTGATTAGATTCTATGGGCAGATTACATGGGTATAAAGGCAGTCAGTACAGTGGATGAGCAAAGGGGGGGGGGGTGTAATAGAAATGCAACTATGAAGCAAATGTTTCATATCTGATAACTGATTATATCACTAAAATATAATTAAAAGGCACAACAATAAACCATTTGAAATGAAAAACCTTAGCCATTGAAGTTATTTGGTATCTTGTCATGAACCATTAATATGTGGAATGCACTATTTGGGTCTAACACTTTGTAACAGACATTCAGAAAAATATGATGGCACGAAAAGAGAAAGAGCTACATTTCGCACTGCGGGATGGCAGGATTGTTGTCAATTTTCATGTGGGATGGCATGGGTCTCACATAATCACTTTCCTGGCATTCAACAAATTGAATTTGACGACAGTTGTGTGCAGAGCCCTCTTTTCCTCCGACACTTGCCAAAATCACATTAACTAGAGATGGATTACTGCATGGTGTTTATGCAACCCCCGCCATGCTGTGTGGCCCGATCCAGCCCTAGCAAACTCCCGCAAAACAGAGAAATGAATAGCCCTGCATCAGAATAACAGTCAAAGAAATTGACGGATTAGATATTGTTTAGAGGCATAACTGTACTTTCCTCTCCCCTCCCTTCTTCTTCTTCATTTCTCTCAAGCAGATATCTGGATGCCTTGCCACAAAGTACAAACACAAAAGGTGTCGCCGCTGACAAGTTTTGGAAGGGTCCATCACAGGTGCAGTAAATAAGCAACTTGAATTAGAGTTGAGATGTTGGCACGAAGCGGCGGGACGGCTGCTGAGTGACGGAGAAGTGTTGGCCAAACATAGTGGTAGCTGGAGAACATGAATGCCGAGATGCTGTCCGGTGCATTATTCAGCACATAGCTGGGATTACCAACCGACAGTGTGTACCCCTCTCATCAAAATCAAACCATACTTTTCCATGGAGTACAGAGCATCTTCGGGAATCATGAGCCTTGCCAGATCTGTACACCAAAGCCTCCCTTAGCTGATGATTTTGCTATCCAAACAAACAAAATGCCAGTTCCATGTCATCTAAATCTCAACATGAACTTGCTGAAATTGATGACATTATGATGTTATCTGTAGGACCTACTCTGTCATCTTTTATCCTTCCTCTCGGGATGATTGCCTCTTGATTCCTCTTGATTTCACTTGAAATGGATGAGATAATACACCAGAATTTTCTAAAACCATCTATACACATGATGATCCCCAATGTCATCTTTGTGTATGATATTATTTTATTCACTTTCTAATTTTCTTTGATGAGCCATCTTAGAAAATTTTTCTTTCAAAGTCATATACTATGCATGTAAATCTATCACAGAGCAGTATCGAGTTTAAAAAAAAATGAAATGATGCAGCATCTACAAATTTTTTTGTTGTTGTTATTACAAGGGATTGCTCCTCTCTAGACCCAAGGTGTGAATGGAACCAGTGGGACTCCACATACCAACCTTGAAACTAAACACCCCTTTCCCACTGAGAACCCTGCCAGTTTCTTCATCTTTTACATCAAAGTCCACCATCTAGAGATCAAAACTCAATTGAAGGGGTGCAAGACGCACCGCTGCTTTGTTTATTAGCTCCAAAATGAAGGCTTGTAATGCAGCGGTCAACAACACCCTTGACACAGAAAGGAATAAAAGAAACGATAATTTAGACATTAAGAGAAAAAGAAGAGCGTTTGAAGTGCAGCATACCGACAATTTTACCCAGCAAATTGCGGCATGGAAAACAATTTTGCGCATTAAGAGGAGTGTATGCCTGTGTCAACAAAGTACGAATGTTGGTGACAAGTGAAGTCAGACAAGTCTGTGGTGTTGAAATGAAGTTCATTTACATGTCCAAGTAGAACCGCAGAATAGAATAGAAATCAGGAATGCAGCCAAAGTAAGTTCAGAAGAAAATTACTTCTTAATTTGTATGTGTTCCAAGAAAAACAAGCACCCCCACATATAGGGAAAGTACATATAGTACTTGTAAATCCGGAGTGGTATTCTGAAAACCATGTTATCTTGTATGTTAAGGAAAATTATGTTAATTGCCATAAATTGAAATTGCGCAGATGTCTCTGTTAACTTTATGCGGGCACAGCCATCTTTGCGCAATCATTAACCAAGACTTGTCCTGATTTTGATTTGTTATGACAATAACATAATACTAACATACAAGTTAACATAGTTTTCAGAATACGGCCCCTACTATCTAATATTTCTTGAAGAGAAGGGAAATGTGATAAAACCATAAAAACTATTCAAAAAGAAAAAATATTCTGTGTTAATATCCCTCCCCCAAAAAAATATAATACTAAGAAAAAATAATTAAAGAATTAAAAAATAAGTGTGGATAAGGGAAAGGATGAAAGAAAAACCTGTTAACTTGAGTTCCTTCCCCCTGTTCTCACATCTTGCTCATCTCATAATTGTATAATCACAAAGCGTCAGTTTTTCCTTGGGATTATCCTGTAACTCCGCCCTTCTTAATTCAATTAGGGTTGTTTTCCCTCCTTGATCCCCTTCCTACCAAAAAGACCTGTCATGTAATTACCTGGGTGACTGACACCTTTGAACTACTTACATGTATTTCATATTACATGTATGAAGAAAATTAATGTAGTGAAGAAAATCAGATTAAGCATGGTGTACAAATGCTGAAGTTTAATTCCTTAAAAGATAAATGTAGATGTAAGGAATGAATTCTGAAGCTTTATTCATTGATTTAAAAAAAAATGCAAGATCTATTTTGACTTTGAGGAATACATGTAGATGAAAACTACTGATCAATAGAAACTTGAATAAAGACCAATGCTACCATTTATTGATTCTGAAACCTGTACAGACAAAACTGGAATACATTTCCCTTCAGTTATCATACAACATGTACTGTATGAATCTTGAGGCTCATTTATCTGCATTATTTACCTATCCTACCCCAGTATCTACAATTAAAAAGTCAGTATATTTTATTTATCTTAACACAAATATTGGTAAAAAATCTGGACTCATTATAAATCCCTGGAGTCAAAAGTAAGTAAACATATATGTGAATGTAACACCTCTCCCAAAACAATGGCAACTCTTCACCCTCTTGTATGTTGCTATGCCCACACAAATACAAAGGACCTGGGACTATAGTTATACTTCAGCTAAAGCAGTTTGACAGATAGAATTTGTTCATTTGCCTCAGATGACTTTAAACAAGTCACTATTAGAGGTAGAAAACAGAACTTTCATGAAGCCTTTACACATGCAATCGGGAATGTTTCTTACATGATTTAATAATATATAAATCTTATGCAAAAGCAAATACTTTCAAGGTGAAATTAATTGAAAAGCTCACCTACTCTATCATAGCAAGTACTTTAATATTCATATTTCATTTTGGGAGAGGGGTGAAATTAGTCATGAAGTGTTTGGACTCCATTGTTTCTGCTGGTAGTAATTCAATTTTAGGACAAAAATAATCTATTCAAGAAAAGTAGTTCAAAAATTTAAAAAACATGATACTACAAGTACGTCTTCCAAAACAGCAATGTCAGTTTGCAATGAGTTATGGTTCACGATGTCTATAGGCAAATCATTGGCTTTGGCTGGTACTTTTTCATATTTACAGTCTACACTTATAATGATTGGGTCTATACATGTATGTAGTGCGAGTAGACCATACTTTTAAATGCACATGTAGGCCCTACACTATTCTGCAAGAGGAGGAGAATCTATGGTAAAATATCACACATCTTCAATTTAGACTAAGTAATAAACCACTGTCTCTTCAGGCATACTCTCTCAAAAGGCCTACATGTATTCATTCCCCTTATTTGTCATCTTGCACTGTTCAAAGCACTGCTTTAATTATGGCAGTGCTATGCCACAATGGACAAAGTGACAGGGCTCACTCATTTGCCATTCATTAAAACCAACTGCTCAGCAGTTGCTTGTGTACACAACCAGCCAAAGCTTTTACATAAAAGAAGGAAATGGACAAGAGGGAGGAAAAGAAAGAGGGGGAGGGAGGGGTGGACTGCACTTCAAACACTTGCTTGCTGATAGAAAATAACAAATGTTACTTCACAGTAAAGAACTACATTGCACCAATTCTCTGCTCACAGCTAGGTTTTGGTTCCTCCGTTCACTCTCTCCTCATTTCTCTTGCAACCCCAGTAAAAATTTGCCACATCTCCTCTAAAACAAGCACATCTCTTTGAACAGAGATTTTATCTCCTACACGAGTTTTGGCATATATCGCAGCGCCTTGGCTAGCAGGGGCCTGTGAAAGCTAGCAAACGAACAAGAACCCATGACAGCACATAAAGAAGCGTGATCTTCAACCAATTTCAAAGTTTGTGCTCGCCTGGCTCTGTTTGCCTGCGCCCGGTGGCAGCAAACAACATGTAGATGAAATTTCAGATGATTTGATTTCCTCATAAGGAAGGGCAGCTTTACAGTGAAAAGGAGATTTTTCCATTTCAAATACAGAGGCTCACATTCCCATTTTAAGTTTTTGTTAAAACTTTAATTGGCTCAGCTACATGTACGTACCACACCCCCCCCCCCCCAACAATATGATGTGTTGCTATCATAAATACATAAATCTAGAATTTACGATGTTTATGAGGTACACTCAACAAGAAAAATATAATTAGCAATCACCTACACTACAGGTTCCTTAACATTCAACATTTTAGAGTACATGTCATTTTCTTTTCAAAACAAATAACCCTTTAAGCAAGCCTTATGATGGCTTAGGTAAAAATATGTTAAAGTGTCACCAAATGCATTTTATCAATAATATTTTAAAATACATAATTTCTTCTATTTTTTACATCCATACAGCTCCTTCAATGCACTGGTATGTAGTATGTAGCCTACATGTACACTGGGAGAGGGAACAATGTCATGGAATTAGCAGCCGACTCCCAATAATTTCTTGAGGCATGAAATGAAAATAAAAACCATTATTCTCATATTCAACGGGCTACAAAAGATCAGGGCCATAATTCACTTTGCCAATACACAGGCGAACGATAAAACTGCCAATAAAAATATCCCTGATCGTCACTGGAAAAAAGAAGAGATTTTAACTGAGAAAAGAACATCCGCAGGAAGGTCACGATGTTGATGTTAGCGCAGTTATCGGAGTGTGAAATTTGTGTACACTTACACCACAATGCAGAGATTTCAATGGGCCAAAACAGATTGCATTGTGGCTATCAATGGGACAAAACTGAAAAATACCTCCTTCTTCACAGCCATAAGTTATTTCTGTGCTCAATGGCCCAACAAAAGCCAGAAGCGGAACTCTGCAAAAATTACCGAGCTGTAGTTTGGGGAGCCGTGAGGATCACATAAAGACAGTTTCTGACATGAAAGAAAAAGACAGGATGAAAAAATGAACTGTTCTTTACGAGATTAAATTGATAAGCTAATGATTATTGTCTACCTCGCTAAACTGCTACCATCCAAAATCATTATTTTAATGTAATTTTGAATGTTAAATTTGTCAGAAAATAGTTAATAACTGGAATATGAATATCTGAGACATTTCTAGATCGTCAACATCCTAAACCAAATGTTTCATTTGGAATCTGTTTTGTTCCCATCAGTATGGTATCTTGCTGCATTTTGGCCATTTATACCAGAGAGATAGACGTGGGACATGCAAGTTATCAGCCATCCTAACAGCAGGTTAATACCAATGAGATGCACGGATTGCACAGCACTTAGGCGCTTGGGAGGAGACAGATCGGAGAGAAAGAGCGAGAGAGAAAGAGCATTGAGATGGCATCCGGCTACAGAACCTGCGCTGGCTGGCTGCCTGGCTGTGAACGTGACCATGCCTCAGCACACCAATTTATGCATGAAGCTTTTGGCAAAGCAAGGCTGCACTCAGCGGGGTGTAAGCCTATTTAGCACATCTCAGCTGTGAAAAATGCAGAATGGAGAAACACACTGTCCCCATTTTTCTGTGCGCCTGTAGAGGCAGGCTTTGTCAAGGTGCGCTTAGGCCGCGTATTAAAAATGTCTATAAAGAATACTCGGTATACAGATGTAGTGGACAGGGAAATCTTGTGTCAATGTCAAAGAAGATTGGATTGGAGAAAGATACATATACATGTACATGTAACCCCTCATTCTAGTTAGTGTGTAACCTTCATCACCCATTATCACACTGAATATGTCCATAAAGACTGCTATAAAATAAAACATGAAAAATATTGATAATGAATACAAATCCATGATATTATAGGATTCCCATCCCAATTTGGAACAGAATTGCAATGAATCATTCCAGTTCTTCATACTCATGCACAAGTTTGCATCAGATCAATTATCGCACATAATTTGTTTTCTCGCTCGAGGAAAGTAATCATTTATGCACCCAGCATGTGAAATACGTAAATTACATTATTCATCACCAAAGAAATATGCACCCCTACATCCCACCTATGACCTGCACATGTATGCACACAGGAGATCTCTGCATGCACTGCATAAATGTTCTTTCTCCCTCCGATGCATAATCAATTCAATCTTGCCACATTTGTCGGGGCAAAGCTATCAATTTTCACTGATAAAAGCCTTTCTGCTAAAACAGTGAAAAGAGAAGCCAGCTTCACCTAGCTTCTCCATCGCATCCATTTTCCCCCACCGTTTTCTCCATCTTGATCTTTCCCTCACATTCGTTTTTTTTTCTGTGTGGGCAGTCCATTTTGAATAAGGCTGGCTAGCTGCATCCCGTTCTCACACAATCTAGAACGGATCATTGAGCCACCAATGGACTGAATAATTCTGTCGGAAGCACTTCATAGCTTTCAAACCAAAAATGATCTAAAAACTAATAAACAAGCCACTGTACTTGTGTATAGTTAGGCCTTTAATGTCGGCATAGCTGTATCTGTACACAACATTTACAATATGTTGTAGGCTACATGTATAAGTGAATATACAGGTAAGATTATTACGATATGATGATTACTAAATCAAGAGGGTTATCAAGAAAATTATGTTACAAACTTTTACAATGCCTGGCAAGTTATCAGTGGACAAGGCACCCATTGCCCCACATATGTGTAGGCCTACATGTAAAACCCCTAAATCTCCTTTGCACCTACAACTACAGTACCAGTCAGAGATTTCAAGCTCACGTTAACACCACACAGAGCTAATCCCCCGCATCCGGCTGTCGGTAGCGTGAGTAACATGATCGGACACGGAACTGCAGCAGCGAGCCTTTGAACAGCGGGTAGTGATTCGCACACACACGAACGTTAAATGATTCGGTCCGCTGCTTCGTACCTCGGCTTACAAATGTAACAGGTGAAAAGGCGATGGTCACGTTGCATGCACGCGCGTTCCTCGATACATTGACAAAATTCCCGGATGTAAAATTGCACAAGTGCGTCTCGTTAAACGTGGATGTGCAATTCAGCCCGCCTTCTCGCTGGCGTGGGTCACGAGCAGAGTTTAAGTGCAGTGCAGTGGCGCCCGTCAGGATGGAGGAGAGCTGCGTCGGTTCAAGATGCCAGTAATATGTACCAATAATGGCATGGCTCGCTCAGATTATATTTGACTCAGCAGTGTGGCTCTGCAAATCGTTTTTAATTCATGACAATAATTTTTTTTCTCACTTAATTAGCCTGTCAAGTTTGATAATCATACTACATTTTCACGAGGAAGCATTTCTGTGCGTGCAGCATGGTCGCTTCTCTGATATGCTTACTTGTTTTAGTTCTATAAGAATCTAAAAGTATAGCTAGCTAGAATGAACGCAGCGAGATACTGTAAATAACGTTCTTATAAACAGCACCCCTAAGTTTTTGAATCCGCCGGTGGTGAAAAAACCCACCCCACATTTAACTCACTTGCTCTTTCATGCCAAACTACAGTTCATATTTTCTAACGGAAAATCAGTAACATGTACCAATAATGGCATGGCTCGCTCAGATTATATTTGACTCAGCAGTGTGGCTCTGCAATCGTTTTTAATTCATGACAATAATTTTTTTCTCACTTAATTATCCCGTTCTGCTACGGCTTCAAGTTTGATAATCACACATTTTCACTAGAAAGCATTTATGTGTATGCAGCATGGTCGCTTCTCTGATATGCTTGTTTTAATTCTTTAAGAAGCTACATCATCTACAGCTGAACTCGCCTCCGTGAAAATCCCCCCCCCCCATATTAAACTCGCTTGCTCTTTCATGCCAAACTACAGTTCATACTTTCTAACGGAAAATTAGTTACGAAAAGAAAGGATTTAGTCAAGGATAAAAATAAAAAGCAACAGAAGTAAAATCCGCAAAGCAGTTCATTTCCCGTCATGATTGGTGATCTATACACACTCACACACACGCTTCATGTATTCAAGTGCATGACGCAATTCTTCGTACATTCACCCTTTTTTTTAAAACTCGGTCACGATCTTTTTTGGACAAAGCAGACGAAGCATTCTTGCCACATTTGAGACAATCGAAAAATGATGCATCATCTCTTTCATTATTTTTTTCTTTTTAGACGAGTTTAATTATTACATCTATGATATTCATGTCAATTTTATTTTATGTTTTGTATGAGAGAAAATGTTGACAATAAAACCTACTTGACTACATGTACACTGAATCTTCATAGTGACCTCGGCCTTGTGACCCTTGTCCATACAGTGATAGATTTCACACAGTCCGTGATCTTGCTGTCCGAGGTCCAGACAAGCCACGTTCCACATAAATTCAGGATCAGTCTTGCAGACTATAACATCCACGTGGTCTGGATGACCACGCCCACATGTCACTCTCACTGCACACCCATCATGTGCTTGGATTGGTTTGTAGCTTCAAAGTCCAAAGATCATTCTTCACCAGCCAATAGCAAACGAGAGTTTGCTGTTAGCTTAGGTCGCCCGTACATGTACTTGTATCTGTAATGTGACACCCAGCTTGGGTTCCAGCTGTCTGACAGGCTTTTTGATTTTTGCTCTGTATTAATTTGTAAACAAACTGCCATGCGATTTGATAAGGAATGTCATTGTTTTGGTTCTGCCACATGACTTGTTGGAGGAAAGCGATCGAGATATAAAGGAGAAAGATTGTTGGGAGATGTGCAGAGAGACTGAAAGAAAGATGAGAAGAAAAGAAAAGAAAATTATGGTATACGAAGTGAATCATGAATGATAATGTAAAGAGAATCAATTTTTTCAACTGTTTGGTAAATCGGTAATAAGAGACAAGATTTGAGATAAAAAAACTGGATACGAAAAAGAATAAATGGAAAAATAATAGAATTAAAAAGGGAGAGAGAAAGGAGAGGACGTGAAGAGAGCAAAGATGGAGAGAGAGAGGAGAGGAAGGAGAGAAGAATAGACAGAACAAAAGACTTAGCAGGGAAGTGTTAGAGACACTTCCCTGGTTCTAGTATATCTCACGTGGAATAGATGAAAATCGTAATTGGGATTTTCTCCGTAATTAAGTAAATTATAGAATATTGCTTTTTTCTCTGGTCTATTATATTTAACATTATTTCATGGAAAAAATGGACGTCACGGTCAACAACTTTTTTTTAATTGGCCTATTGGCGAGCACCGGACGACCAACCTGTCAGAGTGAAGGTCTGGAATTTGTCAGCAATAGTCTGTATCACAGACGCTTTAAACTGTTCTAGATTGAGTCAGCGTGGAGTACTTTTATCCATCTGCATGCCGTTAACAATTAATCTGTTATGAGATCATGATTTGATGCATTCTTGTTGTTAAAGATAGAAGACAAAATGAAGATGGATAAAAAGAGAAGAAAGAGAGGACAAGAATCATGCAAAGAGTAGTGAACGATCCCGCCCCCCCCCCCCCCCCCCCCCCCCCCCCCACTCGGAGGTAGAACGGACCGCATGCGTGTTCCCAAAATCTCCGGTAAAGGGGTATTTTGGGGGCGACAAAAAGGGCGTGTTTTTTTTTATCTTTCACCCGGAGATTTCATTAAAAAGGGGCGTTTCTCTCTCTCTCTCTCTTCGACACCTGAGAAATTTTTAAAAGGGGGGTTATGAAATATCTTGAAAAATTGATCAAATCCCAGGATCAAATTCCTGAAATTCCTGCTAGTTTTGATAACTCATTCAGCCAGGATTATTTCATTTTGAAAAGTAGAAACACTGGCCCCCATCTCTTCCAAGGTATTGTCATGACAGCTTACTTGGGAGAGGGGGGGGGGGGGGGTTGGTGTCTGTCCTGAGATATGGGGTTGGAATGAGAGCTCACCTGAGATAGGGGGTACATTGAGCAGTGTTCTAAATTTAGGGGGTCTCCAAGGCAGAAAAAGCCCGCGATAGGGGGGGGGGGGTACGCGTACCCTAAATAATACTGAGTGGGGGAGGGGGGCGGGTGAAGGGTGATTAGCGGGCGTAAAGTTTACAAACTCATGCATATTCAAGGCGGATCCAGGATTGAGTAAAAGAGGGGGTACAAAAATGAACGTTTGTGAAAAGGTAGACCCGTATTTTTTGGTCTCTCCAGCTTCTCGAAAAGTCGCTCAGTGGGGGGCGGGGGGACAAAATTGTTTTTCGCCAAACCTTCAAAAACCTTCAAAAATCGCTCACGATCTGACACAATTTCCTGAAAAAAAACTTTGACAAAGAAGGAACATAGAACTGAAATCAGATTAATAGTGCATAGCGATAAATCCTCAATGATATCCTTCGTTATTCATGTGAAAGTGAAAAGCAAGGCAGTGGGAACCAAAGAATGTCTAGAGTGCGCGCGATCAACATTTCCATTCGTAAATTGGGCTTGTGACCTCATTTGTTAATCACATGTCATGACACGCGCAAAAATATGCCAGCCATGCAGCCCACGGAGGTCTGTGCTTTTTTTTTTTGACCTTTCACAACGCGACGGGCGAAATGGGCGAAATGTGTATAGAATAAACAGATCGAATTTCAAAAGGGAACCAATGTGTGTTAAAGAACGAAGTTATGGTCGGGTAGAGAGAAAATGTTGGCTTGATATTTTTTTAATGAAGATGATATTGATGACTATAATGATCATATCAGATGATCATGATGATGATCATGTGTGTTGATCATGTGTGTTAAACCCGGTGTTAAACTTAAATGATAAAGTTACGGTCGGGTAGGGAAGAACATTTGGCTTAATGATATTTTTTGATGCATTGAAGAAGATAATGGTTTTGACGATATGAGTATCAAGATGATGATATAATTAGGATGATCATGATGAATTGATGATATTATTATATCGCTTTCTCTCTCTGCCCATCGTATTCACTCTGTTTATTTAATCCCTCTCCCTCGGTCTCTCTGCCCCTCCCCCTTCCCGTTTTTTTTTTACTCTCTATTTAATTCTTTATTTTCCCCCTCTCCACATCCCTCTCACTCTCTGAGTCTCTCTCTGTCCACTCGAGCTCTCTCTCTGCCCATCGTATTCACTCTCTATATTTCATTCTCCCCCTCCTCTCCCCTCTCTCTGCTCCTCCCCTTCCCGTTTTTTTTTACTCTATATTTCCTTCATTTTCTATTTATCCCCTCGCCCTTTCAGATTTTCTCTCTCTCTCTGCCCATCGTATTCACTCTCTATATTTCATTCTCCCCCTCCTCTCCCCTCTCTCTGCCCCTCCCCTTCCCGTTTTTTTTTACTCTATATTTCCTTCATTTTCTATTTATCCCCTCGCCCTTTCAGATTTTCTCTCTCTCTGCCCATCGTATTCACTCTCTATATTTCATTCTCCCCCTCCTCTCCCCTCTCTCTGCCCCTCCCCTTCCCGTTTTTTTTTTTACTCTATATTTCTTCATTTTCTATTTATCCCCTCGCCCTTTCAGATTTTCTCTCTCTCTCTCTGCCCATCGTATTCACTCTCTATATTTCATTCTCCCCCTCCTCTCCCCTCTCTCTGCCCCTCCCCTTCCCGTTTTTTTTTTTACTCTATATTTCCTTCATTTTCTATTTATCCCCTCGCCCTTTCAGATTTTCTCTCTCTGCCCATCGTATTCACTCTCTATATTTCATTCTCCCCCTCCTCTCCCCTCTCTCTGCCCCTCCCCTTCCCGTTTTTTTTACTCTATATTTCCTTCATTTTCTATTTATCTCCTCGCCCTTTCAGATTTTCTCTCTCTCTCTGCCCATCGTATTCACTCTCTATATTTCATTCTCCCCCTCCTCTCCCCTCTCTCTGCCCCTCCCCTTCCCGTTTTTTTTTACTCTATATTTCCTTCATTTTCTATTTATCCCCTCGCCCTTTCAGATTTTCTCTCTCTCGCTGCCCATCATATTTAATCTCTATATTTCACCCTCTCTCCCCTCCCCTTTTACACCCCCAGTTCTCCTCTTCCTCTCTTCGTTTTCAATGTGTCGCACGCCTCTAGCTCTCATTTCATCCATTTTCCTTATCTTTTATCTTGTGGCGTACCTGGCGTTCCTTGTCAGGCGGGGTAAAAGCAAGCAATAATTATATACATAAATAATAATAGAGGTCAATAGTCACCATAATTTTCAAAAGCATTTTCCTGTCCAAAATGTTCTGCCTGGCAAACTAAAAGCTATTACAGTTGGGTGCTCTTATATTTTCTTTTCACTTTCAAATTGAATATAATTCATTCACTCTCTATAGTTTATTGATCTACTTTACATGTATTGTAAATGTATCTCATAGAACCCACTAAAAGAGTCATGTTCGGGATACATTCTGTTCTTTACAATACAAAAAAAATACACAATACACCCTCATTATATAACCAAGATGCCCAGGAAGTCAATTGAAAGAGAGTTGGGGATCAATAAAACTCTCCTCGTGGACAATACCAAGGTTCAGGCTCATTGTTCAGTGGCTATTGGCCGGGGGTACTCATGCGATGTAGTGCCTGGGCCGGGGGGATGCACGTTGTGCGGGCGATCAAAGAACAACAGACGTGCGCCGAACACGCTCGAACATTTTGGTGTACAATGGAATGTATAGTATGGGTACACTCGGATGAGGTCACTCGGGGGTCAACAAACGCAATCACTCGATCGAGAACTTGTTGCGTTTTGATTCCGCTGGTGACTTGGTGTAGAATTATTTTTTTCGCTTGTTTTTAATGAGCGATGTGGTATTGATCTGGTGTTTATCTTGAATTTCTACTTCTTAAAACTTTTTGTTTTCTAACAAAGTGAATCGTTTATTTATTCATGCTCTCCCTCGGTCTTTCTCTTTCTAAACAAGCTCCCATATTCTCCCCTCCCTCTCTCTCGAACTCCTTTGTCAGCTCCCCTCTCTTCTTGTTCTTTCCGTTATTTTCTACGCAGAAATTTTCAAACTTAGCTACATTGTAGATTAATAAAATTGCTCTCGGTCTCTCTTTGGCTAACTTAATTGGCTCTTCTTTGACATATCTCTCTCTCTCTCTCTCTTATCTTATGTTCCAGTTCATTTATCTTTCATTCAATATTTATTCCTTGTCTTTCTGTTTTAAAAAACTCAAGAACCTCATTTCATAAATATATAAGAACAAAATGAATGCTCTCAGTCTCTCTTTGTCTAATTTGGCTCTCTTCTTTGACATCTCTCTTTCTTTCTCTCTCTTTCTCTCTCTCTCTCTCTCTTCTGTATCATTCCCCGCTCTATTTCTAATTCAATATTTATTACTCTACGTATACACTGTAGGTACATGTAGCACCGATGTGAAAGAGCTTTTGTCAAAGACACTGCGTTCAACAGCTACTCCCTTTTACGCTATTTTATAAACTTTTCTTGTCACATTATAAAGGTTTTGGTATCAAAGGAAATCAATGAAAATCAATATATGTCACGATCAGAAGTTAAACTGCTATCAACGGCATTGTATACCGAAAATAAACTACATGTACATGTACACCAGTACCCCATTTCTTCGGTCATTTTCCACCATGACTTGCGTAGTCTGTACGTGCCTACTGTCTGAGCCGCGCAGCACGCGCGGAACGTGATTGCTACTACAATGTACGATAACACGTTCGATTCGCACCACAGAATGAGGCGATTTTCTACACCGTGATTCGCGGACGCAAACCTGTCATCGCATGGGCGATTGTTCTGAAAAAGCTGAGGGCAGCGTGATGAGCTGGAGCGTTCACGAGTTCCGGCTTAAGCTGTTCGAGCGCAACACAGCGTGACAACGTGAGCTTGAAATCTCTGACTGGTACTGTATGCTGTCTTACAGTCAATAATGCATTGATTGAAACCTGAGCTTTGCACCTGACCCTTGCAGTGCCTTGTGATATGCAGATAAAAATATTACTTTCATCGATCTCTCAAGTGTGCAAAAACAAAGCAATGCTGAGGATAATGCTGATAAAGTTCATTATTTTTACTTCAATGAAATATCAGTGTGGTATTTACTCTAATTTCCACTTGTTTCATTATAAGTTGCTTTTTTTCAGGGCACCAAGCAATTGCAGAATACACCAATACTTCTGTCCATATAAAGATAAAGTAGAGCTCTGGTCATGCAATTACATCGTGAAAGAAACTGTCTCAAGGGAAATGCGAAAGGTTTACCATGCCTACATAAGAATTGTTTGATACTGTGTTGTTTTAGAATCATCAAAATAGATAAGAAATTGACCCATTCTCGCTGAAAAACACATGTACTGCACAAAGAAATGGGTATATGGGACTATACACACAAGTGACATGAATGTTGGGCCCAAACATTTCAGCTATTTCTAGTCATATTTCGAATATAAGAGCATTTGAAGAGCAATCCTTTTCAGGGGATGTTTCTACTACATGTATGATGTTCTTCCAAACTAACATAAAAGGAATGAGAAAGCTCAAATATTATTTTTCACCTTTCCCAGAACTCAAGATTCCCTTTAACTGAATGCAGATGTGAGAACAAATGCCTTTATAAATACAGAACAGAAATCTGCTATTTTACATTTTTTAACTTAGTAGGTTCATTTATAACTACATGTAATTGCAAGTTTCCCCCCAGTCTCAGTTCACAAACTATTTTGCAGCATTCACTTTCTCTTATATATTTTAAGTATTATTATGGGAGTGCTTGATCAAACATAGGAATGTTTAGTCACAATAAACATGTTAACTTCATCAAGAGGTTTTAGTACTACATAAAAGGCAAGAATAGCATTGTCCATGTTGGTTATTATAAGAATCATTGGCTAGCAGCATGTTATTTATTTTTCATATTCAAAAATTTTTGTCCAAGACAGCCAGACAGATAGATTTGTTGCCATGCAACCGCTTCTTCAAGCAATCAAAATGACACCAACAGGATGAGCAGAAAGCCTTTTGATGAGTCAATCTACTCACATGTCCAGTGCCCTGATGCCATGCGAAACATAAAAATGTTTCAAGTTACGGAATCTTGTATTAATCAACATGAATCTATTCTTGAAGGCAAAGACAGACAACAATGAGGTACATACAGAATAAGGTATCCAGAAAAGAACAAACAGTCATGTTATGATTCGTAACAGAATCAAACATTCAGAGGTCTGGTCAAGATAGCCTCACAATCTCACAAAAATGCACATTCCTCATAACATTCTTCAAAAGGACTTGTCTGGAGTACCTGTGAAACCAGAAACTGTCGCGACATAAAACTTTCATGAATTGTTAATGACAGCCAACTTTGCTGCAATAACTTTCACGATTTGCGATAGTTATATGTTGTTTCAACTGTGATTTGATTATTTTGCGGAATAAAACTTTCGCGAATCTCAACCACTCGCGAAATTCGCAAAAGTTTCATGCATGCAAAAATTTCTGGTTTCACAGTATACTGAATGTGATATTGTTATTTAAGCACTGCCCATTGACAATATAGATATTTTGGGGCCCTAATCTTTGTACATGTAACTGAATTCCAAACAGCATTTTCCCAAATATTACCAGGTCTATCATCTTATAATTAGTCTACTATCAAGGCTGTTAAACAGGAAATGACATGCTATTTAACATACATCAATAAGGAAGGGTGAAAGACCCTTGTCAAAACTGCTTTGGCAATCAATATATAGCAATCAAAAATGGACTACAGCCTTTATTTCTCAATGCATTTAAAAGTGTGTTAATTGGACTGGAACAAAATATCTGTACATGTACATCATCTTGTACAGTGTGGGGTTACGAATATGCTCAATTCACTTCTATTTTTTTAGGGGGCAGTACACGTAGAATCCTTTTATGTACGCAGTATCATCACCTAAACATTCAGTGAAGCAGGCTAGTTAAATTTCATATAAAATTGGCATAGGTTAATAATATTTTGGCTTTACTATTTTTTTGCTTTACTTACAAGTCTTCTAACTGTGATAACCTATCAAACGTTCCATCAGGAATGCTGGCGATGCGGTTGGACTGCAATTCCCTGTATAAAAAGAAAGAAAAAATATAATGACATTATAGTAGAAAAACTATGAAAACACAAATAAACTGTAGGCCTATAATTTAATATTTAAAACATAGTGCACAACATAATGAATTGAAGCACTCCCTATGTACATGTATTATATTTTGGGTGTAATAAATGTGAATGATAAAGTTGACTACAGTACAAAAAATAAACATGATGTAGGCCTACATGTAAATGTTTCAGGTTTCTATATATGAGGTACGTGTAGGCCTACACTTAGGATTTTTACATCCAGTTTACACTCAACCAGTAACTTCGGTTTTTCAATAAAAGAAAATTAATCTTGATGAACATCAGAAGTAACAACAGTTATATTGCTAACTCCCATTTCCTGTTTGCCAATGGACAATAGGATTTACTTTAAAGGAACAATGGGGGAATACAAAGAAAAGCAAATTCAGTATGCACACTGTACGGGTCAATGTACATGTACTGATGATGCAGGCACTGCACAGGTGCACACCTATTATTAATCAAACGAATAGCCACAGTCAATGACAGGGGAGAACTGTTAGTGGTGCATCAACGATTGTCCAATCTAAAAATGTCCATTCATATGAGCTGTACCAGTCATTATGGGATATGCTTAACTTTATTTAAGCCCCTTCCATTGTCTAGGATTACAAGACTTTGTTATCCATAGAACAACATGTAGGCCTATATGCAGGTACATGTATGCCAATAGCATTTCAACTAACAGGTAATACTTAGGACAATTCTACGAACACTCCGAAACAGGAACACAAATTATTTTTACATACATGTACATACTGATTCTTGGTAGAATGTAAACACAGGCACATCAAAATACAGTGTAGCCTTTATAGGGGTCTGAAATTCATACTAGCTGTCCTACAACCAGAATGATCAATCAGTCAAACACCTTCTGGTCAACCACACAACATGTAAGGTTAAATGGGAAATAAGATTGGGTTTATAACAACTCCCTGACTCAACAGTGTGAAGGATGGAGAGAATTAATCCACGACAAAGTGCAAATCAATGCTTACAAACACCTGAACCCAGGTCAGGATGGCAAATCTAAGTACACGTACATGTAGACCCACATTAATTTGTACAGTGGTCAGCACTTGCAAGTAAAGGAAATACATGTAGGCCTGCATATTATAGGAGGCTACAGGCCTCTACATGATGTAGGCCTGAAGAAATAAAAGCCTTCATCATACATGTAAGATATATCACATGGGGCCTACAGAGGTTTCACATGTTCACATTGTAAGAAAAAAGCTTGAAGAAAAATCCATTTTAGCCTCTGCAATGATGAGTGTCCATTAATTTACAGATCTATACTGTCAAAATATTACAAATATTTATTGCTTTATTTGGAAATTACATTACTAGTATTCCAATATATAGGATTTTGAACTAGGCAACACATTTCATACATGTACATATACACTTACATCCATGTAGGGGTATACACTGTATAAATTATACCATACACTGTGTGGTTTTACATTTAAAACTAAGCCTGAGTCGAATCGATTGGTTAGCCGGTGTTCGATCGAAGACATCGAATCCCGCACGTTTTGGCAAATTCGGTGCATCGATTTGTAGCCCGCCAGATTTTTGACTACCGTAGCCACCATGAAAAAATCAAATAAAAAAAGAAACTCCGTAACGTACAGCATATATACTAGCAGAGAACGTGAAGGCGACTTCAAAGTTCAAACTGTTGGCTAACTTTCGCTAATTCGCTCGCGCAGGACTTCGCGCTGTACCTGTGCTTTCTCTATGGAAAAATCGTTTTGTCGTTACGAACTGAAGTTTACGATAATTTTCTTGCACTCTCTCTGCATTGTCAATTTGACAATTGTATAATTGAACATGATAAATACGGGCATGAGTACGAGTGTTCCTACTTAATTCGCAATAACTAATATCACACTCTCATCAAATTGGCAATTACTTCTGAATGATCTCTGAAGCTGAATGAAGTCGAGTCTATATTGAGCGACGAAAAGTTTATTTCGTATTGTTTTTTTTTTTTGGCATCGAACAAACGTGTTCCATTCAGCTCTCCAAAGACAAAGTAAGATTATTAATTCTTTGAATTTGAATCATTGTCGGGTGTGTCGACAATGAGCATCGCTTCGTGCGACACTAGTGACATTTTGGCTAGACATACGGACTAGAAACTTAAGATTTTGGCTCGTCCGCTGTGATTTTTACTAGCCATTGGCTAGCGGGCTATCGTTAATTTCGAGCAGCGAGAGCCCATACAACATATGCCCGCGATGCCAGCGGACCGGTCACCGGTGCATGGTGCATGCACTGCGTGCAACTGTGTGCAACTCTGTTTTCACCGCACATCATTTATCGATTACGGTAACCGGTATTCGATCGAATCAAAGCCGTCGAATCCCGGTTTATGAAATATTCGACTCATATGACTCAGGTCTGTTTAAAACAGCCTATATCTCTAGAATCTCATATTTGCTCAGTTAAGAAATTTTTTAAATACATGAATTCAATGGTCGCAAGACATGAAAAAATGACTTTTTGTCTTTTTGATTAAAAAAACATTACAAGAAAAAAGCAAAAGAAAAGAAACAAAAAGCAGCAAACACAACCACATAACTGTAGAGAGAGAGAGAGAGAGAGAGAAAGAGAGGGCCTTAATTTGTCATCACTGTTCCATTTATGTGATCCGCAAGACAGCTTTGGAAGGTGTTGAGATACGAATATTAAACCCAGCCAAAGTGGATTCTGGCACTTTTTGGGGTAGACCAATAACAATAGCCCGGGCTAAATTTGAGGGAGAGAAAAAGCACCCATGTTTTCATAATCTGTGGGGACAAAGATTTCCCCAAATTTGAGCTGCACTCTGGCTCAAGGCAACATTCCTGTCTTAACTATTTGGTCACGCCTTGCTGCAGGAAAATCTGCTGCCCATTATAAAGGTCATGGTGAATGTATACCCGCTCACTACGAACAAACATGGCGAACAAAGAAGGGCTGCACAAATTAGACTTCTTACACCTGCAAAAATGTTGAGGATTACTTAGGGAAAAAAGCTCTACACAGAAATTTTTAAAGACTTTTTTAAAACATATGGAAGTTCATGGAAAAATTGTATGTACAGCAGTCTGCATGCAAGCTACATGTATACCATTTATTCATCCCTACCAATCCAGTCATTCATTTAAAATACAATATTCAATACAGACTTCTTGACATCGAGTCCAACCTTGGTCCAACATACATGTACATTGTACATGTACATGTAATATGAAATTATTTACAATGTCAAGAATCAAAGTTTCATTTATATGTTTCTCACTAATTGATAAAATAATGTAGTACATAATAATCTTTAAAAATTAGGTTTGAAAAGAGATATATTTCTGTTATGTTAACATGTACATTTAGGGGACTTTGCATTAGAATGAAGTAATTTCATTGATTACATTGTATATCAAGATGTATAATCTACATGACCAAAGTCTCACAGACGACAAAGTCCAGCATACTTTGGTCTGGTTGCAGCAATCTTGGATCCATAAGAACCAGGCACTGATTTCCAAAGTCCATGTATACAATTAATATATCTGAAAAGATGTTAGCTACTACAATTTACAAAACTCTGATGAGTGCAAGACGAAAAGTATGCCTCTGTTCAACGCTCTACTCCAAGTAATATATCACGCATCAATATACTTCATGTACATGTATATTATCCTATGATTTACACCACATTGTTTAGTACTGCGATATGATTCCCCCTTCCGTTTAAAAATGTGCCATGTTCACTGTGAAAAGTTATTTGCATTACAGTATGCAAGGTTCTGTTTGCAGAGCAAAGCAAGCTTTCAAGCACAAAAGCAAGGAAAGCCCTCCACACTTCATGACTGTCAGTCATTTGCAAAAGGAGAAAGAATAAAGATAAATTAACTAGTCACTAAAATTAACTTTAACAAAATTGACAAAGGTATTTGGTATGTTGGTATTTTATCAAGAAACTTCATTGACGATGACATCAATATTTTGTTTTACAATATTAAGCAATAGCGATAAATGTTAAAATATAAATATATGAGGAGTTCAAATTATCAGATTTATCAAGGCTTACATGGATGTTTGTGTAGTTGTTTACAAATGATTGAATTTTCTACAACAGTATAAAACAAATCTCAACCATTTTCTAGCAAAGTTCATGCAACAATCATTTGCAGTTCTGAATACTTCCCTTTTAAATTAACATTATTTTTCAATGACTGAAAAACAAGTCTTCTCATGTCTTTCTTACAAAAATGAAAATTCCTAGTGGAAAGTACCTAAAGGAACATCATAACAATATGCATGTATAGAGCAGACATCTTGAGGCCTACACTGTCTACACTATGTCTTTATACACTGCAAATCAGAATTCCATTTTCTTTTACTTTTGAAAGGACCATTTTAATTTCTGGTTTAGCTCCCATGTAAACACTTGTACACTCATTGCTGCGATGCAGCTCACTGGAGTAGGAATTTACGCTAGGCCCAAACTGACAATTAGTATGAATGTCAGGACCAGTGTCATTCACTGTCTGACAAATGATCCACTCGAGGATTGCAAGGACCATGCCAGGGTGGCTTGTACTTTCTGTCAATCATGAAGAATCAGATGAATACCTACATGTACATGAACATATAGGCCTACTATCATGTCGAACCAAGGGGTTTTCCCTGGTCGAACCAAGGAGGTACTACATGTAGTACCTCATTGGTCGAAACAGTGGATATTTGTGAGAAGAAAAATACAGTTAAATACTTCAAATTAAAAAAAAGTGTCAATACAGAAACAACTCGATCAATTCAAGTCCCATATGTCAAGCATAACTTGAGACACAGCCCATAAATATATTGTAAGACTTGAACTCTTTTCTTACATGCATTTTGCATATTAAGTACCTGTAGTTAAATCATTTTAAGCATTGTTTTAAAATAAGGCACAAAATATATTGTAAAAATATTGTTTTAAAAAAGTAGCATGTCCTATCTTTCATGCTGGAATATTTTAAACAATTTGCTTAAAATTATTGGAATTACCCAAATACTATATTAACTTCTTTAATCATGAAAAAAATATATGGTCTAAACACCTATCATCTGAAGAAATTAATTTAATATACCGGTAACAAAATATTCAAATACTGCCAAATTGATATTTTGTTAAATCCTAATAAATTATTACAGAAAAGAAATAGGAAGTTTAAAAATGAGATAAATTTCCATGAGCTTCAAATATCAATATGGAAAGTACCTGGGGTGGTATTCTGAGATTTATTTTATCTTGATTTTAGTGAAATAATTTTAATTGTCATAACAAAATGTACGCTTATGGCGCATCATTGGTTAATGACTGCGCAAAAGTGGCTGTGTACGCGGAATTCATCTGCGCAAACACCAATGAAATTTTGCAATTTAAAGTTTGTTATGACAATTAAAATCTTTTCACTAAAATCAAGATAAAATAAATCTCAGAATACCACCCCTGTACATGGTCAGAAAAAAACCATAGTCACAGGTGGACAGTTTTGATGTAAAAATTTGTGAAGTACATGTACTTGTATCATGTAATTTGGACAGATCTACATGTACATGTACTACTATACATGTAATGTGCTCAGATTGTGGACTTATTATATATAATGACCACTAGACTAACTTTTTGATAACAGTAACATCTTTACACACATTTACCTTGATAAAATTCTCAATAAATTCAAAACATGTGACAGCGTTAACCCTTTCAGGACTAAGGGCTAAAATGATCACAGTTTGTTCCTCAAATTGGCAACAATAATATTTTTCTTTTAGTGCTACATGGTTCGAATAAGGTGTAATGTCTTTGAAAACAGTGTACATGGTGAGAAATTTTGTCAAAAGTTGAAAAATTGCCAATTTGGATGAAAAACAATGATTTTGACATCTCAATGTGTTGCCAATTTAAGGATTTTAAAGCTTATTTTAAAATTCCTGGCATCAAACGCAGCATGGTCATGCAACAATATGGACATATTATGTGCAGAAATTTTTTCTACTTCTACTCATGCATCTTGTATATTTTTTAGAGCTCTGAATCAAAAAGTTACTGAGCCAAACCACAAAATGTGGTCAATTGTCTTGAAAGGATTAAGGGCCTTATGACGCATGTACCCACCATTTAATCTGTATATTTTTTTTCATGAAATTTATTATTTTTTTCAAGAACCCGATTTTTCATGCCAGTTACATGTACATGTATGATAGTAAAATGTAAAGTACATGTACATGTAAGCTTTATCTTTAAATACTATACTGAAAATTAATATTTCTATTTGGGATGAATATTTATTCACAGGTGTATATAACAAGACACTGTTGTCAATTTAACTAGTACAAAGGCATGAATGTTTATGAGAAAAAAATTAAGATAACATACATGTACCATTAGGCCAACTAAATGCATGGTACATTATATATAGAGCAGCTACATGTATGACATCACAGTTTCATGACACAGATGCCAGTTTATTTTCAATTATACTTTGGCTGGCATCAGTAATAAAAAATAAACAATGAAATGAATTACATATTTGTCTGATTATCAATTTTGATTTAAACAAACTGGTTCTACTTTAATTAATTGTGCCCTAGATTATTGGACACATGTTTTCACTCACACCATGCACACTCTCTATGCAAAAGATCACAACTATGATAATTGAAATTTGTGAAATTTACAGTAGAAAGTACATGTAAATGGGACAGGTGCTGAAAAATTAAACCACAGAGTTATTCTTTATCGGATTTTCCCCTTTCTGTCATTCATCAGTTTCACATCATGATAATGTTCTGCTCACAACTTCAGGGTGTCCCCTAGGGGAAGTCCACCCTGATATCAAGTTGATCGTAAAAGAAGCAGAAAATTTAAAGAAACAGATCAATGACAGTTTGAGCAAATTCTGAGAAGAGAGTTTTCTCAGAAGAAAATATTCAATCATAATTTTCTGTACAGAATCAAAGTAAATATGGAGAGGAGCTCGCAAGATACGTCACTAAGTTTCCAATTTGTTTTTTTTTATTTCAACTTCAAATATTCATAACTTCCTTATTTGTCAGGGTTTGCTCAACTTTCACTAGACCTCCTCAGACTCAGAGTCCTCTATTTTTTAAACATTGCTCTGCTTTTATTCAAATTCAGTGAGATTGGACTTCCCCTTCATTGTTTTTACAAATACAACTAGGCCTATACATTGTAATTTTTCAGCTCCTAACAATAGATTACTGCATCCTAATTTTATTTTCATATTCCAATTGTTAACTCAATAGGCCTAAATGATTAGACTTAAACTAAGCATTAGTTCTTGGTTTGATTCCCTTGGTATTGATAATGCCCGGTCCATCATGACCATATACTAAATGTGGCTGTGGACTGTGACTGTGTGCCGTCTATGGAGGCCAACAGCGCGGGCTGTTATTCATTGCAAAATAGCGAGAGAATCAACTTGTCTTGAAATTATACTCACAGCATTGTAACCCATGTCGGTAAGTCGGTCGGAATACTCGTTAAATGTCGTTTACTGCAGTCTACCAGGGAACCCAAGCACCAGCATTCTTCAGGGCAGAGAACACTCTGTCCTGATACATATTTGGCAGCATCCAAAACGAAGCAGTAGACGACCAAACCCGTGTAAAAACATCGGAATATCTGCGAGGAGTAGGTCGCCATTTTGGCACCCCTCGTAGAGCCGGGTGTTGACCCTGTCCAGTGCCCGACGCTGGAGCGATTAGTTCTCGCCGTGGTAAACAATCACTTTCGCAACGTTATCGTCCTCTCTGTAAGAATAAAATCCAAGAAGAACATACTGTCAATGACAGGCAATGTACTATCAACAAATCCATTCGTGAATCCTACATTTCACTTCTAATGTGGCCGCATGAAAACAAAATCTTTAGCGATATCGTCCTTCCCTGCGTCGGTTTGTCCAATCTGTTTAGTGCGTGTTGAATGGAATATCACCTATGCACATTATTTACTTCAAGCACTTGCATAGTATTTTGTGAGTGAGAAGCACTCGAGTGTGTAAACCACCCACGTTTTGTGTATGATTAATTATGCATGCGGCCATTCGTATACGCAGCGCTATTGGTTGAAAATGGTCACGTGTGACGGGTCAAAAGCTAAGCTTACAGCTCGTTTATGTAGGTGATGACATCCATAATTTCTGTTCTCAACATAGCTCTCAAGAAAAAATAGATATTATCCAGCTGAGAAAATGATAGAGGGAGATGTAACGCTGGAGTACTATACATGTACTCCAGTTTTCTTTTACACGGAATGGCAGCGAAGAGGCTTTGAGGACGAAAGAAAACTGAGCATACGGTAAAAGAGAGTCTAATGCCGGGTCTAATGTTAGATTTTGCCTACAACCATATCAATACAAACATTCTTTTATTTTCATGTCATAAAATACCCCGTGAAATACTCTTTTTAGATTTACTTTAGTAATAACTCTACACATTCACATTGTACAATTGTGATAGTAAGGTGACAATCTAAATAAAATTCAGTCTATGTTTTTATTCTTCTAAATTATACTCAATCATCAGACCTTGTGGAAAGAAAACAATCGCAAATATAAACAAAAAAGGTTACATCAATTATGTTGAAAATTGAGGATGCACGCATTTATAATTAGAGAGTGAGTAATAGAGAGAGGGGGGAGAGATGGAGAGAGAGAGGGGGAAGGGGTAGGCTAAGCCAGATTTGGCTTAGCCCAAAGCACAGTGCCAAAAAGTTTTCTTGTGCCGATAATTCGACAACTTATACTCTTTTACTGAATGTCCGTATTGGCTGCACTTTTTTATTTTTTACATAAGTACATAAGGATTTTGTTTCTACGGCTGCTTACAAAGTTGCAGTGAATATATTTTTTGAAATTTTATTTGTTAATATATGATTTATATCTGTTTTGTTTCAACGATGCCGCCGCTGTTGGCACAATAGCACTGAAGACCCCTAGCATCACACGCCATTGCCACCAAAAAGAAACAAAATTAGACATGCATGTATGCATGCAACGTCAGGTTCTGACAAGCTATCTCACTGAGCCCGGTTTCAGTTCCTTGCACTAGATTGTAAGAAAATAATGGCATAGCTTATTTCAAGCGAATAAAATATTCTCGTTCACTTTAGGTGTTGTTTAAAAGTAATATTTTCGTGAATGCACTCATTAAATATCCACAATTATTAATGGTATTTTCCGAGTGAATGTTTGGGTATAATGAGTTCTCTGTGTCACTTTCGACTGATTTTCTTGTCAAAATCCAAAATAATGTTACATTATACTTTCTAGGCTACTTCTAATTATTGGAGAAAAAAAATATGGTAGATATCAACAAACCCTGTAAGTTGTAAATATTAAATTTCTCTGCCTGGAGGAAAAAGCTATGTCCCTGAATCATATATCGTCTGTTTGGAGCCAGAAGGGCGTTAACTCGATTTTTGGGGTTATGGAGTTATTGGTATCATCTTGTAGATCTCGTTCTGCTCTTTCTAATGATATATATTATGTAGCAGGATCATATATATATCTAACTATATATTCCAAAAACAAAAGGGCGTTAACAGTTATGTATATTATGATTTCGAGCCAGAAGGGCGTAAAGTAGGGTTATTACGGGCCAAAAGGGCGCTAACCCTCGAAATTGCGTTAACGCCCTTCTGGTTCGATGCGTTTTCCTCCATCTCGTACGGCACGGAGGGCGTTAACCAAGCAAGAATCGGCCAGAACTGGTAGAATCCCTCATTATGGTAAGTTTCAAATACAAATTTTATCAATTATAATGTTTTTCATAATTTCTGTGTGTATAAAGGGAGGTATATCGCATGAATATAAATTCCTCCTTCATTTGTAACGGCGTAATGTGCAAAAGTTCTCTAACACTGCCCCATGTATTCATATTTGTGTTAGTGTATACAAATACGTGCAAACTCTAATCTAACGCCAGGTAGGCCTACAACAAAAGTCTTCCTCGCCCATTAGTTTGGTCGGTCGCATCGCTTAATTTGGGCAGGTAAGATGGAAATTTGTACTTACATTTCAAGAGAATAACTGTAACTATCCAGCAGGCACTTTGATTTCACGTTTTGATGATTATTTCGATGAAACAAATGAAATTTCCTCACCGAGCCGATGTTCCCCCGTACTGTACCGTAGATTCAAATGACTCGATTGGCTTGCCTTGGCGACCGACCAGACTAATGCCATGGGCGAAGAAGATTTTGGTAAGTTGTACCTGGAGCTACTAAAGTCTTTGATCTAATGTCAGATCTATGGTCTACCTATTCTTATTCTACAAATAGGACAATGAAACATAGCAGATTCTATAAGTTCCAAGGAATTAAACCTTGTAACTACTTGCTTGTTGGTATGTGCATAAAAAGGGTATGACTATGAGTAATAACTCTGTCCCTTGATCAGTTTAGATGCTGACTGGAAGATCTAAAGTATTTGTTATCAATAATAAAAAGGAGTCTTGCCCATGACTAAGAAAATGTGTGGTTTAACAGTATTCAACATTATCAAAGGTGAGGAGTGGGGCTATTACCGGTAATAATTAATAGTATTTACTGAGTTGAAAATAATCCCAATGTTTCACAGTGTTTTACCAAGGTCTGGGCTTTTTTATTGTTTCAAACACCACACTTTTAAATGCAAAGTTGTGATTACATAAATTAAGAATAAAGTCAACATAAATTTGATAAAATTCCAATATTATGCACTGACTGGCATATCATTCCCATGTTAACTGTTATTTTATTTTGTGTAGTGCAAGATGCTGGATCCAGACACAGATGTGGTGGAGTTGGCAGGGAGTGCTCGATACAGTGTTATTATTGGCTTGCCACCGTAATAGGGCAATTGCACTGTAACGGAAGGACATTCAGAGACACATACCATCTTCAAACCATAACTTCAATTTTTTTGTTTATAATGGTAGAACAATTCAAACATCAGAGATGTAAGATTAGATCAACTGCCTTGATTTTCAATACAAAAATGTTATTGCCAAGCAGTAATGAAATTTTACCCATTGTCTACAGGAACCGGATGGCCTTGTATAAAGCCTATGGGAATTAGAAAATTCAGTAGTCACCGGATTAATGAGGTCGGTAAAGGAAGAAAATCAAGATATTATTAATGGCCTTCCGTTACCAACCTCAGTAGTATGCAAATTTCATGACTGCTTGGCAATAGTTGATCTAATCATACATCTCTGATATTTGAAATGTTCTACCATTATAAAAGAAATTGTAGTTTTGGTTTGAAGTTGGTAAAATGTGTCTCTGAATGTCATTCCGTGACCTTGGAATTGCCCAGTAGACTTCATTAGATGATTCTGAGGACGTAACACTACTGCAGGAGCTTTGAGGTAAATTTCAGTAGTGTAGTCTTTATCAAACTACATCTGTAAGCTAGGATCAGATAATAGTATAGGGTACTATATACATGTAATTTTCAGTAATATATATATATATATATATATACACACTGTTGGAAATATTTGTATTAAATGATTGCTTATCACTCAGGATGACCATGGGTTTTTGGAATGTTTCAGCTAGAATGCACTGAAAAATTGGAGGCTTAGTCAATGTTTAAAAGAAAAATCAGTTGCATTTTATAAATGAAGTACATTGTAGAATATGCTATTATCATTCTCTTGAAATCATTATTGTCAATACTTTGTTGCCTGTAAAGGTTTTAGTCAAAGAAAATTGATGCCAAATATTAGCTGGTTGAAGTTTGAGTGAATGGTGGCAGACAGAACTCTTGAACGCATAGCTGTTCTTCAGAACAAACTACCCGAGCAACAAAATCTCTGCTTCAATTAGTTTAAGAGGATCTGTGACATAATGCAACAAAAATATGATTTTACTCTGCTCTAGCCATTTCCTTGTAGACTGCTGCTTCAGTCATTTTATAGAGCCTAATGCAAGTTCATTTTATACACTTTTTATGGGGTCTTTGAATCAGGACTAGTCCCAAACTGTTGAAAACATTTTTTAGTGTAATAGATACAAAATTATGCAATTTTCTTACGAAAGAACATATTTGATGTGTTTTTTATTAGTCTCATTAAATAAATCAGTTGAAATATGAATTTTTGAATGAATATGAATTATGATTACCTATCACTAGTACCACTAGTAGATACATTATGGTGAAAGTAAAAATATGGAAAGTCCTTTATGCAATTTCAATTGACAAGCACTTGCATGCTACTAGGCACTTAAAGAATCTTTCTTATTTAATTTTGTTTGGGGTACATCTTTTTCATCAAACACACTTGTACAAGAGAACATTTTTATTTTGTGAATTTATATACCAAATATGAATATGTGATAATGCCATATATGTGTGTATTTCCAGGCACTGGTTTCTCACATGGGACTTGATCAAACCCCTTTGGCTATGATGAACCGATTGAACTGTCTATTACTCCAGCAACAGAGATGTAATATAATCACAAGATATAGAGGTATGTTCATAATATTACATCCATGTAGTGGTTGTAATAAAGTTAAAATAATTTCCATCATTGTAAATGAGTGAGATCATTCTAGATGAGAGGTGGATATCACTTTGTTTTTCTCATGTTTGCCATAGATGTAGTTTAAAAGATAAAGGTAGTATATAGCATTTGTAATCATGCTAATAAAAGACACAGAATCAGTCCATTCTGTTGGGGTTTTTTCAGTTTGTATATTGGCTGAAAGAACATCCATAACACAAGAAACTGAAGAGGCTGACAAAAAGTGAAAGCCATCTGTTTGAATGATTCCAGGATTTGTTTCTGGATATTTTAAGTTACGTGTAGAATCATGGATGATGAATAAATTGTAATTTTTTTGTGTGTAAAATAATACATGAAAAAAAAAATAGATTGTGTTGATTGATAAACTTTCCTTTCAAATTAATAACTAATGGCTGAAATATAAACAATGCATGCCTCTTAATTGTAACTTGTTAATAGGCCCCGACTGTTTGATGAAATCAGAGAAGCAAGCTTAGCATCTGGGATTAGGACGTAATACTCAAGAGGCTGTCAGAATCACCAGTATCTTTTACATCAGTGAAGGTATGAAAGGTATGCCAGGATTTCATTTTATTTGAAGCAGTTACAGCATTCGGGAATGAAGAATGATAACCATACAATTAAAGCAAAGATCATGTTCTAACATTGCATGGACTTCATTTCACTGGATATCTGAAATGATTCATGTTAATCTTTTCACAAATATTCCTTTTATGGACTGGCTTAATCTGTATTTTCTTTTCATTTCAGTTATGTTTTTATTTCCAGACTGATTCTAAATGGTTTTCCAGCTAGAGCTAATTATTCAATTTTTTTGGTTTATTTTTTTTAAATTTAATTTTTGTTTGCTTTGTTTTACTGTTTTAGTGCAATGGGTTGTTCTACAGTGTATATTCCTCTTGTTTAAATGTATCAAAAAGAGCTGAATAAATGAAATGATTATATGTTGGAATTAATATTTTGTATAAACAAGTTCTTATTTTCTTTCCCTCCCCTATGCCCCCCTCCCCCTCTCTCTCTCTCACACACACTCACTCACTCTTTTGCTCTCGTTGTTTCTCTCCCTCTCTCCTTTTTATTAGATCAATGACCAGAAACAAGAAGATGCATGCAGAAATCGCAATCTTTGGAAAAAACATGAGAGACAGGAGAAAGAAATGCAAATGGCAAGAAAGAAGACCAATTAAAGATAGATTAATAATATTCCTAGATTTTTTTGTACATGAATGATGCCTACATATGCAGCTTCTTCCCCCCCCCCCCCCAAGCTAATGGGAGGGGGTTCAATTCATTATTTATTGGTAAAGAAAAAGATGCATATGGTGTTTACTCAAAACTTCTTGATATTAAATACATCAATGTACTCCAGCATCCAACATGACTAAAAAATGACAATTTTATTGTACTTCAAAGCCTGAATTGATATTGAGAGATTTACCA
Source organism: Heliocidaris erythrogramma (assembly GCA_025617745.1). NCBI lineage: Eukaryota > Metazoa > Echinodermata > Echinoidea > Camarodonta > Echinometridae > Heliocidaris > Heliocidaris erythrogramma. The sequence goes on from CM046853.1 coordinate 70,046,228, forward strand.
TTTATTTATATTAAAATTATAATAGACTATCCTACTCCATGTAATAGCATTGATATTTAATGAAAGATAGTGCTATTTTAAAGATATTGTGATGTCATTTGCTATTCTACCCTACTTCGACAAAAGGAAGCAAGTGACAAACCTTCAAATCTGAGTTATTGATGGTTTAACTCTTTCAGTGCCGATGTCATGTATATGTGACAGATAGACTTGTCATTTTCATTCACCAATTGCTTGACCACAGGAAAGGTATATGGTGGTCAATGTATATCAAAATTTTGAGCATAATTAAGCACTCTAAATATATGATTATAATTATATGCTACCATAGAATTTTCAGAAAAAAGTGCAGATTTTTAAAAAGATATTACCTTATTTCAACATTAAACAATAGTGAACAAATGAGAAACCCAAAAATAATGAACAAAAAAGAAACTCAAATGTAATTTTAATAATTGTTATGCATAAAGTTGGATAATGTAATAATGTTTGGTATCATAAGAAATGGTCATAAATTTCCTATAAGTATTGTACACATTATTTTTTGAAATGATAGATGGTTAATGAGGTGCAGATATTTGAAAAGTAACATCACATTTTGGTAAAATTTTAAGAGAGCTAAACCTCTTGGCACAGTATGAGTTCAGATTGTACTTTCAGATTGTACAGGTTTTACTTCCAGGCCAAGCAGTACATCATATTATTGCATAGACGCGCATATAAATGACAGACACATTTTTGTTAAGGTGAAGATATTCTGAATTCACAAATTGAATTATCGGAAAATTATTGTACTATTCTATGTCAAGTTCATTTGTTCTGCAAATATTGTAGACTGAGATTGTTAGCACTTATGAGTGAATTCAAGTAAAAGACAACTGCCATCATGAATTGTCATTGCTCAGTTTGTAAATTTAAGCATTTAAGATGCTTTCATATATTTTCAGCAGGTACTGCACTTGATATAAATATTCATGTAAAAAAATGATTGTATATCTAATTTTATTTCGTGGCAGTCTTTTAAAGCATCAATTTGAAGAGTGTTTATTAAACATATACAGCGTCATGTGAACGTTATAATACCAGATTAATTACTTCTTTCATGATATCTAAAACATTGAATTTGGGTTGTTTGAAATTTTATTAAATACTTATTTTTAGGTTTATGTGATGGAGAAGGATGTGTCTGTGTATGTTTGTACAGCAATAGACTAACTATTGCTGGTTATTAAATGTGATTACTTTGTCATTTGCACAAAACATGGGAAATAGATAGGAGAGACAGACAGATAACCTCAAATATAGAGATGGGGTAGGGGTGGAGAGGGAGTGAGAGAGAGAGAGAGCCCGAGGATAAAGATAGAGGGGGAAGAGAGAGGTTCTTTTGTTTTGTTTTAGTGTTGTTTTGTTGTGTTGTTTATTTTTTTTTGGGGGGGGGGGATATTAAATGAATATTAAGAACTGGGTTAAGCAGAATGATACATATGGAAGAAGCTAAATTTCCCTTAAATGAAAAGAATTATGGATGCGGGGAATATTGATATGGTTATCAGAAATGGTGTAATATCTTATCCCAAGGAAGTTTGCTAAAGTTAAATATTCAAAGAAGTGAAAAAAGGAAGAAAGAAAGATGAGTGGACCAGGTGGGTTGAACTGTTTGCAAGGATTTTTTTTCGCCAAGTGTGAGCTTTCAAAAATAACAATCGTACTTAGTGTAATGAGGGTAGACCAGTAGAAATAGGTTTTGATGAGTGAACAGACTGCCGTCCGCAAGAAAAGAATTTCCAGAACGAAAGAGGAAAATTGTCCTCGAATTTTTATCTATCCAAATATCTTTTCCAAATATCAAAGCCTACATCGGGAAAGTAGAAAAGGGGGAATGGATCGTAAGCAAAATGCTTCATCGCATGCTTCCACCTTTCAAAAACTGTTTGAATAAATATTGAGCATCGTAATCGTGCCATCACAGCTCCATGGAAAAGAAATATAACTTCTAAACGCTTGAATATTGTTTTATTTCTTTATAAGGAATTGATTTCTGTGCATTATGACTGTTAAATCTAGAATATAACTGAACAGACACAGAAAATTGCCATGACAACGCAGTAGAAGGCTGAATACGGCGCATTTCCAATGTATAGCGTGTATAAATAACGTATTAACGCCCTTGCGCGCGCGCAAAATCACCACAATGTTTCTGAGCCAGAAGGGCGTTAACGCGTTAGCGGCGTTGTGGCCGCAAAATATTCATCATTTCTCTCCGAACCAGAAGGGCGCTAACACTATTTTGGCCCTAAAACGAATTATTCAAATCATTTCAGCAAGATTTTTCAGTTGCCAAGTCATTTTAGTAGTTTATTTCAGTTAACCTAAAAAAAAAATCATTTAAATCGCTATTTTAGCTTTTATACACGTCCAAATCTTTAAACGCGATTATCTCGGAATCGCCAAAATGAGTTAACGCCCTTCTGGCTCCAAACAGACGATATGATCATGGTGAACTGGATGTTCGATTTATCCGAAAGAATAGGCATATAAGGGCAATCTTGTCAAATTGCAAAGCAAGAGAAGTAAAAATATTCAACCATGCTCAGGGAAAAGAGCATATCAAATGTCTGGAATTTTAAAGTCTACATCTAATATTAAAAAAGGCAAAAAGAAAAACAGTGCTGGTGTAAATTCATCCGGGCACGCCATTTGCACAAAAGCTTATATTGTAAAATGGGTGTTTTGAATTGAAACATTTTAGATAGTTTGAAAAATATACTTTGTCATTTTATAGCCCCTCCCCCTTCTAAACAAGTTACTCTCTCTCGTCCCCCTATTTTTAAAATTCCAAAACACAAAAGGACCTTCTCGATTTCATGACCTTATACTTTCAGATTGAACAGCGTGCCCTCTCAAACTTGGTGGCGTTGTGTTTAAACCAATGTTTCATTCCACATTCTTTCATGATAATCTCTAAAATAACACGTACGGGTGGTGAATTTTTCAGGATAAAAAAGGGGCTTCCAACTTTTCTCCATTTCTTTTTAAATAGGAGGGTATACTTTTGAAATTGCGAAACAGTGTGCGCGTGCATGGTCACCCTAAAATTATACCGACGCCCATCAGAACTATTTAGCGCATCGAAGCGGCAGATTAAAAACAGACAATCTGATTCTGTAACCTGGGGTGGTATTCTGAGCATCATTTTATCTCTAAAGTTTTTTTATTTTATCTTTTTGTATTCTGAGACCACATATATTATCTCTTATTTTATCTCTTATTTTATCTCAGTCTCCTACCTCTTGCGTACCTATTCATGTTGTACGCATGATACGCACAGCTTTAAACGCTTACGCCAATCATATTTGTGGGAAAGATAAAATAAAACTTAAAATAGGGTAGGGGCTATTTTATCTCTATTATATAGGATGCACGGTGAGCGCGATATTTTTGGACAAGTATGGTGGTATAGTAGTGCGATGATATTAAGCAAAAATATACTGAGTACTGACTATATTTCTCACGCAACATTCTCGTATGATTATCGAATTCTATTACAAGATTTTTGCCAACTAATATCACACTTGCAATAATGCTTGTGATGGTCTTCTAAATCATCGGAAAGTGCCTTCGTCATTTTCATGAAATCCTAGCAAAAAGAGCGTTTTGCGCTTTGATGCACGCGTATTGAAAATTGTAAAAATAGCGCATTCGCGCTCTCTTGCCCCAGAGCCTGGCAGAGAGCAATTCTATTGGCTGAGCATGATGAAAGTGAAATCTAACGACATTTCTTATTGGTTAAAGCATCATAAATGGGCGTGTCTTAGATGAGATAAAATCTCGCTGAAATGGTTCTCAGAATACCGATTAAAAAATATTTTAAGGGTATTTTATTTCACTGACTTAAAACCTCAGATTTTATCTGAGATAAAATGAATCTCAGAATACCGCCCCTGCATGGGCTCTTTTGCATAAAAGGTTGCTTTTAAACGCGACTCGATTTTCAACCAGAATGACGTATTTGGGACTTGCGTTTAATATTTTGAGTTGCGATTAAACGCAAGTTTTTATGCAAGAAGGCCCTGGGGTGGTATTCTGAGCATCATTTTATCTCTAAAAATGTTAATTCCATCTATTTGTATTCTGGGAACACATTTTATCTCAGTCTCCTACTCCTGCGTGCCTATTCATGGTCCGCTCGCTATATTCATAAGGACAGCTATTCATAGAAAACCGCTATCCATTTAACATGCGTTATGAATAGTGGTCCTTACGAATGGAGGTCCTTATGAATAGAAAGGTAATTTGTCTATGATTTGCTCGCTATTTAGAAGGACCACTATTCTTACAAATCCGCTATTCATGTTGTACGCATGATACGCACAGCTTTAAACGCTTACGCCAATCATATTGTGGGAAAGATAAAATAAAACATAAATTAGGCTATAGGGGCTATTTTATCTCTAGGATGCACGGTGAGTGCGATATTTTGGACAAGTATGGGGCTTGTCGTGCAATCAAAATAAACAAAAGGATACTGAATACTGACTATATTTCTCAAGCAACATTCTCAATGATTATCGAATTCTATTACAAGATTTCTGCCAATCAATAGTCTTGCAATAATGCTTGTGATAGTCTTCTAAAACTTCGGAAAGTACCTTATGGGGTGTTGCAAGAAAGTTGCGATTGATTGCAAGTTGCAACTGATCGGTACTGACCAGTCAAAATCATTGTTGCAAGCGCATCTTCTTGAATGGGCAGACCCTGAACCATTCAGAATGGTTGTTCTAGTTTGCTTTACAATTTGCAATTGATATAGCAAAAAGCGCGTTTGCGCTTTGATGCACGCGTATTGAAAATTGTAAATATATAGTATAGCACATTCGCGCTCTTGCCCCAGAGACTGGCAGAGAGCAATATTGGCTGAGCATGATGAAAGTGAAATCTAACGACATTTCTTATTGGTTAAGGCATCATAAATGGGCGTGTCTTAGATGAGATAAAATCTCACTAATTTGGGTTCTCAGAATACCGATTTAAAAATATTTTAAGGGTATTTTATTTCACTGACTTAAAATCTCAGATTTTATCTGAGATGAAATGAATCTCAGAATACCGCCCCTGTTCTGTTTGGCATTTTACATAAATCTGTGGCTGCAGATATATTATAATTATCTGCAGCTACAAATATTCAATATGTTAAGCCGAATATTTTCCTAACATGTCGCATCATCAACAACAAAAATGTGGCGCGATGGCTCAGTGCCAAAGCAGTGGTCTCGTAACTGGAGTACCCGGGTATGAAACCAAGTGGATGTGCTATTATATAGTGCCCTTTGGTAATGCATTAATCTTCATTACCAAGTACCTCGGAGAGGACTTAAAACCGTCGGTCCCCCGGTTGCTTACTTGTACTTACAAACATACAGATGCTGTACAGAATAAACCATCAAACCATTTTGTAAAAAAAAAAAAAAGAGGTCGGGAGCCCGCAAAATTCTGAAAATGAAATAAATATAGGCTAGCATAAATCAAACAAAATCAAAATAAGTTTCATGAAAGGAAGAAAAGGAATATCCTTGACATAAAAGGGTTCATCCGAGATTAATAGAAATGAAATGATAACAACAACAATACTGACGTATTAAAATGAATCTGTAGAAAGATGCACGGATAGAAATGGTGGTATGTGGTGGGTTGAAATATTGAATTTGATCCATGATGCAATGTGGTTTGATGGGTTTCCAGCTAGCTATAAAAAGGAGCCTCAGCTTGCTATCATTCAAATGAGTTGCATTGGCAAGTGTGCAGGTGCACGCAGATTCTGAGTACTAATCTTTTCCCATTGGTCGATTGATTGATGTGTGCAGGCGAATCGATTTGGGGACGAGAAACGCGGTCAATTAAGCAATTAGAGGCGAACACATTTTGGCACATTATTCGGTGGTTGTTTCTGTGCTCAGTGTATACGAGTTTCATATAAAATAGCATTAAATAGGTCCACAGTCAACAGTTACAATGTTTGTTGCCTTTTTTTCTTCCATTCGAGTCAAATAAAGTATATGCGTCTTCATGAATGTTCAAACAGACGGCCTTTTTTTCCTAAGCATTTAATTTTCAGTTAGCATGATTATATGAATTGATTTTCTCTCTTTAAAAAATATGAAATAGAATAATAATTATATATATATATATATTATATATACGAGCAATAGGCGGACAGGGAAAAAATCTGCTGCCACCCCCCCCCCCCCCCCCCCTCTTGAAACAAGGAGTTGCTAAATGTCACGCTAAACGTCTGTGACCGTGGAATTTCGCGATTTTCAAACATGCCCTCCTCCGCCCCCTCCCTACTTCGTCAATGATCCTCGGTAGACTCTAATTTGAGGGAAACTCGCGTATAATACTGATAATGGAAATTTCTAACCGACCACCATGTGTTTCTGAAGACACAGTCCCCTCCCATTCGCCATTCCTGCCAATGGTTACCGATGATGGAGCATCGATGTGATGGAGCCTTCAAAATGAGAACTCCTTGAAAATGTAAATGATGGCGCTGTTTGAAATAATAGTACACGGTCTCCGCCGCGCCTGTGCGCAACGAAACGGTTCCAAACGCTGCGAACTGTATACAGTATCACAGAACAATGTAAATTTAGACGAATATCGGACTGTATATAGTATTTCGCTTCAACCAGGATATCTGCATTAATATATTTGCTGTATAATGGGAATACAAATGAAAATTATCAAGGATAAACGGAGGAATATCGAGAGAATGAAGCAAAGATGGAGGGAGAGGTATAGAGGTGAGAAAGCGAAGCGGGAGATGCTTTAACCTGATATGCCAAACTACACATAAATCATACTTTTTGAAAGTTGAAATTATTTTTCATTAAAAATATCAATACACTATTACACTTGATTACAAATTATTATCAGAAATTTAATAACAGAAGAGGTTTTGGGGCAAAAAAGGAGAAATTTTGTTCAAAAATTAAATTGTCCTGTAAAAAAAATCTAAATCTAGAATTGCCACATCAGTCCCCTTTATCATGTTTTAGTTTTCACTAATATATTGCAATCCCGTATAAGAATTTTATTTTCTAAAGCTATATTGCTATAGATACTTATATATTTCACGATCACGATTTGTCGCCTCTCAATATTACAAGTTTGAAAATACTTTCTGTATCCTATCCACTACCTATAGTTATACCCTTTATCTAATCAATAAACCTATCGTTTCCTTGCTCTTGAAGGGTATTCAGTATCTATGCATTGGCATAGTAATAAAAACACAAGAGGCGATATACCTATACCACACCTGTAACAGAAGCAATTTGCTCGCCTCGTTGCTTTTTGAACGACTCAATTGTTGTCACCGATCGATATGCCGTTCGTCCATTATACGTAAACAGTGAAAACGACCACGTTCTCTTTTTAAATGCTGCAGCCGCATTGTTTAAATAATAGGAGGGATTTGCTTAATAGAAAGTTTAAATAAAGAATTTCTCACCTTGCCGTAACGGTGCGAAATTTTGCACACGGACCGATAATGCGGTGCCCTTATTCATTGCGCACGTCACGTGTTCGTGCCCTGAATGCTAATCACCTTCTTGGAGGCTGTGGTTCTCGTTTTTCGCAAACCTAAAGCTGTTTTCAATGAATCCTTTTATTTCCGAACATAAAGGTGGAGCTATCCGCCACACACCTGCACCACAAATGGGAACAAGGCGGGGTATTCTCATTAGGAAATACATTCCAATATTCCGCGCGCGATATACAAAAAGGTTTGTTTTTCTTCTTGCAGTCGTAATGTGTGCCCCTTAACGTTAATGTTTATAACCTCTAGGATTGGCTGATCTCAACATTTAAAACTTTTATTTCCCTCTTGAGCACCAACATATTGCAGGACCTTCGAACTTACTGTATTGTGAATCTTTAAATAATGTCTTTCTCTTTCGAGATTAGATTTTATGCCGTATTATAAAAAGTAGTACGTGCTTGGGCATTACATTGCCGGCTATAGAACATTGCTGTATGTGCAACCTTTTTATCAATCTCCAGTACATTTTCAAGAGAGAAAATAATGTTTTTTTAGATTGATGACTTCGAGAAAAACATAATTGCATACAACAAAACTATTGTTTGTCTATTTCGGTGAAATGTTTTGTAACATAAAGCTAAGTACTAGGTGTTCAAAAAGGCAGTGGACATGAGTCTTTTGATCGTTAATAACTAAAAAAATTATACCTCGTATCAGACTGAGGTTTTTACCTTGTAAAATTGAAGAATGTAAAATTTATTAGGAGCAAGTTATATTACATTTCTCTGAATACCTTTCTTAAAATATTGCTTTTTCGCTTTTTTTTTAAATCAAGGTCACAAAATCTGTGTGTATAAATAATAAACATTAAGAGCAATATTTTAAGAAAAGTATTCAGAGAAATGTCGTGAAATTTGCTTCCAATAAATTTGACATCCTTCAACTTTACAATGTAAAAACCTCAGTCTGATACTATGTATAAGTTATTTAGTTATTAACAAACAAAAGTGTCCACTGTTATTTTAACACAGTATATTCAGTAGCAACACAAACGAATTGATAACGTTATCTATGAAGGCACCATCCTTGATTCATGATTAAGAAAAGAAAAAATAATTAAGTTGCACAGAATAACTGTATTAGGGATCATTATATAAAATTCAGTATATGATTATGTTAACCCTATAACTATCATGGGCAATATACCCACGAAGATATCCCAATTACTCTCAGACAACAGTTTTCTATTAGAGGCAGTAACCCGAAGTAGTTGTCCGGGTCGGACGTTGTCCTGGCCGGTAGTTTTCTGTGGGTAATAGAGTATAGTCCTAGAATCGTTTATAAAATATCTAGCCCTCTACTGCATATAAGTTACTTTAATTTGCCGCCCGTTCGTGTATCATAAATAACAACAAAAAAAAAAAGAAATATACATGAATCTTTTGACTGACGCAGATCTATAGGGGGAGGGGCGCGCCCTTTACATAATTATAGTTTCTTGGTCAACTCTGCAGCTTCCATGATGGTTGGCGCGCCGCAGATGCCGACATCTTTTTCAAAATCATATTCGTCAACGTATTGAAGTTAATTTTCCTTAAATCTTCATTTAACTTGCAACACTTTATTTAACATTATAATATTTCAGTCGAGGTTACAAATTAACGCTATAAAATTCTATTCTTTCCTTGTACAATAACACAATAAGACCTATATTTAATGTATGCTCGATATGGGGCATTTAGGGGGGCACTTCCGGCCCGTTCACCCCTTTTGAAAGAAGTGTAAATTGTGCCCCCTTTTAAAAAACAATCCCCCCCCCCCCCATTTTAGAAGCGACAACTTTTATTTATTTATTTTGTTTTTTGCTTATCTGAACATTTTCTGAGATTTATGGCCCCTTTCCAGAATGCTGGATCCGCCCCTGCAATAGGGCATACATGGTTTGCTATATTTTCAAAGAGATGGTTCATAATTTTGTTAAAGCAGTGTTTTGGGGAACCATAGGCTGCACTAAATATGTCCAAAATTTAGAAACGTCGAGTGACATTTTGTTTTTCTCCCCATATAACTGAATTTACCATTGTAATATCCATTTTGTTTTTATCAGTGTAACATCCATTTTTAAAAGTCGAGTGACATTTTTGTTTAAAAATGTAAATCAAGAAATGCAAATATAGAAAGGTCGAATTGCATTTTTATTTTTCTCCCCAAATAAGTGAATCTACCATTGTAACATCCATCTTTTTTTCTTTTTTTTTAATCTTATTGTACAATTTCATGAAAATGTTTGCCGTTATGAAAATGCTTTCATGACATTGTGTACACAGCACCCTGTTTGATTGAAACATTGCTCATTCCTCGAAATACATCTCCGTCTCGACCTATTAAACACTATGTTAGTATCGAACCGCCCCCCCCCCCCGTTTTTTTTTCTTCCCATTTCCTTTTTACTTCTCCCTTGTTTCTCTCAGTTCATCACACCCTCGTATTTCCCCTAGCCAGCACTCTCTCAACCTCTCCCTCGCTCATCTGCCATGACATTTTATGCCAGGATCCATGTTTAGCCTAGATTTTGCCCCTCTCTTTTCCACTCGGGCCCATCCATCGCCATCCCTAGCGTTCGATAAGGATGTGTCTCTCCGATTCCACGGTGCGCATATCACCTTTCAGGCCGCACTTTCTGCCAGGGATCACCCGCAATCTGAGCGCGCCATCCAACCTGCTGCAGGCGATGAAATTATTTTAACGTTATCATCGAGCAATAACCCACGGGCATCACCCTCCAAAATGTATGAGGGGTCCCCTCTACCATGTAGATCTTTCCTCTTTTGTATTTTTCTTGGGTTGCCTGGCCTTTCCACCTCCAACTTCATGTTCCTTTCATCCGAAATTCGGTCATGTTTTCTTAACTTTTTCAGTTTTCCGCGCATTGTATCGTTATAGTGTAGCCCGATCACTTTGGTGACCGTAATTATCCAGAGCTTCTGGGCTTTTTAACTAAATTTATGTATCTATAAGTTGAATACCGAATGTACTGTTAAAACCCAACCATTCCCAGTCATATCAATTCAATTCATGTTCAACGAAACTGATAGGACGCTGCCCAAATACTGATGAGAGAAACTATTTTCACTGTTTTGTTAGGAGTCCATTGTTTGATTAGATCAGTTTGTAATCACTTATTCAATAATTATTTTTCCTTCCCGTAATATAAACCCAGAAATACTTTCAGTAATTCATGCATTTCGGTTTGAAGCACAGTATGTTTCTGAAATTAATACTTCATCGAGGTATACATGTCAGGTTCAGGATAATTATCATACTGAATGTTAATGCCTTTGAGGTATTTTGTGTGCGCATAAAGTTTCGCGCGTATAATAAAAACTACCACTTTGATAGTATCGCAAGTGAATAAAATCATATTCTTGCTGTGAATAATTTTGAACTATATCATAAGTTTACAAGTTTATGACAAGCTTCACCGTATTAAGCCAACATTTCATTTCGGTGAAGCAACTCATATAGTCAAGCTAGCATTATTTCACGCCTCTATTGTCAGAAATCAAACTGAATCAGAGAATTACGGTTACAATAAAATTATTAAGATCGTAAAAACTATAGTATAATGTCAACGTAGTTTGCGTATATCGTTTCTACACGGTTATACCTCTATAGGCTACATTCAAATGCACAATGAAGACAGAGAATGTCGGTGTAGATGTGGTCTAGCCGAATTAACCCAATTTACGAACTTAATTATAACTCGTCATGTCATATCTACAACGAATAAAGACAACAGGCGACAAAAAAAAAAAAGAAGTGACAGTAACCGGATCTCGTCAACTCACCTGGAAATTTCAACCTTGTGGCTCGGGTTATCGGTCAAAGTCATACACAAAAATGACAGATAAAATCCTCGGGTGAGTCAGTCCGAACGTATGGCTCGAAAGTTTGTATACGAATCAAAATTCAGTTTTCATAAATCGGTCACAGCTATAGGTCTGTTGTAAACCGATCTCACATAATATGCATGCAGTGAGAGACTGAGAGATGATGCCTTAAAAAATAGGAAGAAACAGCACACCCGCTTCGCTTCGATGCCTAAAGATCCTATCTGCATTCCCGAATATTTCATCTGAAAATAATCCTCACGCTTTCCACTCTGGTAATTTTCACATCAACTTAGGAGAGAATGTAAAATGTAGAGTTGCAGAGAATGAAAAGCGGGGGACATCGATCGCGGATTGCGCATCTAGAGCAGAAAAGTTTAACCAGAAAACCAAGAAGCTGCGAATATAGAGGATGAGTGATGGAGGTGGGATGTCTCCTTCAAGCAAAGTCTCCTTTTTTCTCTCTCTCTCGTCGAATCCGACGTTCCATCAAGCGAGACAAGACACTGCTGCGAACATTCATTCATTCCTTTACAGAGAGCTGTCAGACACTGCGTGCATGTATGCTTCACTCAATACACCAAGAAGATGTGAAACTACTCCCCTTTCATGGCACCAATACCTGTAGCTTTCTTGAAAACATCATAACCCCTGTTTATGTGTCGGGGTGCACCTTTTGTGTTTGTGCAGAAGGAGAACCCCCTTCACGAAACAAAAGAAGGATAATGCTCGCTCACACCTTTGTGAATAGGCCCTCGAGGTTGGATGAAGAGCACACCTGGATACCCTTAAACCGGGTCAAACAAAGCTGAAGTTTCCCTTATCGAGAGCGATGGCCTTCCGATTTGGAGGATGCTCTAATCACAAAGTATGAATATCTCTCTCAAGAAAAGAAGCTGTCAAAACTTCTTCAAGTATCTATCCCTATATAGAATCACCTCCAAACTCTACCTGAATCATAAATCTCTTTTTAGATGAGGATGCATGGACGTCCTTGAATGAAGTCAAAATTTAGTTTTCTTTCCCCCTTCCCTTTTGCCTGTTTCCGTTGGGCTGCAGCTAGTTTCGAGGTAAGAAAAGTCGATTACATTCACTTCCGAATAGCAGGTATAGATCACGTTTTTCTGCGGGCGCCCCGCCCTTGATGAATCACGTACTATGCAGGTAAAACAAGAGGTGAGCACCGCTCATCGATCTGATAGTCAAACAGAGTGAGATCGAATCTGCGATTTATTCACAAAGTGGACATTTACAGAGAGAACCCTTTGCCAAGAGAGGATGAAAATCCCAAAGCACGCATTCATCCAGTTGTTCAAATAAAAGTACATTTAATTCGTAAATACTCTGAGAGGATGTGTACTTCCCCCTCTTTCCTCTTTGGATGCGCTGTCTCTTTAGTAGTCTGGCACACCTGGAATTCCGCCGATAGCTTTGAGGGGGGAAAAGTGAAGAAAAAAAAAAGTGCCGTCTTGGTGAGCAGAAGGTAAGGTCCACACAAGTTTTCTGTGATATTAGCATGCATCCAAGCACGGCGGGAGGCCTCGTTAAGGTGCGACGGAGATGCGTCAGCGGCTCTCTTTAGAAGTGATACGGTACACACGCTGATGTAGAGTGTGAGAGAGTGATTGTGGTTGTTGAGTGAAAGAAGAAGAATCCCCTTTTAATAGCCTACGTGCATATACACCTCACGGCCCGTCCCCAGGTAAGTACATACCTCCTTCCTCGCGAGATGCAAAACCAAGAGGAAAATGATGATGAGCACCCGTCGTGTGCTCTATTATTTTACTTTTCCCTCTCCTTTCTCTTTCATTACTATTTCTTTCTTTTTTTCTTTTTATGTTTTTGTCAGCTCACGCGCGGGTGTGACAAGGTTGGGATGACTAAATAACATGCCCTCCAATCGGGAGCGAGAAGGGGTCGGGTAGGGCTCGAAAGACTCACCTCCAAACCGTACGTGCATGCTGCGCGCTGTGGTGTCCCTGTGCATACCTTACGGGGGCCCACACGGCGAAGCTCTGCTGTGCACGTCAATCAAATCGTCACTTGATACTCAGGTAACACGCCAGGTAAACGCCAGGCTAGTTTGTCCTCGCAGACCCGGTTGTAACTCAGCATGGAACCCATCAGAGAATACCGATGTCCCTGGCCGAAAATTACGCCTGCTTTGCTGCGCCTAGTGGGATATCGGGCGTATAACTTTACACAGTGGCGTAGCGTGCGGCCAGTCATGGAGGGGGAGGGGGCGGCGGGGGTGGTAACCTGGCCTTGCAAGGGGTGGAGTGACCGACCAGGGAAGGATCTTGGATGGGGCCCGGTAGGCATATCTCCCGTTTCCAGGATAAGGATATTTTTTCTATATTTCTTCCTTAGCTCCTCTCCACTTTCGTTTTCTTTTGATATGCGATTGCGCGTGTGCGCGTGTTTAGGGGGATGGCGGGGACGTGGGCAATTCCCCATATCCTCCACAGTCCCTCCAACGCTGCCGTGATTCTGAAATGGGATAGTTAATCGGAGGCAACGGTGGAAGGGGGCATCGTAGGGGTGGGATAACGCATGCCACGCCCCTTCAACTCATGGATATAACATAAAATACTTCTAATCTATATACGGAAACTAGGCCTACTAAATATTATGTTATTTCCAACTGAATGTAGCCAACACTTACATGTATCTCTAAAAGTCAATACCATATCGCCTATACACAATACATGTATTAATATTATTGTTTTATTGATCATTAATTTTGTAGCACATACAAAATGTTAATGGTATGTGCAACAAAAAATGACAACAAAAAATGGTTCTAAAATATTTTTATTTTAAATCAAATCAAATCAAAGAAAATATCCTCCTCAAGTGGATCAATCACATTCGGCATCTTGATAAGGCATCTTGCATGATAAGGATCATCCTGATGATCTCCTCTCATTTCTCTACGAATATTTTTCGGTCTGGGTTTTGAAGACTATCAACCGTCCTTTTCTCACACCAGGCACATGATGGAGGTGCAAACATGAAGCGAGAAACTGAGTAAACCTTTCAGCAAATTTACTCAACCTCTAAAAAGATGGATCCAAAATAGACAAAAGGATTTTTCAATGCCTATAACTGTGACAAAGGATAATTATGATATCGATGATGTGCCACTCAATCACTGATGTAGCGATTAAATCTGATGACGAGGCAAAGCGACCATCTTCTCATTTATATTGACAATTGGTAATGATATTTTGATACCAACTCTAAAGGCAAATGACAATATTGTACTTATCTATAATTTATTGTTAAAATAAGAAAATTGTTCCTTGATTTCGATCAATGAAAGTTTAATAAAACAAAAATATTTAAAAAATAAGAGAATCCCTCTTTATAAGAGGAAATTACCGATACTGTTTTGCTATTGTATAGTTTCTAAGCAACAAAAAAATCTTTACGATGATTTTAAATTTTCTGTCAGTAAATGTTATTATGTTGTAAACCTCCAAGTTCAAGTTGTGTATTTTTTTCGGTTATTTATTATTGTTGTTGGTGCTGTTTTTATTATCATTATTATTACTATTATTATACTAATTATTATTATTATTATTATTATTACTATTACTATTACTATTACTATTACTATTACTATTACTATTATTATTATTATTATTATTATTATTATTATTATTATCATCATCATCATCATCATCATTATTATGAGATGTTATTATTAGATGTATCAATGAATTCAATTCAATCATTATCATGATTATCATGATTATCATTATTATTATTATCATCATTATTATCATCAACACTGTAATTATACCGATCTTGTTTCCCATTACTGTTTAGGAAAAACACCAACAACTTAATTCCTTGAAGAGAGAGATATATTTATCGAATATATTTGATCATATTAATTTGTTTCTTGTTATTTGTTCCACACTAAAATATCGTATTATTCGTTATTTTTATACAAAAAAAATCCTTTATAAAATGTGTTAATTGTAATGGGTTTTCTGAAGCTGGCAGGATATCGTCAAACACCATTAGGACAGCTCAGCCGAGCCTCGTGTAATCTTCGTCACCCATTCTTGAACAGATGGCCGTGATTTCGACGGTGGACGATGAACTAATCCGCGGAAGTATCAATGCATAACTATAATCGAATAAGCGTAAAGCTTCGCAGAGCATCCCAAATTATAACCCTAAACATGACTGTAATAATCAGATCGTCTCTTTTTACACCATAAATGCATCAAAAACACCTCAGAGAAGGAGGATGTACTATGTGGGCGCAGGTCCGTATCCAAATTGCGACCATTATAGCAAGAACCGAGTTTAGGCCAAAAATTACCATGCGTGTGAGTATGTGTGCTTGCGTGAGGGTGTGTATGGGGGTGTGGGTGTGTGCTGTGTGTATTTAGGAGCGGGATAGGAGTAGAATCTCTGATTATATTAGATGACAAATATCATACGCATTATGACACGAATCTGTATGATAAGTGCACATTTATATCAATGTAAGAAAATCTTAAAATATAAAATAATGTATATTGTAGTAACGTTTAGTTTAAAATTTGCTCTCGGAATCATGCAGTTTAACGTTTGCACCTCTTACAAATCATTATATTTCAGAGCAGGGGCTCGAAAGAATGTTCGTTCATTATCAAGTGAACTGACTGTGTAAGTTTTTAAAGGTTATGTTTAGTTTTGGTATACTCCCTCAAAAACTTTTCGTCAGATTTCTTGGATTTTGGTTGATAAATAGCAAGATACTAGCAATACTATTGATGCTTATAAAATTATTATAAATGGAAAAAAATCAGTTTCCTATCGCTTGCCTTCAACCCATCCTAAAGGGCCAGTCACATTTGAAAAGTAACGATACCGATAACTTTGTGGTGGAGCGTGCGCAGAGCTCGGATGTGCTGGTGAACCGATCAACATTACTGATGTCTACTCTCTATCTCTATTATTCCCTGTCACTTTCTACTTTCTTAATGGATCGATTCACTGATGCTTCTGGCTTTAGAGTGTGCCTTTACTGCTGTGGTTTCCAGTGGTGACTGTTTGAATAGACAGAGGCCCGCCGGCACAGCATCCATCGGAATATATATAATTTCATAGGTACACTTTTCACTTTCAATTTTTTTTTCTCGAATAATAATTGTTCTGCAATTATTATATGTATACAAATCTTTATTGTTCTCTTTATGTTCATCATATATTTCTCAATATGTTACAGGACTACAATGTAAAATAGCCTCTTTGATGATTGTTTTTATCCTGTTTAAGCATAAATTGGTGAAATAGGACCTGCAACACACATTTACTTCAAATTTTCGAGCCACTTATAATTATTGTTATTGCTATCGTTATCGGCCAAATGGAACCGGTCCTTAACTTAAAGGAGAATTAAGCCCTGATTACAAATTTACTTATATTGGAAGGTGTAATATATTCCTACTTATTGGCCTAAATCATTTTCTAATAAGATATCAGAAAAGGGTATAAATAAAGATATTCCAACACCCGGTATCGTCTCCTACTCATTTACATGGGGGATGCCATTTTCTTGCTGATTTGGAGTTGTACATGAACCATTGAGAAATGTTCCAGTCAGGAAGATATTTTGAATCCAAATCCTAAATTGATTTTCTTCATTACCTAAAATCCCATATGTGACGGAAAATATAAAGTGGGTGTTTACATGTATTATAAAAATTAAATCTTTATAATGATACTTTTAAATTGTCTGGTTTTGCTTAACAAAAATCTATTTTCTTGGGTTTGCCAAACAGAGCAGAACATAATATATGCAGCATGCATTCTGACTTTTCAAGTCCATTATCCGAAAGCAGGTGAACGCATAGTTTGCCGCTATAGATGCTCAGGGAAGAAGCATCCATAAAATTTGGATTAATTTGCTCCGTCCCATACGTCCAGTATCGAGAAAATAGATTTCTATTAAGCGAATATCGATTTTCAACAGAAATATATAAGGAAATCTTCAGTTTAAAAATAAATTGACATATCTATTCTATATTTTTAATCTCAAATGGGTTTTTAATTTTGAAAAGGCAATTGAGCATTTGGATTAAGAAAATCTTCTTGTACACATAAACAAAATGGCAGCCCCCATGTGCTGCTAGCAGACGATACATATTGCTAGCAGATGGTAAATTTTGCTCAGAAAAATTTGATTCGTATCGATCTCGTATATTTTGACGCGAAGCCATATAGTCTAAAAAGTAGGAATAAATAACACCTTTGAACACTATCGTCTTTATTTTTGAGCGTAATTCTCCTTTAAACACCTCTACAGAGATCAATAGACCTCATCTTTTAGGATCACTATCATTGATCGTTCATCTATGCCTTCATCATCTCTTTGTCAACTATTATCTGTTCATGCTTACTCGCACATTAGAAGAAATATAGAGATGCTATATGGTAGAACAAATAAGTAAGGGCGTTGTTGATGGTGGAGGTGGTGGTGGTAGTGGTGTTGGAAGAAGATGAAGACGCTGTATGATGACACATGGAGTAACAGCTCCATCTGATTGAACGCGGTTTGCACGGTCGCGCATCGCTACTCTTGCGCGCAATCTCTATGGAATTAAATCAGAGGTATTTAGCCGTGTAGAAATCTTTTAAGATATGGGGGTCAATAATACAGCAGGGAGGGGTTGGCAGGATGTATGAATGCACGACAGTTCAGTGATGGTTTATTTTTTCGTTCTTCTATAAAGTACCTGCCTTCTATAATACAACGATATATCTGAATAATTATTTGATGAAATCTCCTTTCAGATGAATCGGTGTGATTATACTGAGTATTCGTAGTGAGAAAGAAGCTGCTATAGCTCCCCTTAAAGCTCCTGGATTATCAACGAAAAAACAAATGGACACCTGACCTACCTCATAAAAATAATGCTCATTTTATTTTAAGGTACAAATAAAAAGTAAAAGGCATATGAAAGTTCTACAAAATATTCATATCAATAAATGTTATTATTATATAGTATAATATTTCATTTATATTAATATTTAGTAAAGCGCATTCAACAAGAAGTATGGGACATGCGCCTTAAAATGATATTATTACTATATTATTTTCGCTAAATTTCCTCAAAGTATAACAGGCCGACAAAAATATGAAAGAAGTGTGTATGCCTATAATATCGACAACTTTAGCTGACCTTCACTGTCATAAACAACTTCTATTACTTGAATAAGGAATGCAGTTCTTAGTCAGTACTTGGCATATGTATCATTTTATTCTGATTTTTCCCGTTTATAATCTTGTTCGAAAGACATCTTTAGAAAAGACCCTATTCACTAACAGAACAATAATTTTAATGAGTTAGTACTTTAACATTTAATCATCTGATTGTAATGCAACTGAGAAAAGCACAGTATTATTGTCTAATCTCTTTCATTCCTTGTCAATAAAAAATGTGTCAGTGTGCTCTTATAGAAAATGACAGGTAACACATGGTTCGGATCAAGCCGCAATTAGTTCATTTTGTCATATCACTGATCCCAGTAAATGCCAAAAGAATGCAAAGACCAAAGAACGATAAGAAAATAGTCAAAAAATATCCAGCAAACAGAAAGATGAGGAAACGTTAGAATGCGATAAATATATGGTGGGCGATGCCCAATCCCATGATTCATTTCCCGTCTGTGACTTCCGGCCTACCCCTTTGCCTTTCCCTTCCCGCGTTTGAATATCTACACTTTCTTGATTCGCTGGGGAACTACGTCCTGTCAACGAAAGTCTGATAACTTTGTCCCATTTATTTCTTCTGAAAGGTGATCAGACAATCTGACTTACAATCATACAAACTTCAGCTTTACAAATTGATTTGGATGTGTGTTTGTGAACAAGTTTGTTCGACAGGATTAAACAGAAGAAATCAAGGAGACAGAGTCCGAGAGGGGGGAAGGTTGAAGAGTTAAGTCATTAGCTTGTGGTCAATGTAATCTGTAAGATTGCCAAAGCAAAAGGAACTTAAACAATTATAGCAAATCTCTTACGAATTCCGTTGCCATCACCTCCTCACATCTGATTATTTTACTTTGAAAAATGGAATTGGAATTCAACACTCCACGATTCGTATTTATCCCTAGCTCTTTGAAATAATGGAGTGACGTGTAGGCTTATAAATTATATTTAATAAGTGTATCGATTACATTTCAAGGAATTTCTTTCACATGTTGATTATTCACCAAAGTCAATATTATTTTGTATCACTAGTTATTTTATTCATCTCATCTTACTTCCGTTTATGTCATTAATAAATATCCAACAACACCGAGGAAAGAGGAGTGGTCATGTAACACATTCACGCCGCATTTTAATTTCAATATGAATTTATACAATACTTATGATTCCATTGTAATCTTTTGTTTCATATTTTTACTTTGTGGACTTTGCGAATATCGCCCAGTCCTATATAGAGAGCATATACTACAGATCTTTCCTACAGGCTTTATATTGAAATATATATTCATATATAACTTTATAGAGATTGTAATATGCTTGTATATCTCAGCATACAAGCATAATTACTCTTACATCATTGATAAAGATCAAATGCAATTTCATAATATCCTTGTTAGTTGATAAAAGCTATAAACTATCACGATTATCATGCCTAAACCTTAACATTTACTCAGGCAGCCCAGTGACTTTTGATCAAACGAACGAGGTACCAATATCTGAGTATTGGAACATCCCGGGGGGAACCTAGTATATGCAAATATGGACGTCTGCCGTGGTCCCTCTGCTGCGTGTGGCCCCAGGGGCCCGTTAAAAGGGGCCCAAAAATGCATTTGATCAAAGATTATAGGTACCGCATGAAACTCATGGTAAATATATTGGTTCATCACACACTTTACAGAATGGGCCTTGCCAGACAAATTTTCTGCTGCTTAGGGCCCGCCAGACGCCCCCAAAGGGCCCCAAAAATTGGCCTCGATCAAACGGAGGAGATACCACTTGAAACTAATTTCAGGTGAATACATGACTACCACAAAGCACAGAATGGCCCATGCCAGACAAATTTTCTGCTGCTAAGTGCCCGCCAGACGCCCCCAAAATACGCCCCAAAGGCCCAATATGCTAGCTTTGACCCAGTTTAAACATTCAAGGTACCACCTAAAACCAATTTGGAATGCTGAGGTTAATCTTACATACTATGGAAATCATAGTGACAGACAAATTTTCTGCTGCCCAAGGGCCGCCAGACGCCCCCAAAGGGCCCCCAAAATTGGGCCTCGATCAAACGTAGGAGATACCACTTGAAACTAATTTCAAATGAATACATGAATACCACAAAGCACAGAATGGCCCATGCCAGACAAATTTTCTGCTGCTAAGTGCCCGCCAGACGCCCCCAAAATAAGCCCTAAAGGCCCAATATGGTAGCTTTGACCCGGTTTAAATATTCAAGGTACCACCTAAAACCAATTTGGAATGCTCAAGTTAATCTTACATACTATGGAAATCATACTGACAGACAAATTTTATGCTGCCCAAGGGCCGCCAAACGCCCCCAAAGGGCCCCAAAAATTGGGTCTCGATGAAACAAATGATATACCAAGTGAAACCTATTTTAATTTAATATATGAATACCTCAGAGCACAAAATGGCCTATGCCAGGCCAATTTTCTGCTGCTTAGTGACTGACACATGCCCCCAAATATGGCCCGAAGACCCAATTTGGTAGCTTTGACCCAATTTAATTCAAGGTACCACTTAAAACCAGTTTGCAATGTTCAGGTTAATCTTACAGACTACAGAAATCATCTTGACAGACAAATTCTCTGCTGCTTAGGGGCCGGCAGAAACACAAAAAGCCCCCCCCCCCCCATGATCAAACATAGGAGATACCATGCAAAATCAACATCAAATGAAAAAAAAAGTTATTTTCCACATACATGTACTAAAGAACTGCCAATGTAAGACAAATTTTGTGCTCCATAGGGCCCACATGATGGAAAAAGCTATAGCCTCATGAGGCCCATAAATGAATTTGCCATATACCACAAGAAAAAAATAATTAAAAAAAACAAAAACATTAAATTTAGTGCTTGGTAACTTCCACCTGGAATCGGCTTTCTATGGTGCCATTGGTATTTTCATCAATGAAAGTTGCGCACAACACCTTACCGAATCTTGGATATTGGCTATTATATAACGCATGTCTAGATTCTAGACCTCTAATTGGTCAAATTTGCGGGCATGAAATTAACTACGGACTGCCGGGCGGTATCGTGAAAAATAGTTATGTCTTTGTACGCGCGTGCAGCTATGAAAATTTAGATACACGGTTGCGTGGCCGGCACCATACATGTACACCGAACAAAATTTTGCAAGAGCGATCGATGAGAATTACAAGAAACACAAGATGCAATCAGTGGCCTGCTTGCAACTGTTCCTTAGGATCCAGATCCTTAGACAAAATTTCTCAATACAAGTCGACGCTTTCAAAAACATATGGATCAGTATGAGCTGTTCTTCAAGGCAGTGATGACTGGAAAACTTGGCCCCACTGCCCAATACTGGTGTATGTATGTCTTCATGATTAATCGAGTTCACAGAGATCTCATGCGTGCACTATGCTCAAATGATATCGATTGGTACATCAACATACTTCCAGTTGTAATCGACCTCTTCTTTGGAGTGAATCGACCCAACTATGCCAGATTGGGCATACTCTTTCAGTCAACTCAAGACTGCAGGATATCAAAGTCGATTGATTCTACAGTCAGGGGCTTTCTCCATCAAATGAACAAGCAGACATTTTGCCAGATTGACCCTAGAGCAGAGTGTGAATAGAGATGCAGCATCACCAATGAGAGGCATTGTACGATTCCACAACTCCAGTAATGCCATCAGAAGATGGTGCATCACGTCAACCCAGCTAGGCATGTCCGTTACAGAGCTGCGGAATTTAACAGGGCTGGATGCCATGGAGCAGCCAGCAACGGCATTTGAAGAGGCATCCCATCACAAAAGATAAATCATCAGCTGAGAGTCTGAGGGACGTTTTCATTCATATTCTGGTCATCGTTTCAGATAAGACATCCTTCAACCTCAGGCATGTAATGTCCTTCCCACACTCAGATGGAACAGGAATTAAGACAAACAAAAGCAAGCTGCTGGGGAAACTAGTGGAATTGCAGGGTGGTTTCACAGGAGCATTGGTTCCGCCAATCGATGTGACTTTGATCGACGGTGGACTCTTGATACATTCCTTTTTATCTGCGATTGGGAACATCACATCATATGGGTATCTCGCCAGACACATTCTATCACATGTTTGTTCCAGCCAAGAGGAAAGAGATCCACTTGTTGTTCGATACTTATCAACTAATGTCTTTGAAGGAGAGCGAGAGAAAACTTCAGGGAGCAGAAATTTTGTCATCTTTGGTCCAGAACAAGACAGAGATGTCAAAAGTTACTGCAAAACGGAATTTTTAAAGACCAAATGGCAAGGTTTCCTCAGAAAGAATGGCAACAAGAGCAGTATGGACCATTCCTAGGAAACAAGTCACTAATCATCTCCTATGTGGCAACCGTGTCCGTCTTGCCCTCAATGAGCGTGATTTCAAGATGACAGTGGAGTACCCAGCCCATCTTCAATGAAGCCATAATGAATTAAGCTGACACCCTCCTTGCATTTCACTGGAAATGGTCAGAGCTTCCGATACAGATGTTCTTGTGATCCTTCCCGGAATGATTGGAAGGCACTCGAGAAGTCAGAGAGGCACATCCTATGATCGCATTTTCTTGGAATGCGAATCTGGGAATTATAGTCGTCACATTGATGTTAGTAGCGTTGCTACCAACCGTGAGTCATCGCAAACTAGAATGGCTGCTGCAGTGCCAGGGCGCCCCGTTGCATACAACTTACATTAACAGAACTTTGCCATCAATGGTAACTTCCATGGAAACCTTGATTTCGATTGGCTGTTGAGTGATGTTACCATGGTAGTTACCATTATAGGAGAGCTACCATTAATGGTAAGTTTTATAAAACAGGGCACAGGTCACTGACAGGGTGTGATTTCACCACAGCATTCTACCGAAAGGGTAAAATGAAGCCACTAGAAATTCTTCAGAAAGACTCTACAGGAACATTCATCCAGTTCTTTGGCAATCTGTTTTCTGTAGATGAGCCAGACCGGAGTTGCTGCTTGTATGGTATGAATGGAGATGATGTCAATGAAGCGAGATACACGTGATTCAAGTTCTGAGCCAACTTGGAGTGATGACTCCGTAGATGAAACAGAGATTTGAGCTTCCATAATATCTTCAGCATAAAGTTAATGGGGATGTTTAAATTACATTAGCTTACAAATTATAATTTTAAGATACATGTGAATGGCGTATTTAGTTTTATCTCCACTGTTTTATCACTATCACTATACTGTACCATAAATTCTTATTTCTCAAACTTCATCCACTAAATGTTTCAAAAGGCATTTTGGAAGTTTCAGACAAAAATTCACCACCACCTGTTTTTTTTTTCTTTCTCCATAACACTATCGAACAAAGCAAATTCGAACCAAAAAAAAATCCTAATTATCATTAAGATAAGAACTTTTTTTAATGCATTAGGTTTCATATATTTACATCCGATAGATGTTCATGCACCAAAGTTTTTAAAGAAATTAATTTGATTGTATACTGAGAAAAGTCAAAATGGAGATTAATTTCACATATCGTACACGGCATGGCCATAAATTATGTCACATTCAGGCGTCATTAGTTTTCACCATGCAGGTGTACAGCAGATGTACACGCTTTGTTAGCTCTTAGAAAATAGTCATCTTTAATAGTCCGACTACAAGAATGTTTTATGATGACAACTAATTTTGCCTCAAAAAGATTTTGATACCTTTTAGACTGTGTAGATTTTCAATAAAAAAAAGACATGGTGTGTTCAGATAAAACAAATATTGGCTTTCTAATTCTTGTTTGTAATAAACATTTCAATAATTAAAAAAATCTTGTTCAGTGTTGCAAAAAAAAAAGTAACTGCCAAGTCAAACAATACTTATGATTCCAGATCTAATCCAGTAATGTCTGATAAAAAGAAGCGTAGATATGAGAATGCATGAAATCGCAGCTCCAGAGCTATATTACATGGTATATACAGACATCGTAGATAGAAATACAGAGGAAATTACAATTTTATATATAAACTGACATAATTTCATGTTTGCATCATAATATGCATGTAGTGATCAATATAAAATAGAGGGGTTGTTAGAGAAATATATATAGAAAGAGAGAAATAGAGAAAATATAGAGCAAAATAAAGTAATAGACAGAGGGATAGAGGGTGAGAAGAAGAAGAATAGAAAGTGATGTTGATTTGACATGTGTGGTACCTCAGGATGTTTGATCATTGTGCATTTTGGAAGCCCCATTCTTCTGTCTGGCGGACAGCAGAAAAGCAGCAGAAAATTTGTCGAGATGATTTCTGTAGTCTCTAAGATTAACCTGAACATTCCAAATTGGTTTTAAGTGGTACCTTGAATATTTAAATTAGGTCAAAGCTACCAAATTGGGGCTTTTGGCCATATTTCGGGGGAATCTGGCAGGCACTAAGCAGCAGAAAATTTGTCTGGCATAGGTCATTTTATACTCTTGAGGTATTCATATATTAAATTAAAATAGGTTTCACTTGGTATATCATACATTTCATCGAGACCCAATTTTTGAGGCCCTTTGGGGGCGTCTGGCAGCCCTTGGGCACCATAACATTTGTCTGTCAGTATGATTTCCATAGTTTGTAAGATTAACTTGAGCATTCCAAATTGGTTTTAAGTCGTACCTTGAATATTTAAACTGGGTCAAAGCTAGCATATTGGGCCTTTGGGGCTTTTTTTTTGGGGGGGGGGGGGCGTCTGGCGGGCACTTGGCAGCAGAAAATTTGTCTGGCATGGGCCATTCTGTGCTTTGTGGTATTCATGTATTCATTTGAAATTAGTTTCAAGTGGTATCTCCTACGTTTGATCGAGGCCCAATTTTGGGGGCCCTTTGGGGGCGTCTGGCGGCCCTTGGGCAGCAGAAAATTTGTCTGTCACTATGATTTCCATAGTATGTAAGATTAACCTCAGCATTCCAAATTGGTTTTAGGTGGTACCTTGAATGTTTAAACTGGGTCAAAGCTAGCATATTGGGCCTTTGGGGCGTATTTTGGGGGCGTCTGGCGGGCACTTAGCAGCAGAAAATTTGTCTGGCATGGGCGATTCTGTGCTTTGTGGTAGTCATGTATTCACCTGAAATTAGTTTCAAGTGGTATCTCCTCCGTTTGATCGAGGCCCAATTTTGGGGGCCCTTTGGGGGCGTCTGGCGGCCCTTGGGCAGCAGAAAATTTGTCTGTCACTATGATTTCCATAGTATGTAAGATTAACCTCAGCATTCCGAATTGGTTTTAGGTGGTACCTTGAATGTTTAAACTGGGTCAAAGCTAGCATATTGGGCCTTTGGGGCATATTTTGGGGGCGTCTGGCGGGCACTTAGCAGCAGAAAATTTGTCTGGCATGGGCCATTCTGTGCTTTGTGGTAGTCATGTATTCACCTGAAATTAGTTTCAAGTGGTATCTCCTCCGTTTGATCGAGGCCCAATTTTGGGGGCCCTTTGGGGGCGTCTGGCGGCCCTTGGGCAGCAGAAAATTTGTCTGTCACTATGATTTCCATAGTATGTAAGATTAACCTCAGCATTCCGAATTGGTTTTAGGTGGTACCTTGAATGTTTAAACTGGGTCAAAGCTAGCATATTGGGCCTTTGGGGCATATTTTGGGGGCGTCTGGCGGGCACTTAGCAGCAGAAAATTTGTCTGGCATGGGCCATTCTGTGCTTTGTGGTAGTCATGTATTCACCTGAAATTAGTTTCAAGTGGTATCTCCTCCGTTTGATCGAGGCCCAATTTGGGGGCCCTTTGGGGCGTCTGGCGGGCCCTAAGCAGCAGAAAATTTGTCTGGCAAGGCCCATTCTGTAAAGTGTGTGATGAACCAATATATTTACCATGAGTTTCATGCGGTACCTATAATCTTTGATCAAATGCATTTTTGGGCCCCTTTTAACGGGCCCCTGGGGCCACACGCAGCAGAGGGACCACGGCAGACGTCCATATTTGCATATACTAGGTTCCCCCGGGATGTTCCAATACTCAGATATTGGTACCTCGTTCGTTTGATCAAAAGTCACTGGGCTGCCTGGCTAATTTCTCCCAATCTGATCCTTACTGACTGTACTGAGTTATGTGATCCCAGTCATATCAATAATTGTAAGGAAATATGAAAGAAAATACAATATCTAAGTGGGGTGGTGTGGTTTTTGTTTTGTTTTTTCCCTCTCCTTCTGTTAGTGTACTTCGTATAAATTATTCCCTGTTATTGTTATATTGTATTCCTGGAAATGAAATAAAATAAGATAAATACATAAAATAAGTAGCTCGGAGTGTACTGACTAAATGGACGCTGGAGTTTATAAATGGAGCATCTATTTCTAGACTAGCTGAGGCTAACTGGACGTGTTTGAGCGGGAATGCATAATTCGTAATTTCCCAGGTATGCGCACACACATAGCCATATGCACATTATACCTTCACACGGGCTTACCGCTAGTTCGGACAGGTATGCATCTTACATCATCATCAACATACAGTGAGTCATAATATGGCACACATTTACATTTCAATGTATTTACTTTATCTACGATCATCTTCAAGATCTGCAGTTTGTCCTTACTCTCTATACCTAATCCCTTGCCCCCCAAATCGTACCTTCTTTGACCGGCCCCGCCCGTTAATGTCCAACAAAGTAGCGTCGGCCTATATAGTACGGGGGGGGGGGGGGGTTGGTCAGTAATCCTTTGATTTTTTTCATTGTGTTTTGCAAACGTACTGGGGGGGAGGTTACCATAATCATGAACGAAATGAGATTATTTTAGATAAATATTTTTATTACTCGGTGTTTTCTTTATTATTTCCTTAATGTTAACAAATATTGGATGACCCAAAATGTTAAATAGTATACCTGTGAATGGACAGTAACAACCCCCCCCCCCCCCCCAAATAAAGCAATTTAGTCTATGCTCTGTCTGCATCTGTAGGCATACTTCGTTGGATTTTATTCCATCATGCCCTAGGCCATGTCATTAATAAATCGATTCCCAAATCGTCAGATGTTATGATATCAGGTACATTAACATTTGAATAAAACTATCATGACGGTAGTCTCGGGTCATACAGGGGCATAAGTGTCTTATCCCACGTAATGATATTTAGCCGATGGATTAAATATAACGTTTCGTCTTTAATGGTAATATTCCCCTTAAACTCATTTTGAATGAATTTTACTGAAATTTACTTCCCTATCTTTCGTCCCCTTTTGTAGGACAAGAAAAAAAACCCCTACATACTGTTACATCTAGGAATAAACCACTGTCTTATAAATGCAGCTTCATTATCTCTCTCAACATTAAAGAGGCAGGAGACACGTGTAGGCAGATAGGGAGAGTAAGACAAAACCAGGAAATTTGTTGAGATCACCCCTCTCCAAAAAAAATGAATCATAAGTATAAAGGCACAGAAAGAAAGATAGACAGTAAACTATAGGAAGTTGGGTTCGGATGGGTGGTGACAGGAGCGTTGCTAGATCAGGGGGGGGGGGGGGGGTGTCGGAATTCTCAGAGCAAATATTGTCCAACATTTGTCGACAAGGGTAAACAGTGGTCGTCAGAATTTTTGCGTTTTTTTCGAAGCAAATCCTAAATTTGCCAACAGAAAAAATATGAGTGGGGTATTGTCTCCCCCTCCTCCCACACACACACACACACATCCTTTCTATATAGCGACGGGGATTATGTTATATGCTGGACAAATATCGTTTTGATATCATCGCACTTTTAGGTAACGATTGCATAAAAGTGCAGTTACCCCCTTCTGGTCCCTCTGCTCATTATGGATATCATCCAACCTTGAAACACACCTGAAATCTTTTTAGGAAGACCCATAATCATGACTCATACCAGCAGCGTCATACAACATGCTTTGCCCAGACCCTAAGGTAGTCGCATATCATATCATGTTATACGTACAGTAAAGCATGTTGTGTTTGATAATTTGAATATTAATGACACTGCTAATGAACTTGATGACTAAATAAAGGTGTTAAATTCCCTTGCAGTATAGTGATGATCCTAGAAATGAAGATGGACTGATGCGGAAATATGATTTGCTGGGCTGTTTTGTTTTGTTTTCAAAGAATCCATTGTAAAAAAGATGACGTGCAATAATTATGCTGGTCGAAGATCATCAATCAAAGATTTTACTTTTGAAAACGTATCCTTGTATCATTACATCTTGCTTTCAAATACTAGTAATCACTGTAGATATAAGAAATTAATCCCCATATTTTCGTAAAGAATTGTCATAGAATATACATGACGGATATTTACATAACAAACATTTTTGTGCGTGAATATGGTATAGTCTATAGATAAGAGTAAAATTGACAGTGACAACAAAAAACAATAACAAACAAATTACAAATAACAACGTGGTTTGAAGAATTCTATAAATTTAGTGAGAATAGTATGGATTTCAAGATTAACAACATCAACTTTGTCAATTTTTGATACAACACAATAGAAAGTACTTTCTCTTTTCCTGCTTTAGGGGAGTGCCCGGCAAAGTTGCGACGATGGATTCTCTTAAATTTGGTTTATTTGGAGAGGGGGGGGGGGGTATATACGAAGTATGTGAGAAAATCATTGGGGTCAACCCGAGCAACATTTGCCGTAAAATTGAACCTCAATAATACACTCACATTTTTCGACGGACTTTACCTCCAATAGCCGCTTGGGGAGGGACTATTCTCCTCATTCCTTGACTTATACACTAGACTAAGTGTTGAGAGGGATCTTGTGATGAAACAAGGAGAATAATTGCATAATGTCATCTATTCAAATCTCTATGGGTCTCTAACTGAAATGGTACCATCCTTGAATATGCGCAGGGGTTTATAGGGGTGCCACGATTTTAAAGCATTTCTGATTAAAACCTTTCAACGGCAAACGTCGAAATAATGACGAAATAACGTAGAAATGATGGAAATGGGAAGATGTAGAGACAAAAGAAAAGGAATAAAGAAGAAAGCTATAAAAAGAAGAAAAAACCCAAAAGTTGAGTTGCCAAATGTCAAGAATACTCTTGAGATTTCATGATATCTGCATAATTCATTCTATTTCCTTCTGCTCTCTCTCCTATCCCGCGGCACCTAACATCAGAAACTATTTGACCCCTCATCCAGACGCCGAGACCCCTTCTTAGCACCCTCTTCATAGAAATGTGCGTCTCAAAATGAAAATCAATGCCAAAGGATTCGCCATGTTGTTTACTGGGGAGGGTTGCCTGTACTTTAAGCCACGGTGACGTCATCATGAGAATGTTCTCTCATTTCCAGAGTAGCCCGTCGATGGCGGCCATACGGTTGTGATGTTGACATAGGGTCGTTGATAATTGAACATGCACAACCATGTAGTGCATTGTGACGTCGGCATCTTATAGAGTCAAACTCATTTGGCGGGAAAGCGAGCGGAATCAATCAATGAATATTTTTGAAATTTCTATAGTATTCATCATCTCAATTTCAAGGCTCTTTATAATTCTTTAAAAAAAAAGAATCTTAAGATCCTCAGCCAATACACTTTTAAATATAATTCTTTAATATCTTGTACCTTTTCCGTGTTGTGACACCCTTTCAAGGTCATTTTTTGTAGCAAGGTAAACAGAAGGATTGTTTATTTTCACTTCATATCAATGCAATATAAATCTAAAACTTATTGAAGGCCTGCAATTATTGAAATTAAATCATTCCATTAACCATACGCAGAAAATTCCGATCTAATAAATTATGAACATAACATGCTTTTTTCCCTTTAGCTGGATATTTTCATATGATTTTATGGAATACCATATTATATATTAAACAGAAAAGCCGATGCTTCGTGATTTGATCAGTTATGAATATATCATATGAAATATATCCCAGTTGGATGGCGTTCAAAATCATACATAAACAATGATCTCTGTAACCGATCCAAGCTCTTGAAATATCACGTATACCGTTGTTATGAAAGACAAGGGGAAACCCCAGATGCTATACGTCAACTCATTATTAATATCCTCGATCACTAGTATTCATTATGTTGTGACATGCTACTCTTAATACATTAATGAGGGGAGGCGACGGAGAAACTCAAAGCAAATGATTGTATACATGTATATAGAATCATATTTGAAACAAATAATTTTACCTCTTACCAATGCATGCTACACTCCCTTTCTCCAAAACTTAGAAATCCGATATTTGCTCACGAGACAATATTGCTCTGAATGCATTGTGCTTTATTTCGTGAAAGTTTGTCAAGGTATAATGTTGGGTTCAGGGTTAATTGAAGTTCAGAATTTGACTAGTGTAGGACAGATATGTTGTTTGCTGCTTGTTTGTTTATTTGTTTGTTTATTGATGTTATTGATGATCCCTTTTTCTAGCCTTACTTATTCATAGGATGTTGTTAATGGGTAACAAGAAACTTACTTGAAAATACAGAAAAATGTTTTAAGTTTAATTAATTGTGAGCCATTCCATATTTGCCCGGCAGACAAGTTGAGCACGAAAAAAACAAAACAAAGAAGTAGTATGCTGAATTCGTAAAAATCTTCTTTTCATTGTTTTATATAATTGGTCGATCGTTCAATGACCATGAGGTTAGGTTGACCATCCACAATACACTTTGACTATTCTAATTCTCAATCTAATCATTCATCGACGAGAGACCCATGGTCACGCTTCGAATCTCTTCTGGAGGTCGAACCTGCTTTGTCGACATCATACTTCCTTTTCTTTATCTTTTGTGAATCTCCACCCCGTCCCGGTCAGCGACAAAAGGAAGAGCGCTAAATCGTTATGACAATGCCTGGTTAGTCTGGGTAGTGACCGAAGATTATTGTAGCCCTCTAATGTACCTCTGCTAAGGACGAGATGGCGCCGCAATGCCTTTTGACCAAGACGACAAGAGTAGTGTCGCGACAATACGTATTACAATTTTTAGATGCTATTCCTCTTTCTCTCTCTATCTCTTGCCATCTGTCACACCTCTCTCTATATATCTATTCCACTATCACCCCCCCCTCTCTCTCCCTTTCCATCCGTCTTTTGTTTATGTAAATTATATGACTTTCTTCTCATTTTTCTTAGTCTGTCTGTCTGTCTTTCTCACTCTCTTTTATAATGCTCTCTTCTATTGTCTTTCTTTCTGCCTTCTTTTCTTTGTTTCTATCTCTAACAATCTTCTCTCTTTCTCAGACTGCCCCTCCTCACCTACCCCCTCCCCTCCCTCTCTCCTTCTCTTTCTACCTCAATCTCTTTCATTAGATGACACAATTCAAGCGTGGATGGTTTTGGTTTTAGAAAGATTGTGTAGGCGTAAATCAATTTCGACATCTCTGACTTATCGTAAAAAGGGTGTTTACATTTGAACTTGTTAGATAATGACTTGTATTCAAATACATTTATCATACCACCCCGTCCCAAACCCATCCCTTGTTCAATCTGATGCGTATACTTTGGAGGAAAAAAAAGAAACGCAGTGAAGCTATAAAGGCAAATACTATCTTGTTTGTAATTTGTTTGTTTGTTTGTTTGTTTGATTGTTTGTTTTTAAAGGGTTACACTACTTTTCTAATCTGTTTTCACAGTGAGTACAGAATATACACATTGGCAATTTCATTTTCATTTTCGTTTATATAGAAAATAAAACAACAATCGCATGCGTTGGTGGGGATAGCCAAAAGTAATTTCCAAATAACACATTCAATATCACGTCAGGCATAATTTTATCAGTGTAATTAAAACATTTTCTGGGCATACAGAATAGTAATCACTATCATACGAAAAGATATTGTAAATATTCGATGCTAAAATGACCAGATAAAGTTACGGCATGCAAAATCGTGGTACAGTATATATGGTTCGTTGTATAAAATTATATCTACGATGATTTTGCACTAAAATGTGGTTTAATAAAATTATACCCTGAAATTTAGCGAGGTCGACTCAAAGTTACTGTGTCGCCACTCACTTATCGATGTCAGGAAAAGAACTTGTCGTTTGTAATTTTGGCCATTACTTGAGATCTTGGCGTTCTAAATTTCTCTTTGCTTTCTTATTAGCTTCTTTATGATTAGCAATGTTGCTCTTCCATTTACATGGCTTCTTGTATTCATTTTCTCTGTCCGGTACGGTATGTTTCTCCTCATCTTTACCTATCTCTCTCCCTCCCCCCCCCCCCCCCCCCCCCTCTCTCTCTCTCTCTCTCTTCTTTTTTCCCCTTTTTTTCTCTCTTTAATTCGCCTTTTTTAAATCAATCTCCCTCCATCTTTTCATCGTTCCCTTCTTCCGTTATTTATTTTGTTATCATTTTCTTCTTCCCTCTGTCTCATTCTTCCTCCCATTATCTCGCTATCACTCTTGCTCTCTCTCTTTCTCCCTCTCTCTCTCTCTCTCTCATAATGTTTTTAATTATCATTTCTTGTGCGGGCGAAGTAAACAATCATTCTCCTATTCAACACGCCAGTCAAATTTGTATGAATTAAGTTAACCAAGCTTACAGGGAAATGAGTACACGCAGTTAATGCCATCACCAATTCGCGCCAAATTAAGTCTCCTTAAAGAAGTCGTTTTTGGAGACGGGGGCGGAAACAGACGAAGTAGCTGAAGAGAATTTATGCGCCAAAGTCTGTCGCCTGGTCGGGCGGATAGAGGGGAAGTCACAGACAAGTGACCGTTCCTGTCCAAGGGCCTCGTAATAATCTTTATTGCATGTTGCATAGTAACTTTAAAGATCCCCTTCCCCTTTCCCCTTAAGCCCAAACCATTCCTATACAAAGACATTGCGTTTGCGGTTAACTTTGTTTTTAAAAGATATTGTTTAGACTATTAAAAAAATACAGACCAATAATATTTTGTCGAGGCTACTACCAAAAACAAACAAAACAAAACAAAAAACAAACAAAATAAATAAACATTAATTGTAAGACCAAGAAAAAAATAATTGTAGATTAGGCCCTAATGCGGTCAATACTATCCCAGTTGTCATTTTATAATTTTGTAAAATCAGCATTCTTATGAATGTTGTTATTATCCTGTATCATTACTATTATTAATTATTATTATCATTGTCATTATTATTATTATTATCATTAGCAATATCATTTTCAACAATATAACAATAGTTACTATTAATACAAAAATGATAATTATTATCATTATTGATCATCATTATTATTATTTATTTATTTACACAATAAGAGTCATATATATCTATATTCCAGTCTGTATGCTATATTCATCGACATAATTACATGATTAATATATGTCATGTATCTCTTGAAGTATAATAAAATCAAATGCAATCCTATGATCAAATTTGTGTAATGATAGTCTATATTGGCTAAAGTGTAATGATCTTTTAACATTTTGGCATTGGCTGTGATTTTCTACGTGGGGAAAATTGATTATGATGGTGACTTGTAATTGGACTAGTAAATTAGATTTTCGCTTGACCCGCCCATGTCCTTTAGTCTGTTATCGCTTTTTAAAATTTCAAAGATCGATTTAGAATATTTGACATTTACTACCTGTTTGTAGACATACGGTGGGATACGTCACATTTAAGCATGTTTGACGTTATAAGGTACAGAAAATAATCTAAACTACACGAGATCAGTCGAGAAAGAATCGAACAATATCTGCTTGAAAATATTCAAACAGTATATTCTGTAATGAAACTGAGTATGTCAAAAAAAGATTAAAATAGAATATGCGCATTGAATTTATTTTCTATACAATAAAAGTGAAATAAATTATGAAAAATTATAATGAAGTGTAATTTATTACATAATTCAACTTCATAGCCAATTATATACACCATAAATTATGAAAAATTATAATGAAGTGTAATTTATTACATAATTCAACTTCATAGCCAATTATATACACGTTTTTATTTTATTTTTGCTATATTCAATCATATTTGTACTAGAATATTCTAAAAGAAAATGATGATACCATTGACAGGTACCTTTGAATAATCCCTTAAATTAATTATGTAGAAGGATTTAGAAAGGTACTGCCTAAATCTTGTCAGACAGTTTTCATCGAATATGAGTGAAACAGGATTAGGGTTTAAATGTCGAATGAAATGCCACACAGGTTATGATCGGATTATCACTGTGATATAGAGTACAGGCAAGAGTGCATATACAGACACAACGGGTACACCTTGTATAATAATTATATACATTATACGTAGAATCATAAACTTGAGAGTATTGTACAATGTGCATGTATAATACATTTGCTAAATATAGTTCGCTCTTTCATGAAATTTTAAACGCTTCACTCATCAAGTACTTTCACAAGGAAGAAAATATAACAAGAAAGTGGGTGAATTTCTTTCCAGAAATGAATCTTTCCCAAGCGTTTATGAGTTAAAGGATGTTAAGAAATCGACAAAGGGAATGCAGGAGAAAAAACCGGGGAAGTAGATAAAATATTTCATGATTTGAGACCATGGGCGGAAATATGTAGGAAATTCTTTTCATCATCGTCCCCCAACTAATGAATATAATTGCCTAACAAATCTCCGCCACTGCATGCTTGAGACTTAAAATTTTGAATATATATATTATATATATATGCTGTAAGTTACCAAGAGTACG
This sequence comes from Heliocidaris erythrogramma, assembly GCA_025617745.1. NCBI lineage: Eukaryota > Metazoa > Echinodermata > Echinoidea > Camarodonta > Echinometridae > Heliocidaris > Heliocidaris erythrogramma. Next base: position 70,081,460 of record CM046853.1, read on the forward strand.
TTTTTATGCATAAGTGCATTTACAAATATCTCCCCGAAGAGTTTTGTAATCTGTTTTAGTTTGATTATAATTTTCATAATTTTCCAACGAGATCTGTGAGAGACATCGATATTCCTAGACATAGAACAGTTGCTTTTCAACAAAATATTCGTTTTTCTGGTCCCAAACTCTGGAACAACTTAAATGACTCTATTAAAACATGCCCTTCACTCTATACATTTATTCTTATTGTTTTAAAATATATACTTCGTATTGTACATGTATATAGTCAGTAAGCCCTTTTTTGCAGATTTCTATTTTTTCCTTTTATTTTTGTTATCTTTTAGATCTTTTATGTATGATATAATTTCTGTATAATATTATATATATGTAAATATGTATTGTCAAGTTGACCCCACCACAAGTCATGTGCTTCCTGTGACCCTCGCCTTCTTCCACCATGATTTTTGTGAATGTACATTTCATTTTGTATTTATTTGATTATGAGAAGGAAATAAATGTATTTTGAATCTGAATCTGAAGTGAATTTTTGGAGTAGGCATTTTCTTGAATCTATAAATTTTATTAAATACTCCGATAGACAGAAGTATTTTTTTGGCATATAACATTTTGCAGGATTAATGCATCTGTCTTGTCTGTGTTGCTCGATAAGATGTTTTGTATGCCTTATACGCAAACGGTATTTGTAACATAAAGCGCAAATAACAAAGTTATATAAATTACTAATTTAATCAATGATAGGTGGTTGATATTTGCTCTGATACATAACCTTTTATTGGCAAAAATCAACTTGAAACACGCATAAGAGTCCAATAAATATGATTTGCAAATTTGTTACTTGCAAGTTTTGCATCTGGGTAATTAATCTTTAATTTCATGTAAAAACTGAAATAATGATAAAAAACAGAAATATCCTAACGGTTTTGCAAAAAAGTCTGTCATAAATTCCAACATTTTTTAAAACTAAAATATGTCCATGCGAATCCTAAGGCAAAGTTTGCCTGAAAGCTCTTGGCCCGTCGGAAAGTGTATTCATCATCAGTAAATGGTATGTTGCCATGGATATACGGATATTGGCATAACAAAAATGGTGAGAAATAGCATTTGCACAGTAACTGAATTTGTGACGCTGATTAGACCACACACTGTGTGTGAACTTTGAAGGTGCAAAACGGTACTCGATAAAAAAAATTGTTCCTTAAATGGGAGGTACTTATGAAAGATAGGGGAAAGAAGGGGGCTCACCCTCTTTTTTCCAAACCACTGAAAGTGCCCTTCCCGCCGCAAAAGGGTGCGCAAAATTAAGATGGTGAAAACAATGCTACTCTGATTTAAGTTAGGTGAAAAATACCCCCTCTTTTTTTTTTGTCTGAAGTACACTTCCTACCACATTGGTCTATGTAGTAAAATACAATTTTTGTTTTTTCTTTTGCCTTACGAAATTTTTGTATTAGTCAAAACGATTGACCTTAAATACATATATGTTCTTTCTTTAGACAAACACACTGTTATTTTGGCATTTTATCACATCATCTATAGATATACATTTGTGTACATGAAAAAAAAATGTCTGGAGAGATGTCTTTATTTGCGGCAAGAGCATTTTTAGGCGCTTGCCCAATGACAATTTCCCCTTCCATTTTTTAAAACATTCATTATTATATGTCATTTTAATGATATCATAATCATTTTTTTGTTATTTAGTTTCATTATAATTATGATTGATATCAAGTTTCAATAACTAAAGTGTGACAGTACCACATGCCTATAACCACACAACTTTTCTCTCTTTTCTTTCTACTGGACTTTTCTTGTAATTTGTCCTATATCGAATTTTCCGCTTTTAACAATTTTACAATTTGTTAATATTCTCCCTAAAACAACAACAACAAAAACAATTCTTGTTGTCTATAAACTACTGGCAAATTTTATTATGTTGTTGTAAATGATATTCCCATTTTTTACTGCATATTATGGTAATCCGGAAAGTTTCCCAATTCCCCATATCTGTGCCCCAAAATGATTGTTAGATGGAGGGAAAAAAGTGAGATACGAATATTTAAAAGAAAAATCAGTTTGGTTGCCATACAAGATCTTTGAAAAGAAAAAAATGCTTACAAATTCTGTCAGAATTAATGTGAAATTCATGTTTTTTCATCGTGAAAATTACTCCTTATTTAAGAATAATGTTTTAAAAATGGCATCTGCTCGGCATCGATAACAAGTAATCAGTCATTAAAAATGTATAAACAATGTCAATTTCACAAATTACAAAACTCTACTATAGCATACTGGCCTATTTAAAATAAATACGCCTAGTAAGTGGATCTTCTGAGTTCTGTGATAACTCCTTGGTGAGAGACTACGGCTGAGTTTCATATACTATAGAAGGTCATTGGTCTACGGCGCGAACTTCCCGCGGAGTTTGGTATGTGTCCGCACGGCGGGCGGCGCGTACGTTTGACATATCAGCCAATCAAAATCTCGCTGATGCTGAGGTTTATTTTTATACATGCTCAGTAGTAATGCAGAAATTAATGTTATTTTGGAGAGAATGAACGCAATTATTCGTCACTAAACAGATAATATAAAATCCCTGACAACTGCAGTTTTCCATGTTGCGCACCTTTCGTTGTTATAGGGTGTTTGAATAAAGGAGAGAGAGAGCGAGAGAGCGATAGACGATAGGCAGACAAAGAATTAGAGTTAGAGAGAGAGAGAGAGAGAGGTGGGGGTGGATGGGTAGTGGGTGTAATTACCATATCATTTGCGATATAACGCTCCAGTATGGTTGTCTCGCTTTATATTCAGTTTTAAAAGCGTATAAAAAATATTATAAAGCTTATTCACGTGGAAAAAAGTTCTCGAGTTTTGTATACGTTTGAATTAAGAGTGACTTGTTTGTTAAAAATAAAAGAGAGTGAAAAAAGTAAGAAAATGAACTCCAAAGAGAAGAATTCATATCAGCAGCGCATCAAAAGGGTAGGCCTGTACAGTCCAAGCCACATTTTTTGTCCGTTCATTTGAAAGTTTGTAGTTGCATGATGAAAATTACATTACAATATTTCGTTCCATGAATAACAATCTTTTCAACAGCAATTTTTGCACCCCCATTCCCGTTCCCAGTACAGCTTTCCGGGTAATTGGAAAACTTGTGATGAAAACGGAACTATTATGAAGAGATCAAAATGAAAAGTGTAACTACAAGTAAAGAAACCAGGTGACGTTGATGAGAGAGCAAAGATAAAAGAGAACAAACTTTGACATCTCTCCTTCTTAGAATTATGAAGAGGATCATCAGAAGGATTACAGACGTGGTGATTGTCACACGTTTACGAGCTTATTTTCTATGAAATGGTTGTTTGAAGTATCTTGAATTACACCTTGCTTGAGGCACAAAATATTCAACTTTGACCTTCATCCACACCGGGCGCTCGGGGGTAAGACTGCCCGCTGACTTCAAGGAAAGAAGAGGGGTTGACTAATAGTGTCATCAAAAGTACACAAAATATAAAAATCATGGGCTGTTGTCAATCCTATTCTGCTATTATTCATAAAAAAATTATGTAAAGTATTATTAGCATATTACTCAGTGTGAAATGAGTTCTTTCAAGACTTTTGAATTAAAAATGGGGAAAATTGATAGGCGCTTCAGAAAGGGCACATTTGAGTAATAACTGAGAATGGGACAGCCCATACTTGGAAATTTCACTTCCTGTAAGTTTGTACTCATGCATCATAATGGACGGGGGTTCGAAGGGACCTACATGTATTGTTGTTTGTTAGGCCTATACCTCCACTATACATGGCCAATGCTAAATGAGGCATCTTTAAAATATCAAAGGTTCTTCGATGTAATTTTGAAGGCTTTTTAATGAAGTATTGTAAGGTAACTCTTGGTAATAGTAAAAATTTGGTTTTGACCGTAATACTATAAGCTTAGAAAAGTTTGAGGACTGTGTCCCATTGCTTCTGGCTCCAATGGAAGTGTCGTTCCAAGATCTTGCAGCCGTTGAATGCGATTTCATATCTATGAAAGCATATAAATATTGAACACTTGTCGATCTAGTTTCATTAATTCCTGTACGCCATCCATATACCATAAGTCGATTCAATACTACTGAAAGAACTTAATATCTCCAGAAAATTTCAAAGAACCTTGCCGCAGACAGTTGATTAACTTAACTCGGGCTGTCCTCGTAAACGCAGACTTCACAGCCATTTATCAATTTGCTTGTTCTGTAATTTTAGAATGATGTTACGGTGAAATTCGAGTTTGTCTGAGCAAACGTAATATCGAGCAAAACGACAGACCTCGTTTGTCTCTCTCTGATCATCTTCGATGTCACGAAATTCATGAACAGGCATGAATGTATGCTCCAGACTTTGAAAATACGTGTCAGCCATCTTGACTAATAAAACGGTGTTAAAAACACAAAACATAAAACACATTCAAAGATATCGCGAGATCTTTTTTGATGGGGGTGTCACCAACTTTGCCAAATAAATCGAAAAATCAAACAAGCATAATTATATTAAATCATAATAAAAATTAATAAAATATTTGCAGCTGCTGACAGATTCAAAAATTTCTAGTGTTACCGACAGCAAAATAATTTTGAATGAATTAACATGTCCAAGGGGACACTTCTGAACATAATTATTCCTTGGTAGGTTAGTATTTAAAAAATGCATTTTTTAGTGATAAAAGAGTTTTGCAGACGTTATAGCAGAAAAGAAAATACTAGAAAATAGCTACTTTATACGGATAAGATTCATCAGTGATAATAACAAAGGTCTTCTGGTTGAATGGTGGCTATCTTTTATAAACAATTTTGAAGGACCCCATTGGAAATAAGCCATTTCGGCTTTCATGGGCTATCCTGTCATGGTACCTGGTTATGCTTGTATTGCAATATACCTGACGAATAAAATAAAATCAAATCAAATCGAATAAATTTGCATCCACATCTCAGTGTCTTGTATACCCCTTTCCATTACATAGGCAGATAAGGGCAATAAGTCCTCAGAATCTACACTTTTTGGGACGTTTTGTGGAGTGTTTTTGTTCTTTTTATTTGTGTTTTTAAATTCTTGATATGGTATAGCAGATCCCCTCACCATAGGCAAAAAAGACAAATGAAATATCAGATTGAAAGTATTGCCTTGTTAACACATCTTTATCGAACCCCCTTTCTCTACCCATCATACGATATGTCATTTGAGCCCCCCCCCCCCCCCCCCCCGCCATCCCTGCCAATGCTATATACCTTCACGTACAAAGCTTGGATCGATCCAAGCAAACCAGAGAAAAGGGAGAGAGGAGAGCTGTGGAAGCAAGAAAACATGGGAGTGTAAATCCGTGGGCGATGCCATGTGAAACCGAACACAGGGCGAGGGGATTTGGGCCTGAGTATTTGTTCACTGTGGAACGGTTTCTCGTTTTGTTTGTAAGGATTGACACCATTTTCCAGCAGATGAAGAGCCGAAATATCTAGGTCAAAAACCCCACCATGGATTTACTAAGATTTTCTCCTCCTCTCTTCTACATCTCTCTCCCTCTCTCTCTCTCTCTCTCTTCCTCTATCTTCCCGTTCCCCTCTCTTTCTTTACTTCTCTAACTTTTCCCCTCCCCTCTCTCCTTCTCTCTCTTTCTCTCTCTTCCTCTCAATATTCTCCCTAACACCCATAGTATTATCAGTTTCTTGTTTTGATTTTCCATTTCTTTCCTCGGCTTTTTTGTAAAATCAGAAAGATTGCGATGTATTTAAACCTTGCATGCCACATCGAAATCTTAAATCCTTTAATGTGGCCCGCCAGAGGGATTGGTCCAAACTGAATACAATCAAGAAAACCTAAGAATGTTTTCGGAAGTTCTTTTCCCGCCTTATTTTCCACATGTGCTAAAATTTCAATCGTCGTCAGAAATCTCCTCACAAAATAATATGTTTTCTTCGTCGATGATTGCTTGAAAAATGGGGGAATCTTTTGAAGGGTTGTAGTTAAACTTTTATAATCCCGTTTCTTATTCAGTTCTGAACTAGTTTCATGCCTTTGAAGTTTTCCGAGTTCGTTGGCGTCTAGCCACATTTGAGAACAATATGTTTTCTTCAGTTTTGCATACATATTGTACCGTTTTGGTTGTACGTAAACTCATTCTTCTAAGTAGTTTTTACTTTACACCTGGATTGCAAGACAAGACAAAACAAATGTAATGTATTCAAAGTTATATAAAAAAAAAAGCTTGGTGCCCTAAAACAAACTACATAAAAGCGAGATAAGGTGTTGACTAACAACCACACCAGTCATGTCACATTCACCATTCACCATCACATATTTGCTATATGAGTGATACTTATTACTCATAAGAGAATAAAGATTGAAAGTTAAGATGTTACTTCAAAGTTTCAAAGCACAGGTCTCGAGACGCACACTATCTCCAACTCCGAGCAAGAAGAGGAGAGGAGAGGATGGATGGATTTCATGTCTTCGAACTACATCACACCTCCTGACCGAGAGACTTGCTCTTCTTCTTCTTCTTCTTCTTCTTCTTCTTCTTCTTCTTCTTCTTCTTCTTCTTCTTCTTCAAAATCTGATTAGGATACTCTCGGCGATAGAAAGAGGGTGACAGTCGATGGAAAATCGGTCCTCAAATCAGAAGGAGAAGGTCGAACTTGGAACTTTAATTCGGGTGGATATTCTGGCGGGACATAATACCGAAGAGTCGCTGAGTGGCGCGATGCACCCGAAATATATCGCCAACATAGGTTATAAGAATATTGGCTTGAAACAAAGAGATATCTTACCCTGAAGATACGGTTAATCGGGACTATCATGTTAGAAGTTGTATTTTATCATCTCAAATTTGAAAGCGATGTCTATAATGATTTCAGAAGCTTAAAATAACATGATCCTTTCCCCATCTTTTTTTCTGAGTCACTAAACTCTTTGTTCATAATTATATATCAGTCTAAACTGGCGTTTTGTTTTTTATTTCATGTCGGTTTTCATATTTATGAAAAAGAAATATGAGGTATAATGGTAATATGGCAAAAGAGGCGTTCAACCCAAATAGGTCTGCATAGAAGACTATACATGCAAACAAGGCTTTCCTGCTCATTAGTATTGTGTTTATTTTTATGTTTTTACAAATAAATATGAATACTAAATAATCTCTTCAAGACAGACCGATGTCTTTCCAGGTTGCAAGCAGTAACTCAACTATTATAATGTTTATATGCAAATCAACAATAGCACTTCAATAGTTATTTCAAAGAGGAAGATTATACAATGGCTCTTTCCATCACAATTCTTGAGCAACTTTTATGAAAAATAGAGAGAAAAAGGAGAGATAAACGACACAAGAATTTCACACCCATCGCGCACTCTTGTGAGGAAACTGGGTAAACATTATGCTTCTCTTGTGGAATATTTGCGAAGGATGCTTGTCAAATTAGCTTCCATTTCTCCAATTCTTTACAATCTTTTCTTTGTCCCAGCAATTAGAATAGTTCTTTTTTACCCGTTCTAACCGTTTGAATCCTTCATGGTTAGCACTTTTCAGTGATATGTTTGCACGAAACCTTTGTCAATATTTGGTGCTGTATCCACTGTTACACGTAGGCTGGGAAAGTTTGAAAAAAAGTAATAATACTGCGGGGCACATTAATTTTTAGGCAAAAAACAGGTGACAGCTTCACATTGGTCCTGAGTCATGCTCCAGGAATTTCACATCTTCGTGCTATTTGAATTTTGTGCTTATAAACTTTAATTTGTATAATTATCGCAAATATTGTTCTCATAATTATATATTTTTTTACATTTTTTTATGTAGAAACAATGGATATTTGAATGTTCATAATAATAACGAATTAATGCAATAATTCGTAGAATTATTATATGGTTGAAGGTTCGCAGCTATGTTTTAGTGTAGGATGTCGTAACACTTGTGGCTCGATGCGTGGCTTTTTTAAAACTCTAATTTAAAAGATTTGAGTCTGAATTCGACGAGTTAAGATATTTCTTTAAATCGATGCCCATAAATATGATTTTGAAAAGTTTAGATATATTGCAAAGGGCATGTGTAAAGTTCGTGAAAATGAAAGTACGCCCATAGGATTATATCATATCATGCAACCGTCGCTTCCTTATCAATGGAATCTGTAATTCGTTAAATTACTACTTGATAACTTGACAAGTTTTTCAATTCAAATAATTTGTCTTTGGAACAAAATGATTCTCTGCTATGGGCGTTTCTCTAACCACTGCAAAAACATGAAATACCCTCACCGTGCATGATTTGAAATGTTCCTCCGAAAGGGTGATAATGTAATCACGGATGAGACATCGTCAATATCCGCAACTCCCCGCAACATCCACTATTTTTGCTTTAAATTTCTGCCCCCTAAAAAATGTTCTATTTCTCGAGGCTTGAACCCAGACCTCTGCATGACAGTGTTCTATAGGTTCTGATGACCAAACGGTTTGTTTTGAGCAGGTATAGTCGGTCACTGATTGCTAGGAGGGACGGTATCATCCGTGACATTCGCCACACCTGTGCAAGTAAGTCGAGTATTGGATAACGGTTGTCAATCAGCCCTCCAGGTAGATACTGGTTCAAGTCGCATTCTCTTTCTTTCCTGAAGATGTTGTCACCTTTACAAACTCGGAGCCGAATCCCGGAGCCGAAAAGAATTTCCCAGTCCACAGTTTCTACGTGAATTTGCTATCAAATACATTCATGCGAACACTATAATAAACAATATGCATGTATAAACAATAAAACAGGATGCTAGTAGTATTAACACAAACAATGCCAAATATGTATAATTTTTGTAAAACTTGCGATATAAAAACAAAGTAAATTTAAAGATGAGGTTGCAGATGAATACTAAGTGTTATATTGCATCAAAATTCTCCAATACTTAAAAAATAACACGACCTATAAACAAAACATCACTCTATCAGTTTGACGACAAAGGATATGCGTAATTATCTTCTTTTACTAAAAATATGTTTTAGAGATTTTGCCTTTAACCAGTGCACCTGCGTTTGAAACTGGTTATAATGAGATTCTACCTTTAAAAGCTGCACCTGAATTTAAATCTGCCTTGTGTGAGCAAAGCATTCCAATACCTGGCTTGATATCACATTCCAGGCAGGTGAGCTTGCGGAAAGTTTAAAAGCCTCTCAGAAATTAGCACCTACTGAGGGTGAGGCTCAGAGGAGGCCCGGGGAGAGAGGGGGTGTAGAGAGCGAGAGATGGGAAGAGGGAATGAGGGATAGAGAGAGTGGGGGCATAAAGAGAGAGTAAGAATTTGATAAATACATGGGAGAAGAAATTGATAAAAATTGACTTGAATATTGTAAAGGTTTTGAGACAGGGAGAAGGCGGCGAGAGGAGCGAGAGAAACTAAAGAGAGAGAGAGAGAGAGGAGAGATGATGAGATGGGGTTAGATGGGAATAATAGACAGACAGAGAGAGAGAGAAGTAAAAAATTTGCACCGACATAGTGATATTCACGTTGGAATACTAATACGCAAGCGAAAGAAAGAAAGGGGAAGGCGGGGGATGGAGGAGAAACGGGGGATGATGGAGAAAATCAAGAAAAATGTCGGTGTCATTTGAAGTCTTGCAGGAAACGCGATACCTTTCTTTCTCTTCATTATTCTGGTAGGTGATCTGATGTGCTGTTGGCCGAGTGGAAACTCAAATATTGGATTATCATCAAAGCGAGTGCTTCTCACATGTGACTTCAAGCGATCTAGTGATAGCCTACATGCTCTACAAACACGATATAATGCACATGCACTTTGAGCACTGCAGGATTTAACCGACTCATGTATAACATGTATAAGGAGAAGATGGAATCATCTGAATTCTTTCTATTCTATATTACCCTTCCTTCCACTATTTTTATTATTTCTATTGGTATTTCCCCCCTCTGCTATTTTTTTCTTCATTGCCCTCTTTACCCACTATACCTTTCTTTTGTTCTATAAACATGATAAAATAGTTCTCGTTCTTGCATTTACAATATCACTCTGTTAAAAAACATATTTTTTCATTGTATCAAGCCCAAGACAAAATAATGTTGGGATGTTGTTAAAACATGCTTTGGGAAAGGTCAAAATCACAATGGACATGGCTGTGGTGGTTAGGTTTTCTACCTGCAAAAGTAGAAGATAGTTGTTTTTTCAATTTGTATGATCTACATGTTCGAAACTGTAAGGGCAAAGAATATTGACTGATGTAGTAATCTATATTCAGAAATTCTTTGCCCAGATTTCTTGCCCAGAAAACAGACCCTATGCTCCCCAAACATGCACCTGCATGGATTTAGTGCGTCTATCGGCGCCGTAATTCAGCGTTGAAGGCGGGAAGGAAAGACATAAAGGTGTGTGGAGAGAGGGGCTTATTGCCGAGGTGCTACGCCCTCCCACCATCCCCCTCCCTATCCTAGCCCTCCTTACACACCCTCTCTATCTCTGTGCGCATGGTACCACATTAGCAAGGGCAACGAAACTTTATGAAAGTTCAAGTACCGGACGGGACACTACCAGAAAAGGCACTGAAGGAGGAGGGTTTTCGAGATGAGGCAGCTGAGCTAGAATGTAACTTTTCAATTAAGACGTGGTTTAACTTAGATCAAGAAAATTTAAAATAGATTATAGAAGGCTTCTCATTAGAACAGTTGCTTCTAAAATCTATTCTTGTTCAAAACTTTGCGAACTGTGATCCTCTTTTAGTACAGGGAGATCTGTAATTTTGCACTCTTCACTATTGCAATACGAATTATGCGATATGATATGAACAAAACTGAAAGGTAAAGGTAGAAACAGAAGAAGGAGGCTGTATAAGATCACGATAATAATGTGATATGAGCGCTCAAGCATGGATGATACGGGATTAAGTGAGCTGATCATAGCGTTAATCCTTGAATTATCCCTAATCAGGAGTAGATTACATTCAGGTGAGAAAAGATGTTATGACGATTGAGTTATCTGACATCATGTTTTGTTAATATGTTGAAAGCTCTTTGTCACAGTCACACGCACACAAAACCCACAAAGATAAACAAACCATGCAGATGATTTGTTTCGGGGGAAATATTGTATAAAATAACTAATTCGTATTAGCTGGGTCGATATAATATCAAGTGAAAAAATATCGGTTGTGACATAGGTCTATTGTGACATAGGTCTATTAGTGGAATAGACAGGATTTGGAGCAGAGGGAGGTGGTAATCAGTTAGTCCCATGAATTCATTTTTAGACAATAATGGAAAATGGTATGTTATGCGTATATTGTATCAACTGAAAACCAACTCCGTTCCATTTTTGTTTAGAAATATTTCTTTTTCTTTTTTATTATACAGCTTAAGCGGGAGACCATACCATTAATTTGATAAGAGTTTTGTTTGTTTTGTTGTTCTTGTTCTTTTATATTGATTTTTAAGGAAAAAAATATCATAAATCAAAAGGAAAACTTGTGATTATTTTGGGTGACGTGCCAAAGAAAATATTCCTCCAATTTTGCCATAGCAATTTTAAGAGCACATTATCGTAGCTTCATTGCTGCCTGTCATTATCATCCATGTAACCGCATGATAGGATAGGATGACCACCATCATGTGGGAAAAAGTGAACGCCATGTTTGTTAGGCTATCCTTATTCTACCGCAGTATCTTTTAATCTTCACGACTTCATGTTGGAACAGGATAAATGTTTTGAGTTTCTTACGTTTCCCTCAAATATTTTCACAAGGCTCTCAAATCGAATTGCACTAGTGGACATTTCCATTTTTATTGGTGTATCTAATAACAGAAAGCGGGTTGGATTCCCTGGCATGGATGATATTGACATCCAGCGTCCATGGTTATTGCGCGTGTCCACCCATCCCATGACAATGATTATCACCTGCAATCCAAAAGCCTGTATTTGGAAGCTTCGTCGATAATATTTTGACAGTTTCATAACAGGTACCAACGCTTTGATGATGAGGTGAGACCTTGTCATATTTGTACAGGACTCGATCGAAGCGAAAATCACGCAGCTCTCTCGCTACCATCTCTTAATCTTTCCCCTTTTCCCCCAGATCTTCTCATGTTCCAGACTGAATAATCTCCAGCTTGCTGCTGACCATCACGGCCCAGAAGTATGGTGAGTTCATATCACATCTGAAACCATTCCCATGGACAGATTGCGCACATCGCGGATGCAATATGGAGGGGCGTCGCTAGACCATTTTGCGTGCTAGGGCAGGGGTCAACTGATAATTCTCCATCTTGCAAAAAAAAAAAAAAAAGAGAAAGAAGAAAAAGTCCGTTTTTGCTCAAGAAATTCCAAATTTGTTGGCACGTTTTTGTTTATCATTAGGGGGTTCATTAGGGGGTTGTTATATCCCATCCCTATATCTAGCGACGCTGCTCTGTGGATGGTAACAGAAAAACAAGCGAGTGACGGACAGATGGATAGTGATAAATTATACCGGATATATATGACCGGAAAAAACGGGTGGGTATATTTCTGCACCCCGCAGGATTTCAGTGGTAAAGAATAATGAAGCAAAATATAATAGCAAAAATAGATGATTACAATAAGACACGAGGATCCTTGGTTCAGAATAAGGTAGCGATAGTTAAAAGACAACAAAAATGCAGACCTAGAAAATAAAAAGACAAACTGAACGACTTGAGTTAAGAAGTTACTACGGGTTCTTATTCTTCTTTTTAAGATTTTATGATAAACCCACAGAGTACAGCGAAGATGGGAAGTATAGCGGAATAAACGGACAGCATAATCTCAAGGATATATGCATATTAATGGTGAAACTATTAGAAAGGATTAAAAGAATGAGAAAGGAGCATAAGATAACAAATAGGTTGAGTACAAAAAGTGATCAGTTTGCTGGGATAAGAACAAAAGGAAGATCATGTGAAAGTGAATAATAGTCAAGATTAATTGTATGATGCTGAATTTTTTGTAGACATTTTGTTATTCTTGACAGAATTATGCCTTCAAGGTGACAGGATTAGGATGATGGAGATTGGTCGCAGTGTGTGTTATCAGAACCCAATCCGTCTGACATTCTCTCCGGCTAAAGACATGGTTTTGATAGAAGCAAACATTCATTTGCACATGGCCTATAGAGGTGGATTATTAGAGTATAAGAGATAGAGAGACAGAGAGCCACGGGAAGGTAGAGAGCCAGGCAGAGAAAGAGAAAAAAAGAGAGAGAAAGAAAGAGAGAGAGAGAGAGAGAGAGACCCACATTATACCCGAACAAAAGTATATAGTAGCAGAACAGAACGTTTCTATTAATGTCTTATAGAGAGATGCATAGTGAAACAGAGACTTATGCATAATGCGGGAGAGAAAAAAAACAGAAAGCGAGAAGGGGTGTAGTCAATTATGCTCAGCTAGAGAGACAGAGAGACAGAGATAGAAGAGAGGAAGAGAGAGAGAGAGAGAGAGAGACAGAGAGACAGAGATACAGCAGTCACAAAGACAGACAAAATATTTAGAGACAGAGTCAGGGGACTCGGAGAGAGTATAAAAATGGATGCATATAGAGACAAAAAGATGGAGGGGGAGAGAGAGTGAGAAGTTTGTAGGAGCTCAGAAAATGTGTGGATATATTGTATTTACAAAGAAATTACACAACTAAGTTAACATCTACTGAAGACGAGGTGCACGATGATAGGATTTGGAGAAAAGAAAATAAGGCGCGAGTATCATTTTTTGGAAAAAATCTTATTTCGCAGATGACAGTGTTATTCGATCGTTTCGCACTCTCTTTGCCAGGCAATGTTTAATTCGGTCTCATTTTTCTGCATTATATTAAACGTGGCTACAGGACAGCGAAAACTGACATAGCAACGACATCTGTTGGTGTTTGGTTGTCTTAAATATATTATTTTGAAAACATCTGACAAGAAAATGACAATCAACAGTGTGTTTTTGTAGTCGTTCAGTTTATTCACTTATCATTAATTTTTATTAGGACAAGGAAACAAGAGTCTGTCATCTTAAGGGCGGAAAGTGTTTTTTTTTCTTCAATTGTGAAGAGGCAGATTATTGTACTTGGTAATCGAGTTATAGGCTCAGTGCCTGGACATCGTAAACAAATCACGAATCTTAGCCACGGACTCAACAAACTGTTTTCTCGATGGAATTTGGAGAGAGCGTTCTAAGCCTATAGGGTCTCTAGAAGTTGAGAATCCCCCCCCCCCCTCTCTCTCTCTCTCTTTCTGCTACCTTTGTCTGTATCTCTCATTGCTCTCATTCTCTGACAAACGTAGGCCTAATACCTATCCTTTTTAGTTTATCTCCTTTCTTTAATGTGTATTTTCCCCTTCTTTTTGTTTGACTTTTCTCTTTTATCACTCGTATCAATCCCCCCCCCCCCTCTCTCTCTTTTCATATCTCTGCTATATCCTGTCTTCCTTTCTACTCCTCTCATTGCCTTCTTTAAAATCCCTTTCCCCCAAACCACTGCGTGAGTGTGTATGTGGCGTGTGGAGAGATTCACCATGACCGATATCTGAGGGTTCAATGAGCCTAGATCCTCTATTCTGATTCTCTAGCAAATCAACTGGTTTACATTAACTTCACATTCAAACCCAGTGGCGTATATTACAGAATAGAATGGATGCGGAGTACGCCCCCCCCCCCCTGTGAATGTCAATAAAAGTGCAATAAATAAATCTTGCAAAGGGTCTATGGTATGCGGTTGTCCGGAGAATAGCCCCTGTTTATCGAGTGGTCAATTTCTGCATACCTCACTAAAACCAATACATAACTTATATTTGTATATATTCAGTTTGTTAATTTCTACAAGATTCATGCAATATTTAACCACTGTCATAATGTAAAATAATGACTTTGTTAACCATGTTAACATTACACAAGTCAACTCAATACAATATACAACCTGGAAGGGCGACTTCGCCATCTTCAGTTCTACCTGACGTCGTTTACTGATAATGCCACCCTTGAGGGTCAAGAGACAAGGTCGTAATTGAGCCTGATCGTTTATCTGAAAGAATATCTAACTTTCACTTCTTTCCAGGTATACCTCTCTTGTTTGAAGGATGTATCATTATCATCTTGGTTTATCTTTCATGACCCTGACATATCGCTTTCCTTTTCTTCTCCTGCTTGGTTGCCTTTCCCTATCGTTTGTCGCATGCAAAGAGGTGTGGAGCATGTTAAATAGCAAGCACCTAAAACGCTATTAAAGCTAGCGCTTCTCTCAAAAATGTAGATGCTTTACAGAAAATGATTTTTGAAGAATAGCAATCATGATACCCGATATCCAACACTGTCATACATTAGTGTGACGTACACCAAATATATATCATTGTTAGACATTGCACAAGTGAAGGTAATTTTGAGTTCTGCTGATGTAATGACGGAAAAATGAAATTTCACAGGAAAAAAACAAAATTTGCTCTGAATGTTCAATACTAAAATAAACAATATCCGTCAGGCGAATTTGGTAGAAAATGTTGTTCTTTTAGCTGTCATGGATATTCCATCTTCCATTCTATAAATTAATTACAAGAAGAAATCAAAACTTGTCGCAAGCATATCAGATCTTAAATTGTACCTTTAATGGTTGCCATTTTTGCCAATGCGCTTGGTTATTTTGAACATTACCTTAACCTACTCATCATTTTTAAAGCACTGGGTGAAAGGGTTGATTCATGAGAAGGAGGAGCAAATGTCTGTATGGTAGAGCTTCTTGTAATGTTCTACTCTTTTTGTTTTATCATCTATCACTTTAACTTGAAAACATTGGTCCTAATACAACATGTCCCTTGTGGGAACCTGCCATATCCAGTACACACTGCGATATCCACAAGAAGTCTCGGCTAATCTTATGCGGATAAAAACCTCGAATTACGTGGATTTTAACGGAAATTCCATGTCTTTCCCAGGAATACAGCATAAGCTTCATGTGCAGCTGCCTACATGGATTAACATTGTGGGCAGCGATGAGAAATATGAAATTCCAGATAAGAGCGATTGAAGTCTTATTACATAGGTGAACGAACTTCGTCTGGTACAAGAGGGGTCATCATGAAAGTTGGGGGGGGGGGCACTTGAAAAAGGAAGTATTCATCATCATAATTTATTGATTTCCACAAAAATGTATACCTTTAAAAAAAAATTTTTTTAAAGTAAATATGAAAACTAACAACAGGAACATAACAAATATATGAATTGATAGATATAACAGAAAATCGTTCAATGGACTTGGTTATATGGTTTACATATATTGGTAAAACAATAATTGGTATAATGTAAACATTGTAATTGTAAAGGTAAATCATAAGTGGTGATTTTGGACATTCAAGCTCGCTATCAGACATTCAATAATATCTGTTGCATATCAACGTAAAGTAAGCTTGATAATAAAACAGAGAATTGAAAAAAAAAACATGATTATCATTAGATTTACAGCTCATTCACCAAATGCAATGACTGATGATAGAATACCTCTCCATGTTAAGTATGCTAGGGTTCGATCCCGCATTTCTCTGCCTGAAATCTCAGAGGACGACGTATCATGCCCTTGTGTTTACGAATAAGTATGGTTTCAGTAACATTTCTTGTTTATTCTTATCAATCAATTTTACATACAATTTAAATGTAAGATTCTTCATATATTTTATATTTTAGAAACAAAAAAGTTGAAATTAGAGCGGAAAGGAAAGAATGATGAAGAAAGGTCATGTTAAACGAATCCAAATCATCTTACACTGAAAAGAGATCAATTATCAATGGGCCTATCCCTTCTTAGTGTCATAATATTGTATACCACATTGATTATATATTTTTTGAATATCCGTTGCGGTACTGGGGCTGGTATTATAATAACTATAAATAAACAATGATCATAGGTGGAATAAGGGCAGATATAATAAGGTGCATTTATTTTGCATGATTATATTTGGTGAATGATTTATTAACAGGCCAAAAAAGAACACCAAGGTCACTGATGATATCAAAGTGTGAAATTGATTTGATATCAATTAGAGCACGCACTCTTCCATTTGGAATCATTTAAAATTTTCCACATCAAATCCTTCCCACTTATTCAAAAGGATGAGATATTTATTTGCAAGTCATGCGAGTGGCATGACATTACACGCATAAAGCAAAAGAGGGATGATCATTTATAAGTCAATCTTTTCATCTCTCACAATGGTACTTCCCCTTTTGTTAACGGTCGGCATTTTGAAGCCAACACCTGGCTTCTGATTAATTGTCAAATCAAAATAAAAAAAATATTGTATTCAGAATATCATTTCGCCCTCCAGCAACGAAATCTTAATCAATGAAAAATGCAGGTAATGAGCGGCAATAGCAAGAACCATCAACAAAAAGATTGCTCGCAAACCGTAAGGAAACGTCAATATTTCCAAACCGGAAAGCTCAAATAAACGTACAAAAGACGAGTGCTCCCAGCAATGCATATTTGAGCGAATATTTTCACCTCATACACTTTTTGTTCGTCCATATTTTTTACCATACATCTCGCTCTTTATTATGCACTTCAGCTTCAATCTCTTTGTCTGTATGTTTGATGCTCTACAGATTGTCAACAATGGGACTACAAAGGAGGTGTCACCGGTTTGTTTCCTCTTGAAATTTTTGTCTAAATTTGCTTTAAGCATCTCACCACAGTTCATGGAAAGAAATTAAAGAGCTTGTCGCATGTTTGCTATCGCCCAGTGATTTTCCATTGATCGATGATTTGTGGTTGTATAAATCGCTGTCACTCATATTGTGATCCAGGAAATGAGGTATTGTCAATATTAGAGATCAATATATTTCTGATGATAATGTTGCGTTCACATGATACCGATGTAACAATGTTACGCGTGATGATCCATTTCATTATAGAAGGTCTTTCTATTGATACGCTAATGTTTAAACCACAGCTTAGATCAAGATCATTAAATTTATTAAAATGCATTCATAGTCGTCATGTATCGTGGCTACGTCTGCTGAGAGCAGAAGGGCTTTAATTCCTTTTTTTTAACACAGGGTGATTGCTATTCTGGTTTTCAACGTTCATAATTATCTTTGATTTAATTTGCCATTTTTATGAGTATAATAATGTCATATTACGTGGCGACTGGCCGATTAAACAATATACATGCAACAAGAAAACCATCGGTATATGGCTGGCATAACGTCTCAGGTGGAGTCTTCATCATAGTAATTATCCAACATGGGTAATTATCGGGATTATTGTATTGTGTAGTTGTCAATATGGTTATGTCAAACCAGAAACTTTTGCGACATAAAACTTTCGCGAATCGTTAATGACAGCCAATATTGCAGCAAGAAACTTTCGCGTATTGCAATAATTTTATGTTGTTTCAATCGTGATCTGATTATTTCGCGGCGTAAAACTTTCGCGAATCTCGACCACTCGCGAAATTCGCGAAAGTTTCATGCACGCGAAAATTTCTGGTTTTACAGACAATACTTTTTCCCTGGGTGGGTAGCTCAAGGGGGGGGGGGGGTAGATCATCCGCGTACGATCATTATTATGACCAGTGGCGTAGCTTGGGTCCAAACATTGAGAGGGCACCGGCATCATTCGGGGATACTGGACTTACTCAGAAGATGAAGGCCATTGATTAGGGGGAGGGTGGAAAGGGGTCGTGGCGTCTTCATTTCAAGATCCCTTTCTATTCTCCCCCCTCCCTCATTATTTATCTTCTTTGTTTTTCTTTTCTTTTCATTTAGCCCCTTATCGCTACGACACTAATTACGAAACATTATTATGATCATGAGGGATGGACTCGTACATGTTATGTCAATGTCAACATAACCTCATGATGAACTATTCTAGCTTCCTGCCCGGGGTTTTCAAACATAATATGAGCAGATATGAAAACTGAAAGTGATCAATTCTACTGATTAATCAAGAATGAAGTATCGTTTCCGAGGATAGGGAGGAGGCCGTGAAAGCTTCCGAATGTCACGAATCATGATAATAAATGTTTCTCCCATTTTTTAGTCTGTCATACTAATTCTCCTTCTTTGAAACTCTGACGTAGTAGTCAATATTTGAAATTTGTCATCAAATATGAATAACATTTCTGAACTTATTCAATGGTATAATCCACGTCGCAAGCTTCGCTCGCAAAATCAACTCCTTCTTCAAGTCCCCTCCGCACGCACGCCCAAACTATGGAATGCTCTACCACTGCACCTTATAGGACCAAGCCGACAGTCGAATCATTTTAAGTCTGCACTTAAGCATCACCTTTTTACTTCTCAATAGACTCTAGA
This sequence comes from Heliocidaris erythrogramma, assembly GCA_025617745.1. NCBI lineage: Eukaryota > Metazoa > Echinodermata > Echinoidea > Camarodonta > Echinometridae > Heliocidaris > Heliocidaris erythrogramma. The sequence goes on from CM046853.1 coordinate 70,100,780, forward strand.
ATTGTCACTCACATGTTCACTATAATTGTAATTAATACGTAGATATAAAGTTATAATTCTATCTCGTGATTCTTGTCAAACCTTAATAATATAATTATTTGATTGTATTGTTTTAATTTAAATATATCATAGTAAGTATCATTATCATATTTTTTTTGGTACAATATAGTTTGTGAATGTTATGCTTAAATTTGTACGAATTGTATGTGAAGCGCCTAGAGATACCTTATAAGCGCTACACAAGCTTTACCTATTATTATTATTATTATTGACACACCATATATACAAAATACTTTGTATAAAGAGAAGAGAAGAGAGATAGAGATAGAGGTAAAGAGAGAGAGAGAGAGAGAGAGGGGGGGGGGGGGAGGGAGGGAGAGAGAGAGAGAGAGTTGAGTGTGAGGGGTGTGCGAGTATAGTACACTGTAAAAAATAACTGTAGATTAACAGGTAATTTTACAAGTCAAAAAACCTGTTAAAACCTGTCAATCTACAGTTATTTTTTACAGTGTATGATAGGGTTAGCTGCTTGAATAGTCTACTGACGAGATTACAGATGTTGGATGGCATTCGAAAGAAGTTAGCCGACTCTCGTTTCCAATTACAGTATACTTAGCTGGTTATATTTTGATTTATAATTGTATCAAGACTGCGAATTATCAGCAGTATCTTCCATCACTGCTCTCATAATTAAGGTTATTAGCATTTATCGAGCACTTGTTTTTATCTTTGAGGTCGTCGCAATTTTGTGACCCGTGAACGATCGCAAAACCTCTTCCGATTAGGATCATGTAATCATGTCGATTTTATCGATAGAGGATATCAAAAGTCAGAATCCATCATCGAGCTGGATTAGAACAAATCTCTTACAAAGTGTACACCCATTTATTCACAAATATAATATATCTCTGTCAATGGTTCTTCGCGCCGGCCCAATATCTGATTGAGTGGCATTCTGTGAATTAGACCAAATTTTATGTAGGACTATATGAAATTAAAATGCCAAGGCAGAAATAAAAGTATATTGCAGAAATATTGACATGTTATTTAAAATTATTGCCCGATGTGATATCGAAACAGTACTATGCCCCTAGACGAAGTCAGAGGGCATACTTGTAGTACAGTCGCGAGATCATGCACGGAAACCCCCCCCCCCCCTTCATTAAAAATGGTCCAGCGACGCCCCTTGTGTATCATCACTCGGACTTCGGTGACAAGTCACAAATTTCGTTACGACAGACGTTCCCTCGAGAATTCAAATGCGTTAAGATTTGAGTGACAACGAATCTAGTGTGTCACTATAGACACGGGTTCTGTCGTTCAATACTCCGTGGAGACAGAAGTAAAAATTATGACTACGTTGGCTCGGGTCTGATCAAAACTCAATTGATAAAATGTGATCAGTTAACAGGACTAGTGAAACCTAACTTTAATCAGATATTTTCAGAGGAAGTAGGTGAGTACTCCGACGCGGGGTGTCAGCTTTTAAATAATTTCTTTTCCCTTTTGGGAGGGGGGGGGGGGGGTGCTGAAGTGGAGGTGGAGAATGGGCTCCTAAACAGCGAGCAGGAAGCAGCAGGACTCTTTCTAGCCTTTAAGAAACGTATTTGGTTGTCCCAGGGAAGTCCTCGGCAGAGGTATGGGTGCGATGCACTATTTAAGGATATTATCCATTGGTATCAGAATCGATTATGTTGCCGTAATAAGCTGGGCTTCTGATGCTGTTTATAGTGCATGCACCTTTCAAGGTGCAAAAGATCTTTTGAATGGCATAGTTCCTGTATAAATTCATTCAAGTCACTTCCCCCAACATGTCTAGATTATTACGGTCAAGACCGCATTTTTTCTCATCATCAGCATCAATTCCAACTGTCATCATATAGGTTTCATCATTTTAAATAGGTTGTCTCCTTTTTTCCATATTTGCCTGATCTAAAATTAAATTGTAGATGTGGATTTTTACATGTTTGTAAATTCATTTTTGTAAAATAATATGTTAATTTTCCTGTAAGTGTATGTCATAGAGATAGAGGTGTTAGATAATTGTCAGTTTTTTTATTACATAATATTATTCATTATGTAGAGCAGGGAATATATATACATTGTAACAGTGATTTGCCAAAAAATATTTATTTCAGAAATAGAACATTATTTGTCAATGAAATACTTCTCTTATAATGTGCAATTAGATACACGTACTTTTCAGAGAGAGAGAGGGGGGGGGGGGCGTTGAGGTATGATACACATGTATAAACAGAGAGAGGGGAGGGGGAGAAGATAAATAAAGGGAGAGAGAGAGAGTACGAAGAGAGAGAGAGAGATAAGGGGAGAACGAAAGAAGAGGAGGCGTAACGAGAAACGAAAGATTGAAAAAAAAAGTTAATTTGTTTGCTCTTAGAGTTCGCGTGTCAAGGGACTATCATAGTGAACGGATTACTAGCCACGTATCAAAATGATGTTTACGCTCAGTGAGTGGAAATAATCAGGTCTGTATTACCACGAAAAAATACGTCGTAATAGAAAAATGACAAAGAAAAATAATTGGCCATCAGGTTCAAGACTTGATTATTTCAGGGAAATTATGAAAACAGAGTGTCTTGCACATCACAAGCTATCGTGGTATAACATTATCATATTGACCGGTCCCATACATTTTGTTTTAATATCCCAATAAGCTATTAGTATGACATTATCAGATAGACCAATAATCTTTTCTTTCCCTTTTTTTCAAAAGAATTGGCTCTCCTGTTCCACGATTAAGAAGACTAAAAATTGTAATCTATTAGATTTTAAACAATGAAGTGTCTGTTTCCTTTACGAATTTGAAATTTATTGTGGGATAATTTCTTTTTCTTTATAAAGCAACATTCCGCTGATTGAAATCAAATAATATAACGAATAAAATATACAAAGGGCGCTAACGCTGGTAAAATACAAGGCTTTTATATCTCAAAAATGCAAATCTCTTTATTCGGCTCATTGCAGGAGTGGACAGGGTTGTGTCCTCCCAGACACTTCCCGCTTGGTCGCTAAGCTTCCTTGAATGTCGCGTCCCCCAGGATATAGCAAGAAATCGCCACCACTGGAGTGAGAAAAAAATGTGATGGATTTCTAAAATGTTATTTCTATTTTGCTTGCTGAAATTAAATGTGGGGAAAAAGAAGTAAGCATAATGTGAACCAGGGTTCAAAACTGACACTTGAAGGAGATTTGAAAAATGCAAGTCATTGCAGCTCTGTGCCATTACGATACATTCAAAGTGAGTCCCTGAATAAATCTTGTTATTGCGTGTCAGGAGTAGCTTGTGAGTAAACTTGATCATGAGATCATCACAACTCTATGACGTGAATATCATATGTAAATTAGCCGTGAAATTGGTGCCTTTTGATAGCAGTGGTGCGGTTGGAAATAAATATATCTTCCTGAGAAATTCAAGAATTGGATAGTGTTCAGGTAAATGAGTAGTTGTCATAATGATACTTCTTTTATTGTGGAAAATAGCATTTTGGCATGCAATTTTATTTCGTCTATAGATACTTCACGCGTCGGGTCAGATGTGTAAGTACCATTATCCGTCAAATATATTGATTACATACCGCGTACGTCATTAGATTTTGAATATTTATCACGTAGATCCACCCTGCAGGTGTACTACACATAAACAAGACCTACTTGTTAAAACGGATCTGCAGTTATGTCAAAATACAGGTTTATCAGTAATCTTTTCCCCCGCGGAAAAAAAATCATCAGGAATGTGATTTAAAGATTTTTTTTTCTCTCAGAAATATATAGATATATATTTGTATCCTTTGCCATAAAATGGGGTATAGGGGTCTGGAGACATGATATATATGATTTATAATTCTATGTAACAAGTATAGTTTTTATTGTGTTGCAGGGCCCCTGTGTAAATCAGTTTCACAACTGAAAGGGCTACCCTGTGTAAATAAAACGGAAATAAATAAAATAAATAATAAATACTATAAGGAGCAAGGCAAGGGGCGCTTTCCTCGCTCAAAAAATTTAGAAACTAGATATTTATTTTTTGCTCGATACATGAGCCCCCTTTTGGAAATGTTCATATGATTATGGAGGAGAGCAGATGCCCCAACTACACTAAATTGTCAATAAAGCACTTCACAAACACGACAAAAGACAAATTGAGCTAAAATCTGCTATGAGAAAACAGCTGGTTATTTCATATCTTGCCACAACCTCCAAATTTTAACAAGAAAATAATGAGGAACATGAACCAATAATTTCGTTCCAACTGCAAGATTAACGATCGCCATTAAAGTCCAACCAATATTATACTCTCATCCTAAGAGGAAACAGACAAAGAAATAAGAAACAGGAGCAAACTTTTACCGAAAAGGCTGAAGGTTCAACAAGAGCATAAAACTTGTGATAAATTCGGATAATGTCCCCATTTATTCTATATTTCGCATGAAAACGAAGGCACATATCGCACCTCTGTGATTGATTTGGCAATTCTTGGCACCCTACTTTGTTAATATTAATAGAGACCATATCGCCAGCTATTATTAATGAGCATATTAACACCACGAGTCTATTGTATGCGACAAGAACGAAATACATATAAATCAATAGAGAAAGGCGTACCTAATGCTGAGAACAGCTGGCGTGTGACTACAGCTTAATGAATAATTAACGAGAAATGGAAGAGGTAAGAATAAAAACACGCGTAGTTAACCAATAAGCCGACATTTTAATAATGAAAGGGAGATGAAATGAAAACCGAAATTTGAAAATGACTAATTTTACCCCTTTTCACTCTATTGACTATGGCTGCATTTTATACATTGTGCCTTTATAGTCTATGTAGCAATCAGCATGTTCTATAAAATGTTTGAGGGTACCATGCTTAGTAAAAGATTATCATGAACGATTGAATATTACTATTATTAACGATGTTCAAGATAGTAGATATATATATTTGATAAGGAAAAATTAGATATGCAAATAGAATAAGCAAATAATATTTTAGATAAAACTATATGCCCTCTATGATCAGATTCCTTGCCCTTGTTTCTTTTCATACAATTTCCTTTTTGTATTTATTCATCTTTATTCTGTTTATTTATTTAGTTATTTATTTATTTATTATTATTTATTTTAATTTTTTAATTTTTTAAAATTTTTTTTAAATTTATTTATTTATTTATTTTTAATTTTAATTTTAATTTTTATTTTTTATTTTTTATTTTTTTTGGGGGGTAAACTTCCGACCATGCAAGGATGCATAAAAAGCAGTTTTAGCCATTATGAAATGTTAGATTTAGAAATATCCACATATATTTTTGAATTAATCTCTGTCACTGGGCCAGTAAAAGGGCAATGCTGATTAGCTTTAGCTTTATGGCGATAATGCAGGGACTTTTCTCAGAATTCGTTTCATACTGCATCACGATCGCTGTTTTCGAAGCGTTCGGTTGATTTCATTCAATATCGCCATCGCTCTATTTCTAGAAGCTCTGCGTAATTTGATGTGATCTATATTAAAGAAAAAACAATTCGTTTTGACTTTATCCTGTACTGCGTGCCCTCTGTTTCCTATATGGTATCTTAAACCCGTTTTTGGTTGTTAGGAACGTGTGGTAGACATAAACGAGATGCACGCTTCAATTTGGAAGAGGTAAATGGAGCAGTGCTCAGTCTTCATGAACTTTCAATAGGTATAAGATAGATAGATAGACAGATAGAGAGAGAGAGAGAGAGAGAGAGAGAGAGTGACGCACATACAGGAAATATTGAGGGGAGAGATAGTAGTATTAAGTAGAATCATGGAAACAACAAATAAAGAGAAGGAGATGAGGGAGAAAGTGAGAGAGATAATGAGGAAAGGAGGCCATAAATTCATTATTTGAGTTAAATCGAGAAAAAACAAGGTAAGTAGGCAGACGGAGGGGGGGATCAAGATAGGGAGATAGAGAGAGAGAGATAGGGAGAGAGAGAGAGAGAGAGAGAGAGGGGGGGGGGGGGGGGGTCTTGTTCGCGCCAACATGACAAATACCGTACATTCTGCATTGAAAAATAGAGGGAGGCCAATTTAACAGTGCTTCATTCAAACTGTCATGCCGAATTGTGAAGGAAAGAAAGATGAAGACATAAAGCGCAAAGTAAAATAAAAATTGCACAAAATCATTATATTGACAATGGTTTAAGTTGCTGACATATGACCTCTTCCCGACTAAAGGCAATTTCAAACACGAAAATGATCTATGTTGATGTGCCAGAAGCACGGATTGGACGACAGTTATAATTACAATTTAGTTATCTAACACTGACGGGGATTTTATCTGGAAATATTGCCGTTTCAATCTCAACTTTCTGTCGTGACACGAGAAACTTGTCAATCACGCTAATGCAAAACAATTTATGAAATCAGATATTCTTAGTAGGATGATTATAAATATTGATTTCTTGTTTTTCTTTTCACATTTCACGTGAGAAATCGGGTCAACCTGTATTCCTGATAAGGTTTTAATCACAATACTCTTTTCTGTATTCAAAAAGATGTAACTGATTATGCTTAACTGTCTTTAAAAGTCATAAATACTGTGCATAGCAGGGAAGGTCTATAGATCCGGTGCTTGCACACTTGGACAAAGCATTTCGTCGGCATTTCGACTCTCTCGATCCAGGTGTAGTAAATTAATACCTCGTACATACTTGGTATAATTTTTGCTTTGGAAATTTACAGGCTTATGAAGAGGTTTCAGGTCAATAAACCCAGGGGCAAAGAAAGTTCGCATACGTGTGCTCTACCAAGCAAGTGATAAGGAGTTCGAAATTCATGTCAGCACTCAAATCAAGTTGTAAAACGATTTAAAAAAAATAATTTGTACCCTAGTTTCCTAATTTTACCGACCCCACTCTGTCACCTTTATACTCTTTGTGCTCTTGGAGCACAAAATCGAGAAAAACAAAATATCAGCTTACAATCTATAATAAAAGAAAGATGAGAAGGTGAAATAGAGGGCATATAATGGTGTCACAAATGTGTGAGAGTGTAAGTAAATTTGGAGAGAGAAAGTAAACATGGCTCACAAGCTTCCCCACCCTTCATCGCATGACAAGAAAGAAGAAAAAAAAAGAGAAAAGGAGAAATAAAGAAGGGAAGGGGGAAATGAACGCGAAAAGAAGACGGTAGGACCCCTTTCCACACCCTCCACCTATTCGGTGACCTTCGCTATCGTATTTTATGCACCAAGAATGAGTCGGTGCCCCCCTCCCCCATGTTACCAGTGCCCCCTTAATGCCTGAAACCCACGCTACGCCACTGGGTGCGAATGTCTCTAAATGCAAAGACAGGTATGGTGCGAAGAAGGCACATTTTATTATGATTCGTAAATGCAAATATGACACCATGTAGTCTGTGTTTTAGGATAAAAATAGAAAAGGAAATTTGAAAACTGCCTTCTTCTGTCCCTTGATGGAATAGGATTTTCTCAAATTTAGGTGTTGGGTAAAGACATGGACAGACTGTTACTGTTGACCTTATTGGGAATGTGATGGTACTTTGATCGAGAGCTCAGCGTGAAAGCTACAACCTTGCACACTGTAGACGAAGTGCTAGCTGACGGGCCGAAGGGGTTTAAGTTCATATTTTGAATTGAGAGGGACAGTCCAGCGAGGCCCCTGCATGTTCCTGCTTTTGAAAAATTACGCACACACAAACACACAAATTATGAAACGACACATAACATCATAGTATTTAGTATCCCATTAGTGAGAAAAGAAAAATCCTTTTTCGGTTGCTCCACTCCATCGCATGATAGAACACAATTTAATTTTAAACGCTGAATTAAACACAAAATTAAACACTGAAAGGTCTAGCCAGTATCACGCCTGTGCAAATAGTAAAGTTAAATAAAAATCAAATCATATTTAACCACATGTGTGTTTACAAGTGCTAGAGAATGTAATTTCTTTCATCGGGCCCCCTAAATCGTACAGGCTCGATGATCTAATGGGACGCATCCACCAGAAATTTTTCAGGGGATAGCCCCCTCCTAGGAAATTTCGTAAAAAAGACACCCCAAATGCATAACACAGTAAATACTTCGTTACGTTGCTCTAATATTGTCGGATGCTCTCAAGAGGGTTGTCAATCCCTATATAGAGAGGACGGGGGATGCCCCTGGAAATGTTCTGCCCCCATATACGTTAAGACTTGTATTTCAAATTTCCAAATCTGGTCAATTTGGTTCTCATCATTATATAAATGGGGGGGGGGGGAGAAATCTTATTACATATTTACATATACAGTTACTCCGTGTGTCTATTGGTATAATTCATCGCACATTAGGGTTAGGCACTACACAAGACCATCAGCATCTCAGTCCAAAGTAGATTTGTTTTGCGAGTAGGAAAAGACCCTCGCTAGGTGATAACGTGTCTCCCACCCGTGCATCATGTCAAACCTCCATGTAGGAATGCGTCCAGTGCCGTTTCTAGACCATTCTAAAGAGAAAGAGAGAGAGAGGGGGTGGGTGTCAACACTCAACAGCCCCCCCCCCGAAAGAAGAACTGTTTGGTGACAACAACCATGATTTAGGGACGTCACCTACCCCCTCCCCCTCCCTCAAGATAGTCCTTCTTCATGGTCCGTGTTTGTCTTCTCGATGGATATCTATCGAACTCATCAAAATAATTTCTACCGACGATGTCTCGGTTTCATTGTTGTATATTTCTCTGAATAGACTTTTAGACAGCTGCATGGACGTATAATATAGATCAATTTAGGCAACATGAAAATTGGCTTAGTGTTTGCCGATTCTGAGTGGGCAAAGTCGGTCACTGCACCCTCGCCCCTAAACGAACTCACCCCGTGTTAGAGATGGGACACGGTAGTTATGAATTTGTATTATCTCTACTGGATAAACTACTATCATCAAACAGGATTACAATAAATGTAATTAACAAAAAAAGATACTCAATATTATACTCATGATAGTACTTTACCATTGTTATCATCATTATAATCATCATCATCATCATCATCATCATCATTACTATTATTATCAGCAGCAGCGGCATCATTCAGCATCATCATCAATATCATCATCATCATCATCATTATTATTCTTATAATCATCATTATCATCATCATCAGCAGCAGCAGCATTATCATGGGAGACGATCTTATGCGTGGAAGTGGCCACGCATGCAGTCAATATATTTTAATACAACCATATGCTATTGCTCTTAGAGGTGTGTCCTCAAATTATGTATGTACTACGAATAATGTATATTTTGTCACATTTTTTATACAAATACATGTACATCATTTTGTTCATTTATTACTTTGTATACTTACATTGGAAAATTGGACTACATGACTTAAACTGAACTGAACATTATGAAAAAAGGTCAAACGATGAAATAACATCCTTTTCAACTTACACAAGGCAGACAGTCCCCAAATTATGTGATTTAATTCACAGAATGGCTTGTCCGAAATCCCCTTCTTCGATTTCGTTTTTCTGATTCAAGTGGTTGCTATGGTTACGTGCTCTCTCTTTAATAAGAATCGAAATCCAAATAAGAGAACGCATGAATATTCTATATACGTGGTTGCTATAGTAATACTCATTTCAATAAGAATTTAGATACAAAATAGGTGAACGCATGAATATTCTCGGTTGACTTTTTGCCGCTATTCTCTTCTCGCTCCAACCTTTGTCGAGATAGGGCAAACGGGACAGCAAAAGTAAAATTAGGTCTGATTCTAGTCAGATAATCTCTTTCGTCAAAGGTCTCCCTTCTTTCCTTTCTGGATGTAGACCTATAGACAATCCTCTATCGGGTATTCTGACACTCTACCCAACAATTCGAAGGCGACTGCTGCTAAAATGGAGAGAGAATATATGCAACGGGGGCATCAGGTACATTTGTTTTGAAAGTGAGAGTATAGGGAGATGGGGAAATGGACTTTTTTTTAGTCATTAATGAGGGCGATTGAAAAACAATATTGAGTTTGCACAAGAGCTCAGGAGGTGTCGAATTTTCTTTCAGGATATTTCTTTTCAACATGGGGCATGTGTATATCATTTTTATTTCGGGAATTTGCTTGACTTGTATGAAATTGACATGAGATCAAAATAAGCTTGAGTTATATTGCTCATGGAATTAGAGTGGTGATACAAAGACATGCAGGGACAGAGAAAAATAACACCATAAAAATAATATAAAAAAGAAAAAAATTACTGCCCCGCTTCCGATAAGAGAAGGTGAACAATCATTTCATAAACTGAATGTAAATGGTTTACACATTATGCGTCTACCTATTATGCGAACTAATCTGTTAAGTTCTATGGAGAGTGGACACCGATTAAACGATCGAAATATTGATTTTAAGCAGAGCTTGACAGTTACAATTACTCTATAATCATATTAACGCCACCATACGGAATTTATATTCATCGGCACTGTATCCTTCGTGGTCCTGTTGTTGTAAACATACATTTGAAAGGACAAGTCTGGCAATTATATTTGGGTGACGTCTAAAAACATTACATCATAGATTTAAAGGGCAATCCAACCTTGGTAATAAGATGACTTGTGTGAAAGCAGAAAAATAAGAAAAACAGGACGGTGAAAGTTTGAAGGAAATTGGACAAGGACTAAGAAAGTTATGGCTGTTTGAAAATGAGATCACTACATCTATGCGAATCTCAAATTGGCAATTTGGTGAGTCGATTGTGACATTTTTGTGGACAACTCTCCCGTTTGTCGTACACCAAAATATCATTAATTTGCGGTTTTCAACCAACCTATGCCCAATCTTCATTTACCCAGTGGCATTTACCCAACATTTCTAAGAGTGTAGGTCTTCATGAAAGAAAAGGATCCTACTGAGTAATACATTTTTTAAAAAGTGACACAATAATCATTTTGTGTGTTTGAGCTCATGGGGGAGTTGTCCACAGCTACATCACTGTGACATTACCTATTCGGCCAATTTGAAATTCCCATATGTATACACTGTAAAAACTGAAGTGCTACTTTTTCGGGGCTTGTATAGTGACTGCACCTGAAATGCTGTTTTAGCATTTGTAGTGTGCTAATTTACCAGCAAAAGAAAAATGTGACCGTGGCGAGCCTCGAACCAGGTTCCGCTGATTGAGAGGCGCTGACCTTACCGATAGACTAACGAACTCTTCTTGCAGTCTAGCTTAGTCATGGGAGTCAAGTAGATAACATGAACTATGTGGTGTCGTAAATTCACTATGTAACAATATGATCTGCTCTAAATCGTACGATGTGAGTTAGTCTAGCGGTAATGCCAGCAATTCTCGATCAGCGGGCCCTGGTTCGAGGCTCGCCAGAATCACGATTTTTTTTTAGCAGTTTAAGGAGCCGGTCCAGCTCCCGTGAAAGTGTTGAAATAGCACGCTGTGTGCATTCCAATAGCACTCTGAGTGCAGTCCCTATGCAAGCCATCAGAAAGTACTAAATTCAGCCGTCCTGGTGCTGAAAACAGCACTTAAGTTTTTAGAGTGTAGTGATTACAACTTTCAAAAATTCATAATTTTCTTATTGCTTGTCCGATTTCGTTCAAACTTTCACCAATCTGTTTCTCTGATTTTTCCTCTTTCTTTCCAAGCAACTTTCTATCAAGGTTGGATTTCCCTTTAAACTTAAGGTGTGTCCCATTGTCAGGAAGAGAACTGAATGAATCTGCCATCCCCTGTATGTTCATGTGGGAAAAATTCACGCTGTGAGCTTTCATGATTTTAAAGCCTCAAGTCTTGCGCATTGTTCTATGCAAATTTATAAATTTTGAACAATTGGTTACTGTGCATCATCAGGAATGTTTGATTTCATTATTATGTTCGGAACATGTGTTTGCATTGATGAAAAACAAGGCAAAACTTCGTATAAATAAATTAGATGAAACAGGTGACACTAAATACTTAATAATAATAATAATTGATGTTCGATAATACAACAAAAATAATGATTGACATTTTAGCGAAAAGATTTGATGAAATAGATTCAATTGCAAACACACATAAACTCAGTGATTGTTTAATAACAGAATTAGACAAAATATGTATGATACTGGAATTTACTTGTGAGAGGTTACAACGTGAAACAGCAATGCGTGGTGAAAGCATGGGGGTAAAAGTCAGTCTGCACATGAAAAACGTTTGTACCGCAGTGCCGCGGAAATAAAGAAAAAGTAATCCATTTTCTCTTTCCAGGCACATTACATCATTAACAACATTGCACGGGATCTGATATTATTTACAGAATCAGCAGAGAGATAACAAAAAATAAATAGGGTGGAAAAACGGGGAAGAAAAAATCCGCGAGAAGTTATCTGAAGTCAAGCATATATTTATAAGATATTATATTTGCAAACATGTATTGTGGGAGAGGAGGCCAATTATCTCGCCATATAATTCATGTTTCTCTTTTTATAAGGTAAAGATAGCGACCCGAATCACACATGTATAGTCGCAGGGACAATCTTCACCTGCGGTGAGATCCTTTGTTCCTTTTCACCCATTCAACTAAAAATCGACCCCATTGTATGATTCACACCTACACGATTCTTAATAACCTTGTATTTGAATGTAAAGGCATGAATTATTTCTATTATAATGTGATTTCTATAATGGCATTGATACCGTGATGTTAACGACCACACGCGATAATCTCACCCCCCAAAATGGTTGGAACGGGATGGGCAAATAAGTGCAAGGCGAAGAAAAAAATGACGAATGAAATAGTACAATGGGAGTAGTGATGAGAAGGAAGACGGAGAGGAAGGTGAAAATAATAACAATGGGCCACCGGGCGGCCGTGGGGAAAGTCAGGATTGCGTAAGCCCCATTCACTCGTACACAAAGTTTGTGCGTCGAACGCGTCCGTTGGACTAAGTGGGATTACATTTCAACTGCACGAAGCCGACCGAATCTCGCACGAGAGCTCGAGCTCAGGCGGAGCGTGCATGTTTGTGCGGCGACCAGTCTATCCGAGGTTTGCGCCACGGTGCCCTCTCGCGGCATTAAAACATCCACAATCTGCGGTTGAGTATCCCTTTAAGAAGGTTCACTAGACTGACGGCCCACGGGACCGACTGGCCATGAGACACACATTTTTCTATTTTCTCGATGTATTTCCATTTGTCGATCTCGTTGGATATCGGTCTCTCTTGGATTTTTGGAACTTTCATGTTTTCTAAAATTTCTTTGTTTTGTCAGTCTCTTGGCCTGTCGGTCTCGCGGTCTCTTGGTCTACTAGGATGACCCCGATACGGCGTATACATTCCAATATGAATTAAAATAATTTGTAATTTTAAACACGTCCAATTCGACTGACGAAAACTTCAAAGATGCATCTTGTTGGATCGATATGGGGAGGGGGATGCTGAGAATTTCGGGAATTCTACATTCTACACTTACTCGCCTATCTATTTATGATTAGAATTAATAAACAGATTAATCAATCAATAAGAAATACCAATTCAAATTATGGTGCAGCTTTTAATGATCAAGATCCATTCACCTATCGCACCTGAAGTCCCTGCCGGAAAGAACACAGTGTCCCACAGTGTGTTCACAGTGTGAAACACAGTGTGAAATCATCTTCACACTGTTAAATTCGAGCGTTTTAACATTGTGAATCACATCTTAACACTGTAAGCGAATAAATTCACACTGTGAAATCGAACATCACTATGTGAACACTCTGTGGTAAACCGGATGTGTCCACAGTGTGAAATCATTTTCACAATGTTAACTTCGAGCGTTTTTACATTGTGAATCACATCTTCACAGAGTCGACTATATATGTGAACACACTGTGAACACACGGTGGGACACTGTGTTCTTTCCGGCAGAATTAATCGTACTCATGCTCTCACAAATTGGCTGGGGGAAGGGGGAGGGTGGACTGTTAATGGACTAACGTTTATTGCAAAATTACAAAGAGGCCACCTCGCTGTCAGAATATGAGATTAGGGCTGCCCTAATAATTGCATTTCATTTTTTATTTATCTATTTTGGGGGATGGGGGCTGCATCCTTCCCCGCCTCGTATACATCGATGGGTGTAATAGTTTGAAGCTGACGTGGGAGATTCTTTCTGTTATCGCCTCGCGAAAACATGTGCGATGGACAATCATTTCATGTTGAGAAACACACCCCCTGCATTACACATCTATACAAAGGGAAACGTGTGCAGACATTGAACTGATGAATATGATTAATGAGCTGAAAAGCACAAATAAGCATTTTGAGGGAACCAATGTGTGAAATTACAATAGGGGCGCTTGTCTCGGCTATTATTGTCGAGATGTCTCCTGAAATGGGCCTCATAGATCATTCTGAACAGCTCGGATTGTGGGCTTGCAAAGGTTTGAGAAAAAAAAAGGATCCTGAAGAAATAGAAAAGGACGTGTGCTGTTATTCGGCAAAGGAAATGGGGCAGAGTGCCACACAAATAAACCAAAAGTTTGGAAGAAAAATATAAACGACATGAGGAAAGTTTAAGGAGAAGGGAGACAAATGTTTACATACGAAAAAGGCTAATGGACAAATATTCACAGCTCATTTATGTGTGTGTGTTTTCTGAAAGGAAGTATGCATTATATTCGATA